>CM042256.1:40751369-41111369 GCA_023566225.1 Romanogobio albipinnatus
GTTTTATGACATACTTCGTACGCAAACTTCTGACTTGTGTCCGTGACATGCCAAGTTTGACTCCGGAGAACGAACTCCTGAGGACGGGAGGACACTAGTCCGTCTACTCTGCTAATGGACAAGCTGCGTTCTTGACAGTATCACTCAGTATATATTTGTATATTTTAGGCTACAATAAACTAAATATATGATAAAACACCACTCTACCTCTTTTAATTTTCATTAAAACAAATATTAAACATATTATAGCCACACAAATGTAATGCAGGCAATGCGTATTATCTTCAATGCATGTTTATAACAAAACGAAATATAAAAAACCCAGCCTCTTTTCGTTTATTTATTTTTTTTAAAACACACATTAATGTGTGCATAATATAGGCTATGATTATCACTGTAATAAATGAAATATGACATAAAACACAACCCAGTCTCTTTTTGTTAAATGTCAGTTTATGTGCGATCAATAGCAATTATAAAAGTACAAGTAAAAGGTATAAGAAGCTGTACAATAAATAAAGCAATTCAGTCAAAGTCAGCGCTAGGAGACAACAACGGTAAAGTTTAATAGCTTAAAAATATAAAGTTATGAAACTTCACTTTGCCCTCAGACAAAACGATCGGTCAGGGAACAAATGATAAGATTAATGAGAGCAAAGATCAGTCGTTAGAACAACACCAGACGAATCATATCTTATGTTTAACCACTACAGAGACATCAGAGCCAGCGGCAGATGGCAGAAGGACTGGCCGAGGAAAGGCACCTCTCGGCGGGGTTAATGAGCGATTGAGCGCCCGCTGATCCACTGAAGCTCACAACTCCGAAAACGGCAGATCAAATTTTCAAAAAGGCGCTCTCTTTAGAAATAAACCACAGATTTGAGCTTTAAACAACTACATTCTCGCCTGAAAAAGACTTTTGTGAAACATTAACACTTCCAGAGGGCTCTCGCTAAGACCCATTCGTTTAGCCACCAAGGGGCAAGTTGGTATATCAGACTTTTGCCGAATCCAGTCGGTAAGACAGCGATAACATCTTTTTTAGATATGAAGGCTTCGAGTGTTGTTCTTTGCTCGGGTTTTAACGAAAAGGAAAAGTTTAAATCGCTTAAAACAGCGGCGATAGCTGATTCGAACGAGTGATGTTCCACGGCTGCATCCATCTTTGAAATGTACAAAATCTGCTTCACTGTCGCTGCGCTGTCGTCATCGTATAAAGCCCGCCCCAACGTTTCTGATTGGTGCCACGATTTCGAGGGATTAGAAATGGGCTTGAATGGGCTCTTTGCCAGACTACTTGCAGAGCAAATCTAAATTTGCCGGAAGTTGTCTGGGTTTTCCCAGGCTAGAAAGATGGAGCAATCCCAGCGATTAAGGTTCACGGTCGTGTGTTGGAAGCAGGTGGTGAGTAAAACTGCTTCAAATGTCTATGTGTTGCTATCGATTCCATAGTTTTTCTATGTAAACATGCATAGCTCAACGCAATAGCTGCACGCGCTCGTCATTCTTTAGCTCCGCCCAAACGATACGTCCCCAGCCGCTCGCCTTTTTTCGGAAAGACTCGGTACAGCGTATCTTTCTTTTATAAATATAATAAAACTAAAGACTTTTTGGAGATATGAAAGATGCAATACTACTCTATAGGTACTCAAGATTGACATGAGATTGACTAAAAATGAGTGTTTCACCCCCCCCTTTAATATCTGAAGGATCATGTGACACTGAAGACTGGAGTAATGGCTGATGAAAATTCAGCTTTGCCATCAAAGGAATGCATTACATTTTAAAATATATTAAAGGGGTGATGAATTGAGAAATCAACTTTCCCTTGAGCTTTTGATATATAAAAGGTAATAGTAATATAAGAATATCCTGTAAGTTTCAGAGCTGAAAACTTCCTTGTTAGTCAAAGAAAAGCTTTTATTGATATCCTGTACATTTTTATTGATACACCAGGCCCAGCAAACTCTCAGAATGTGCCAGGCCATGACGTGAGAGTGTAGTGAAGCACCGCCTCAACAGAAGAAGAACAACGCCTGATTCTGTAGCCCAGCCCACCGACTCGTGCCACTAACAGCATCGAATTTCTAAGCAGTAAACATACCACATAAGCTTCATTCGGATTTCCAATATTATGAATGCATGGATGAACTTTATTTTTAATTAATATCCAGCTCACGTGGGGAAGGCTTTGCACGTATGTTCATTTAACCACGGAGTCGTTTGTTAACAAGAGACGAGAAGCAACACACTAATGTGAGCAAAACATGGTTTTTTTTTTTATATGTGATAGTATTGCATTGTTACAGATCGTTTGATCTCTATGGATTATGTGTACGTGTCTAACAGAACATACCATAGCACGCTGTCACAGGCTGGAGAATATTTTATTTGTGGTGTTCTTGGTTCATTACTGTCTTGATGTGCGTTGGTCACTCTCTTGACTCTATATTTCGGTTTGCGGTTATATTCATTGATCGGGCAGGCCAAGTAACATTAATAAAAAAATATCATTCCAATCAATCGCGGGTGGATGAGAGATGAATCATTGTGTTTGTTTGATAAAGATATTTTGCGAGCCCTGGCTGTGGGCTGGGCGATTCATTCCGGTTGCCGTTTGCCACATGCTGTCACTGACTCCGTTTACATGGACAGCAGTAATTTAATTATTGACCTTATTCTGAATAAGACAATATTCTGATTAAGGTGTTTACATGAGTTGCTTTTAGAATATTCCGTTCATGTTCCCGTTTTACATGTTATAGAACATAGTGTGAATGCACAACGGGCGCACGCGGCTCCCGCTGCACATTTCACGGAGGAAAGCTTCCACAATCTTCACGAGTTCAATGCAGGATTCTTACAACGGCTTGTCCTGAAAGATGGATTTAAAAACAGAAGCTGTTTACGGGCCACAACCTGTGAGTATGATTTCTTTTTCGTTGATGTGTTTTCCTGTAATAGTTTGTATTGTTAATTGTACGTTGTAGCAAGGAAGTAAACAGACGACAACGCTCATTTGGCTTTGCAAACCAGTTTGTTAAATGCTCATTCATACTTAACGTTATCCGACAAACACCTAACGTTACAAACTTTTTAAAATCTCAACAAGGAACTTGGCATTAGTGTAAATTATTCTTTGATTAGAGCTTTTAAGTATTGTGTGGCGAGGGGGGCGTGGTTTAGCGAAGTCTGTGACGGGAGAGAGAGTCGGAGGACGAGCAGCACGTAAGTGGATCAAACACAAATGATGAACACCTGTCTCTTGTTGCAGTAATTGGCGTGGAGAGAGGATATAGACCGGGAGGAAACGAGAGAGAGCTGGAGAGACAGACTGGAACTCGGCTGGGAAAAGAAGCAGAGAGGTACTGCTAGAGAGAGAAACCGACAAGTGGAAAATTTATGAGAGACCTTTTGTGTTTGTGCGAAGTGCACAGTATTAGAGTTAATAAAGCCAGTACGAGTTCCAGTAAGCCGACCCCTTTGTCTTCTTCCTTACCATCACACGAACTTTACTACATATTGTTTATCTACAGGCATGCTAAACATGGTTCTGTGTTTGATTTGGATACTAAAGATGGTTTCAACGACAACAACATAAACAAACGTTACTGCGCATGCGCGCTTTTGTGGCCCAAACTTAACTTCCGGTAGTCGTCCGCAAAGAATCAATGACAACAGAGGCTGCGTTATCTTTCTTATGCGCTATCATGTTTCATTTTAATTGGGCAGCATTATCTTAATTAACATGTTTTTTATTGTTTCAGCATGTTTATAATAATTAATCTCCCATTTCTGTCTGCAATATGGAGTGGGGGAAACGCCCCCCTTAAAGGGTAAGTTCACCCAAAAATGTAAATTCATACATTAATTACTCACCCTCATGTCGACCCCAACCCGTAAGACCGTAGAGAAGAAGAGAAATATCTTAAATTGTGTTCCGAAGATGAACGAAGGTCTTACAGGTTTGGAACGACATGAGGGAGAGTAATAATGACAGGTGAACTAACCCTTTAAGGACCGTGTAATGCCGTTTTCTGTACAGTAGCCTATCTATAAATGCTTCAATCATGCAATGCATCTGAATAACATGTTTCTTTGTTTCATAACATAAGATTAATGTTGGGAAAGTTAACTTGTAGATAAAGTATCCTATTTGAGATTGATTGTAAATGAATGCATCACAAAAAATCCCGTGCTCTATTGCCATCAATAGAGGAGAAAGCAAAAGTTGTTTTGCACTCCATGATAAAGGCACATTTAAATATTTTGCGGGAAACATAAATCCGATCAGTTATCCAGATGGCAACCACTTGATGTGAACAAATGTAAACTCGCCGTGTCCTGACTGACTGATGATCACGGTGCTCGCATGTTAATGCCAAGTGTAAACACAGCCAGAATAAGTTACCTCTAGAGTAGATTATCTCTGATAACAAGCTAAATAAATAACAAGTAAATTACATTAGACATACAGTCTAAATTACATTAGACGCTGCTCTCGTGTGTTGGATATTTATGAAGCATTTAAGGCTTTTTGGTGAGTCGCACACACTGTTTTTGCGCTGGTGTCATATTCTCTCTGCTTGATCGTTAATATTTATATCATGTTATCAAAGAATAGTACGTAAAAAAATGTGTTTCTACTGAGTAGTGTGCCATACTATCCCCTTGCCAGACCGATAAACAAACACAGACCGGAAGTTAACTTCGGGCCAGGCGCGTAACCGTGGCAACGCACGTGCGTCCGATGAAACCGTCTATAGTAAAGCCAATGTTTAGTGTTCGTTCTTGCGACAGATATTTGGCAAATCGTTCTAAAAATACAAAAGTAACGGTGCCATTCAGTAGCGATCACTATAGATCCGCAGTTTTTACTCTTGAGGACTGAACAGGTTTCTGCTCGATCATCTTCACTAAAATTGTCTGGGTCTGATTCGGGGCTCAAATTGGTATGGTTTTATTGACGCCATTGTACTACCCAAAGCACAGGCTACTGGTAAAGGTAAAGGGCGTGACGTTTCCGACAAACGTACACTAGGCGGTTAGCGAATCACAACACACTGGGCCAGCTAACCAATCTGAGCCCATTGCGTATTTTTGAGGGACTGGCTTCATACAACCCGGAAACCATCAGACCGTTTTTACAAGGAGGGACAGAGCAGTGTAGAATAAAGGAAAAATATATGAAGAATAATGCAATTTTTTTTAAAAAGGAAGCATGAACACGTTACAGTGTACCCTACAAACACAATCAAGCCTTCAAAAGAATGTTTTATCACCCCTTTAATTATAATTCAAATTCTGCTTTATTTGTCACAATATTATTGATGATTGTTAAGAGGGGCACTTTTGAAAAAGGGCAGGGGCTCGAGCCCCCAAAGCCCGCCCCTCTGAACTTGCCTGGTGTGTGTGTGTGTGTGTGTGTGTCCTGTCACAAAATGCGGCGAAAACTCCTACACAACGTCAATAGTTAGATTAAGGTGTGTACATTTCTGAAATGCTCTCCGATAATGCGACTATAATAGGCATACTCAGTCTTAATTCGATTTGGTATGGCTTTAACAGAATTAAGAGTTTTTTAGTCAGAGTATGGTTTTAATCAGATTAACATCAGAGTATTGTTGTCCATGTAAACGTACTGACTGACAGGGGGAGCAGAAGCTCATTAAATATGCAAAGCTTATCCAATCATAGCAGTGGGCGTTTACTTCCAAGTCTTCAGTGCAGCACGCCCATCAAAACTGAGCGTGTCTTGAGAGAGCCTCAAAACCAGGGCAGAAAATAGCCTATTACTTACTCATTATGATGTTTTTGAATGTAAAAACCACGTGAACGCAGTAAGTTGACCTCAGACAACAGTATAAAAAAAAGCCAGTTCATGACCCCTTTAAAATTTAAATTGTAATACTATTTCACATTATTACTGTTTTACTGTATTTTTTATTTAATATATGCAGCCTTGGTGAGCATAAGTTGTCTGGCTATCACCAGACCAAGCTCAATTTAAGATTGAACATTGGTCTGGGGAGTCTGCTAGGTATTTTCCACAAGAGGCGTGATCAACAGGCATCATTCAAATGACTCTGTACGCGTTTGGATAGTCCTTCAACCAATCAGACCACAAGAGGCATGATCAACAAGCATAATTCAAATGACTCTGTATGCAATTGGATAGTCCTTCAACCAATCAGACCACAAGAGGCGTGATCAACGGACATCGATCCATCGCTTCTCTGTCCGTCATCGTGTTAAACCCGCCAATAGCGCGCCAGGTGGATAAGCCAGTCTGTGATTGGTTCCTGCAAAAGTGTGACAGAAGCAGGTTTCCAGCCTGAGCTGCAGGGCGAAATCAAATCGCCGGAGATTAGGCTGGGTTTACCGAGTCTAGAGCATAAGAGAATTCATTCAAAAATATTTAAAAAATCTAATTTAACCTCAAACTTTTGAATGGTAGTGTTTTGTATCTCAAAATATGAAGAAAATGTGTTAAATGTGACAGATTCTATTTCTAACATGTAGACTTGCCTTTTATTGGTGGCATGGGCAGTCACAGGAGGAAAAAGTTCAATCCCAATAAATCTGAGTGTAAAATGACACAGCATGGCATTTTAAGTTTTTTGATGGCCGATTTCTTACTATAAAATTAAAAAGGTTGATTCTTTGAAATCCTCACTCTGCAGAGCCTTTCCCAGGGGGGCGACAGACAAGCATCATAAGCACGACGAAATCCATCATTCCTGACCACTTCCCCCAGTTCTACAAGGTCACCATGTCGAAACATGTAGTCTGACACTGGCTCTGTCACCTCCAATGCAATCAGAACCTCCCCACAGCGGCGCACGGCTCACAGGTTTCAAGGAAATTATATTTATGAGTGGCAGACAGCGATCACTTTTCCACTGACAACCAGAACAATGCCGCCAAAATGCAGGCAGGCTGACTCACGATCATCGTGTGTTTGAGATTCCTAAGATGGGGCGTTTTGGGTATTACAAAGAGACATCCCCAAATGACCTGACAAATGATGAAGCAGGTTTATGGAAGAAAAAAATGGGTCAACAGCAAGCATTTCAAACGGGAAAACAGTAAATGTGTCTGTGTGTGTGTGTGTGTGTGTGTGTGTGTGTGTGTGTGTGTGTGTGTGTGTGTGTGTGTGTGTGTGTGTGTGTGTGTGTGTGTGTGTGTGTGTGTGTGTGTGTGTGTGTGTGTGTGGGGCTACTAGTGTTAAATTAATCTTCCCAGCAGGGCGACTAAAAGAGTCAAAATCTGCTATGGAGTAATAATGAAACAACAGTTTTAAGAAGTTTTCACTATCATTTACAACAGGATCTGCATTTTCATGGGTTTAAGTAAAATATTTTTGTTATAAGAGACAATAAAAACTTGTAAAAAATTTACTTGATTTTCAAAAGTCAACGAATTTGTGAAAGCTAAATGTAACATTTTTGGCAAGCTAAACATGTTAGTCTCTCAGTAACGTAATTTATTTAAAGGTAGGGTAGGCAATTTCAGAGAGGCTAGCAATAGCAAGCTAGCTTTGAAAGCATACGATCCCACCCTCCATTCAGAGCGCTCTCCAAAGCCACGCCTCGACATGAACACACACAGAAGAGTCTGATTACCTTGCGTTGCCTCATGTCTCAAAGCACATAACATTACAATAATAATGAACGTAAACAACTTACAGAGTTCTTACTTGTACCACCTGACAGCTACTGAACTAAGCTTAAGCTTATTATTTTGGTTCAGGATGAAATGTAAAAGGCTGCTGTTTGTTTACAGCGCTTGGGCTTGTCTACAACTCTGCATAGCCTCTAGGAAAGAGCTGATGATGTGTGATGTGGAGAGTAGGGTGCTCGAAGGTATGGAAATACATATGTTGACTGGCAGGTAGGACATCGTATCATAGCATTCGGCCGAATGCAATGATTGGACAAACATGTTTTGGTCCTGAGACTTCCAAAGAAGACATTATTTTAATATTGAAATACATTTTAGATAATAGAAAGAATGCATATTTCATCACCCTCATCTGTTTGAATGAGCTGTAATAAAGACATTTCAAAATAAGAGCCCCAGTGTATTTCAGGCTTGTTTATAATTAAACGTCCTGCATTATGCTGAATTTTTTTCCCGTCTGGTTATTATTGGTATTTTGGTTACAGAACAAACTGTATCATTTGATCCAATGGTTTATATATACATAATTCCATAAATATTGGAAATAATACAGTTTTTAAGCAGAAATATTCAAAAAGTGTACGTTTTGTATTAAAATAAATTAAATAATGTTGCACATCCCTGTTAAAAAAAAAAAACACTTTAAACCAGCCAACCAAGCTAGTTTGTTGGTCTCTCAGCCTGGATATGCTTGTATATTGGCTGGTATAAAAGGGTTTTGGGCACTGTCCGCTGCTAGACTGGGAAACCAGCTGGCCAACCAGCTGAACACCAGCTTAAACAAGCTAAAAACCACTCTCAAACAGCTTAAGCTGGTTTTAACAGTTTTTTTTTTTCAACAAAGATGTATACTAGGGTCTTAGAAGCCGGACTTGAGTAAAAGTCTCCATTTGCTAAAACAACTGAGATATTAAAGAAATAATAATGCTATCATAGAGACATATATGCAGTCAGAAGTAGTAGCCCTACTGAGAGTTTTGACTGGATTCCTTAATATTTTATTTGAGTTCTAAATGGTATATCTTTAAAATGTAGGCTAGATCAGCACCCTGGGGTGTAGCCATTGCGTTTGAAAATCTAAGCACACCTCCTACCGAGCGCAGCAGCAGTCATGACGGCTGAAAACAATAATTAAAGAACAGACTGCTGTATGAAGAGTGAATCTCAGCATGGCTAACTAGCTGAGCTGTCGACACTAGAGCTGTCGCCTTTTTGATTAAAGCTGGTTGACCTATGAATTCTAGCTTGTTGCTAATTAATAACAAATAAGTTTGAACTCCAGTACACCAGCATCCAACCTTGGGGACTGCAGGAAGATCAAAAATCAAAATCAATCAATTTGTCAGTTTCACTTTTCAAACCAAGCCCAGAGACAGCAGATCAGCATAAACCCATTTTAATCTGGTAATCATCTGGTAAAAAGCGTGTCTAATACAGTTAACATATTCCATAAAGGCTTCTCTTCCTGTGCACCAAGAACGTAATTACATTTGTGTACTGTAAAATTAAGCCATTGGCAATGGCCTGAGGCACATTGAAACACGTGATCTGCCACCGTGTGCCCTGGCTAACGATGCCTTCAGTCCCCATAACCTGCTTCCATCATAACTGCCTCATGTGGACAACACACATCTGCTCCTCTCACTCTAATAGCTTTGATGGAACCCTATAGGTTCCTTTAAGAAGTGAAGGAAATTAGGCTGCTCCAGAGCCCTATGGTGCCACTTACTGTGGCTATCTTCTCGTAATAGACAATAATGTCACCTAAATAGACCAAATGTGGGCATGTGATTGAATTCTCTATTATCATGAGACAGGCAGGTGATTTAAAAAAAAAAAAAAGGATGCCAGACCTGCTATGGACTATGTATCCAGCCATCCATCTAGCATCCACCCATCTTCAAGATTTTTTAAACATCATTCAAAATGTTTAAAGGGTACATAACACACACAGTTTCTGCCAATCTCATGTTTATCTTGAGTATTTATAGTTTTATCATATTTATAAAAGACAGATTCGCTGTACCGATTCTTGCCGAAAACAGCCAAACTCGTGGAGGCGTGCAGTGGGCAGAGTTACAGAGTCACAAGCACACACACACACATCATGGCATTATCCCTGGATAACTTTGGATTCACTATACGTTTGTGTTGTTTACATTATATTATATGCTCTTATTTGCCGGTTGCCAACAAAACAGACATTTGATGCAGTTTCACTCATCACCTGCGGTAGAAGGAATTCCACCCTTTATGGCGTCATTCAGGGCCAATGGGTCATACTCGAAAAAAAACTTTCCGAGACTTGTTTGAATCCTGAAGGAGTGTATTTGGCACAGAATTTTGGCCATGTTTAGCATGAGAATCCAAGTCAGAATACACCCCCAACACACACACACACACACACACACACACACACACACCCCTTTAAACAACACTTTACTTAGCTAAAATTCTAACTTCTTGGAATTTCTATTCATTTTAATTCTAAAATGATGAATGTAATAATTCCTTACATTCAAATTTGAATTGCAATTCTGCATCCTTTTTAGCTTCAAATGCATTTCAAATTCAAAAAGTGAATTGGTTAAAAGACCCTAGTTAAAGAGAGCAGGTGTTGCCCAGATAACGTTCAAAATAAAGGATGGCTGTATAGTAGCTAGATATGGGCTTTGACCTATACAGACCTCTAGATTCTCGGCTGACCCGAACAGATGTGGAACAGCCCACCTCATCAGCGAGAGCGGTTCTTCACCTGAGCCACACCACAATGACAGATCACACGTCAGGACAGCCCTCGCAGGGATGGAGCCGTCCTTGACCAGGCATGCCATCGCAGTGTAAGAAAATCTCTTATCATGTTACGATATGCAGAAGCACAGTCGTAATCAGGCTAAGTGCCATGCTGAGGCGTGAACCCTGCTAAAATGCCATTCCGGGCACCCATAAAACACTTTATGGAAAATAAAGACCAATCTCACTACTAAGTATCGATCGTAAATTATCTTAACATTTGCAGGCAGTCAGCAGAGAGATATTAACCACTGGAAGTTATCAAAGGGTGTGTGTGGCTGTTTTGCTAGGACATGTTCACATGTATTGTAACCGTCTTCGGATTGGATTACGTATTATCTTCATATTACAACTACAGCTTCATAGTTTAAAGGAACAGTTCGCCCAACAAATAATGATTCAGTTGTTATTTACTCATACTCATTTCGTTCCAAACGAGTATGACGTTCTTTCTTGCTCTGTGAAAAGTTAGGACAGGATTGAACAATCCCCTTAAGTTTTGAAACTGAAACGGTTCTAAAGCAAACAAGAACTGGATAGCAGTAGGCCTACGTTACATTGAAGGTAAAGGCAAACAAAGAAATGTTAAACCTAGATTTCAGCTTGGTTAAATATTTATGATTCCTCTGGCATCAAAAAGCACTCACCCTAAAAGGTTTTCTTGTAACAATATGTTCTCAGGGAACAGCCTTTTGGATTACAGGACTGCACACTTTAAACAAAGAGAATTAATACATTATCTCACAATCACGTAACATCTTAACGCACACACACACTGGAGGCATTGAATGTGTGTAGGTCTTGGTGAGTATTCACGTAAATACTGTGAATGCACTGTGTACATTTTAGCGGCATCTAGCAGTGAGGTTGTGAATTGCATCCGTCCACCGCTCACCCCTCCCTTTCGAAGCACATAGAGAAGCTACGGTGGCCGACACAGGACAAAGATGTTGTCGTCTGAGCAGCAGAGAGTAGCTAGCGCTCTGTAGAGCAGTTTTGTCCATTTAGGGCTACTGTAGAAACATGGCGCCGCAAAATAGTGACTTCACTGTAAGGGGACCCGCAGTATATGAAGATAGAAATGGCTCCTTCTAAGGTAATAAAAACATAACAGCTATGCATATTATATTGCATTTCTGTCAATAGATCCTCATAAATACTACACACTGCACCTTTAAGTGGACTGAACAGTTGAGAAAAAAGCATGTGTGTAACAATATTTTGGATCCACGCAGCCTAACGACGAGAGCATCAAAGTGTCATTCATTTTCAATGGGAGCTGGCGGCAAGCTCCGGCGAGAGCGGCACATCTCGGGCCCTGTCCCAAATGGCATTGTAAGTCTTGTGGACTTACAATGGCCGCTGCGTGCGCGTGTCTGGACTCAGAGGAAGACCGTGAGAGCTTAGGGTGCCATTTGGGACAGGGCCTCGGACGATTCAGGAATTGAGGAGAGTTGAAATCAGGTAAACATTGTGGTAATGAGGTATGACGCGGTGCGGCGGCAACCAAACAAAACGTAGAAGTGCTCAGCTTGAGAGGATTTCAGAGAACGTAGTCCTGTAAACTTTGGTTCCGACCACATTAGTTCCCAAGCAAAATAGAGGAGAGGTTGATCACTGTGTACTATTTATAGGCAACCTTTTTTGCACTAGAACGCTTGTTTTTCAGTGGTAATGCAATTAATTTGACCAATTGCATTAATGTTGCACTTCAACCAGGACACTTTTTGTAATGTAGGCTGCACACAAATGAATGTTAATGTTAATTAAAGACCACGGATAGTAAACGTCTCCTATAAACTGCATGTTTAAACCTGTATAAACTTAACCATGAACACAAAAGCCACACCACACAAATGGCTTTTAATAGGTTTATTTTGTTAGCAAACATTAGTTCTTTCCAACGGTTAACGTATACCCTACTTGTGGTCAGTCTGCACAAATACCTCCTGCTTCAATGCTTGTTTGCTTTGCAGCCCCTTTAAATACAGTTTAAAAAAAGACCACGGCCCAAGCATTCGATCTACGTCAGAGCACCAGCACGTCCACAAATCTTTCTACAGAGTCGTTGGCAGGGCGGCCAGAGCGAATTTTGACGCTCTCGCCGGCGGTGGTGTGAACGCACAGTAATAAACCTGCTTCCGACTGCTTAATGCTAATCAAATAACAATAGACAAAAGAGAAAATCCCTCACTGCTCTTGATAGAATAACTTTTGTAGCTTTAATAAAAATCAGTCAGTTCATACAGTGAAGACTAGGCAGTGGTTTATTTTTATGTTTGATTATTACATTTCTGTTGTTAAAAATACCCATTAGCCTACCTGAAACCCTAAACCCCCTGGTTTACACTGACATTAAAATGACACTTTTTATGCAGCTATAAAGTAAAACACTAGCTTGGTCCTACCAGACTCTTGTTCATTTAATTTGTACAGAGAGTCCGGCCACTCTCCATTGACAAGCGTTAACTTCCTTGAAGGCGGGTACTCTGTTGAAGTTTAAAACTATTGTATCTGCCCAGAGCCACTCTGGATCTGCCATAATCAATCGCTAACGTTTGGTCATGACGCATGTCATCTCCAACTAGCACACGACATCAACATCATCGTTCTCAGCCACTCCCTCTGTTCGCTGATTGGACCGGTTAAAATTTGACCGGAAAAAAACAGAGAATATACCGCAATTCCAGACGGAGTACTGAAGGAAAATGAGGGCGGAGCCAGGTTAGTAAAACACTGCTGTTCACTTTCAAAAGTTGCAGGGATACTTGATACTTTCACAAAAATAATGTGAAACATGTATGTTGGTTATATCATTTTCTGTTTTCAAATATTTAAAAATATAAGCATATCGAATACCGCATTATTTAATTAATTATCACATTTTTCTTCAATATCATGCAGCCCTAGCACTAAGGGCTATTGGTCAATTAAAACATTTTGATGAAATGAATTACAACATAATCACAACTATTCACATACAGTACATATTTGCTGATAAAAGCACCCAAATGAGATAATTCAAAGATATTGCTGTGGCAGATGAGTTGAATCGACATGATAAGTCTTTAAAAGTAAATAAATTGTTTATTTTCTTTCCATATTTAACATAAGCCTATTGCTGACCTACAGTACACAGCAAGTTAGTGGGAACAATTCATTGTTTTATTCTTTATAAATCTTGTTTCTTTTTTATTATTAACCACACTAAATGAATGTGTCAGATTGACAGGCTTTGTAGGTATATGAGGCGAACAGAAGAAACCCACTTGAAACTCACTCCGGCTTGATCACATTTCACTTCTTATCTGCAAACAACCAGGAAGGAGACGCCACAATATCATACACTAAATATTGTCATCAACTCCATTATCTGCACTCTACAACAGGTTACAATTGACATGTTAAGCATGAAGCAGGATAAGACTGTGACCTGAAATGCCATGTACTGTACTGTATATAATATACAGTATGTATTTATGGACTGATGTGCATGAATGCTACACTGCTTGCAAACGTAACTGTGCCTGAGAATATATATGGACAATAACACACTCTCAGTTTTACTTCAACTACGCTTGAACACACATACAAAGCTATGTAGCAAAAATGCTTTTATTCACAGCCATTCTATTGCCCTGCCTCGTTTCGTACTGCTGAAGCACATAAGCGCCTTTGTCTGTATTCCCATGGGATCACATCCTCCAGGCTCTACCGCTGCAGTGAGGTAAAAACGCTTCTGCTGTGGCAACAACGCAGAGGATTTATCAGACAGGTGATACAAAAGCGTTATGGGTATTCATATTTCCAGACAATAACACAAGGGACTATTTATTATTAGATCAAAAACTATACGCAACCGCATTAGGGAGAAGATTTTCTAACAAAGTTTGCTGAAACACAGCCAAACCGCAAAAGATGATGGCTTCATTCCCAGATGCAAAGTGAGGTAACTTTACCGTAAAACGACTTTCGTAAAGTGGACAGATACAAACCTCCTGGTATAGTGGTGAATAATTTGAATGACAGCAGCAATGACAGGCAAGCAGAGAATGGGTGTGCTGTCAATATTAGAGTCTAATTAATGGAACTGATTACACAGCTTGAATATAACAGCACTCACGAATGTGTTCAAAGACTGACATTAAAACATGCATTAAAGATGCAGTGTGCAATTTCTGCAGTACTACTAACATTTTTTTAAACATGTCAACTAAATTAAACTGACGCTAGGCCTTTAGCCTCCTTGTTAGAGTGTCCGACTCTCATGCCGGTGTCATGAGAAATCGTGTCCTACTGTGAAATAGTGTCCGCTTAGGACCCCAGAGCGATTCTATTGGCTGAAAGAACTTTTAATGGGTAATCTGTTCAGAGCCTGATTACAATTCTAACAAAATCACGTTTTGTCTTTAACATCTTGCAAAGCAAATGTTTCATATACTAGTATATAACCAAAGCTATAAGCTGTGAAATCAAGCATATCTCGTTCTTAATGTTTTTTTAGTTAGCGTACGTTCTAGCATAGCATATACAGCTACCTGATTAGCTTAGTTTATACACCACGATTGCACTTACCCTACATTTTAAAAGCCCCACTTTAATGTTTATACAATTTTTTAAAAATCCTGTTGTTTTTATTTTGTGCACCTGTTCTGTATATTATAGTTTTTTTATCCTTTATTATTTACATTACAGGTACATTACTATATTATGATTTTGTATTGGTATTATTACTTAGTTTATCAACTGAAATAATTTACAATATGTTAGGCATGTTAAGCTACCACGCTGGGTTCTAAGCGGACACTATTTCACAGGAGGACACGATTTCTCATGACACCGGCAGACCCGGGTTCGAGTCCCGCTTAAAGGGCATATTGCAGGTTAGAGACTCCAGTGAGTCAATGTATAGAAAAATAATGTAGGAACTAGATTTTCTTTAAAATATACTTTAAAATACACTATTAAGGCTTTTGGAGTCGTTTTTGTGAGAAAATTTTACTTCCGCATCTAAAAATGCCAAAACCGGACGTGACATAACGAGAGGGAGTGCGGTGAATCTCAACGATAGAAAAACAATGGATCGCAATGACAGCTCGGACGCTGAGGACATTATAAATGTTTATTAATACTCATATGGCAGACCACAGCCATACAATTATGACACACAATTAGGGACAGACCAGGATTAGACAGAACAACGATTACAGGAGACAGATTGAGTATTTATGTGAGGAGAAACAGTGGAGAACAGCGGCAGGTGTCTAGGAGAGAGACCAGTGTTAGCTAGATAAAGCTAGCTAATGATATGAACACTGTGCTCAGATCACAACACTGTACTGATTATTATCATGTATCAGGCAATAGCAAAGCTGGTAATGTTGTCATCTAGTAAGTTATTGATTTACTTACCAATAAAAGAAACTTATAGGCTTGACCGTCAGGAAAAGTCACACTCGTTAATATCCGTCCACACTAAACGTTATGTGATATAACGTTAGCGGTTTCTCATCACGACTGATTTGGTAACTTACAAGACTCACGCCACGGTGCACAGTTCACGTTTTCTCCGAGCTGCATCTCTGCCGGATCCGGGACCGTCACATCTCCCGTCGGCCGCCGAACCACAGACAGTAACGTTGTGTTATTGTGTTTATCCTTTATTCATTAATTCTGTATTATGGGTTTATTTCGTGCCGATTCACCGCTAGTGTGAGGATGTATGACGTTATGAGAATGTATTTGAGTGAACTTGAATGTGCATACATGGCATGAATAAAATATCACATAATTCAGAACTTTTTTTCGAAAAAGTGTGAGACTGTATTCATTTGTGTTAATGTACATACTTTGTATTCATTAATGTAAACACGACGGCAAAGAAGCATCGCGTGTGGATGTTTATTCATCCTTTAGGCAAGGTACACACTGGCTGCGTGACACGTGCGGCTCGAGCCGCGCCTGTTGAAAGCGCGTGCTAGAAATAGAACCGATGCGAAACGCAAGAGTGTTGGAAGCGTTTCCAGGCAAAATAGAATAGGAAAAGCTGTTTGTCATTTTGACACGAATACATATTAATAAATGACATTTTTATGTGTGAAAGTCTCTAGGTTTTGACATAAATGCAGATATAATTGTAATTAAAAAAAATGTATATAATATCGATTTTCAAATATTGCACCTGTCAATGCAGAACAAATTATTTTGTAGCCTATTCGGCCGTCAATACTGCCGAGTGCTGACGTTGTCTTTGCTGTATCAGTAGGCTATATATTTATATAAATATTTATATATTATATATATATTTATATATATATATTTAATATTTTATATATCTTATGTTTAACATGAAGTATAGGCCTTCCACTACGTCACCTAGCAGCAGCAGCGCCGCGTCAGACACGCTTCTGGTGTGCAAAGACACAGAAAAACGCCACGCAGCTGAAACGCAACAGAAACGCCACGCTTGCAGTGTGTAGCCGGTCTACAGATAGAAACGCCACGCTCACGTCACGCAGCCAGTTTGTAGCCGGCCTTACATGAGTATAACAATGTTTGACTCCATCATATCGCCGGGATGATAATCCTCCGGTCTAAAGCACTATACACACCACCAGCAGATGCGCGAAGGGAAGTCCCGTTTCTTCACCTGCACAAAACGCCACCATGCAGAATTCCTAACTTTTTTTTTTTTTAGGAAACCTGTGGACTCGATGCCCTGATAGGCTGGATAATAATTTACCATGACAATGATAAATTGGAATAGAAAAACTACCGAAAATACACAGACTCTACTGAATACCAACCTATTCTGCACTGAGCCAACGCAGAGCTCGGCGAACCACTCCCTCTCGTGACGTAATATGACGCGATGTTGAAAAAAAAGCGCTTTTTCCAAGCGGCCAACGAAATGGCCACTTTATCTACTAAATTTGTGCTCTTATGTCTTTTTAAAACATTTTAAATCCTGCACTACCTTTTCATATGGTATTTTCATACAAGGTTATATATTAATCTCGAAAAAAATTTAACCTGCAATATGCCCTTTAAGCCTTGTTTATACTCAACGCGTCCAAACGAGCACAAGGGTGTGCGGCACAAATTATGTCAACGAGACCCCATTCCGCTTGGTGGTGTGCACGTCAAATTTTGTGATTTTGCGTGCGGTTCCGCAACCGAAGATGCACAAGTTGGAGGCGAATCTGGCCAAGCATGACGTCTCATCACACCGGCACCTAGTTTGTGCATCTAAATCAGTTGCTTATATTTACAAAATGAGCCAACAAATAGCAGAAATAAGCCCTATTAATGAAAATAAAGATCTATGTTTAATAAAAATGTTCACGAAACTAATTGAAAATGTTTAGAGAAATTAGAAAATGTTTAAGAGATCGTTAATTTAGTTGTATACATGTTCTCCCAACCATATATTCTGTCACAAGTAAAACTGGGTTCACTGGGTTTTGCACGATTCTTTCGTAATGTCTTTCGAACCCGGGTCCGCCGGTGTCATTAGAAATCGTGTCCTCCTGTGAAATAGTGTCCGCTTAGGACCCAACGTGGTAGCTTACCATGCCTAACATACTGTAAATTATTTCAGTAAATTATTGTTAAAACATTTTATTTTAGGATTGCTTTTATTTGAATATTCATTTATTTGTTGTACTTAAAGTGTGTTGTTTTCTCTGTTTTATGTAAGCTTGTAAAGCACTTTGAGAAAGCCACTTTTAAAGGCGCTACATAAAATAAATGTATTATTATTATTATTATTATTATTATTGTTTCCTGATGGTTTATAGAACAATTACTCCGAGTCGCCTTTGAGTATAAACACCTCCCCAAACGGACAAGGCGTGCGCATAGTCAGTGGAGGCTCGCGCTGCGGAGCCAGGCGAAAGTGTAAATAAGGCTTTAGAGCGGGCAGGTTTGAACACTAGGGGTTACATTGGTAACCACAAGTCAGTTAACAGTAGCCTTATGCCATATAACACCAAATGTCTGGTTACCAACATTCAGAGGCGGACAGTAGTGAAGTATTTTTTACTTTCTACTAAAGTAAATTTTTCAACAATCTTCTTTGAAACTTTTACTTCACAACATTCCAAAGCATAATATTGTACTTTTTACAGCACTACGTTTCATGCTGAATATCATTTAAAACTTAATAACATAAAAAATGTAGTACTTTCTTACTTTTACTCAAGTAAAATTAATTCAACGTTTTACTTGAGTATAAGTAAAAGTACTACATTTTTAATGCAATTAAGTATTAAAGGAAAAAAAAAAAACTTTTATTTATGAAACGTAGTGCAGTAAAAAGTATGACATTATGCTTTGGAATGTAGTGAAGTTAAAGTTTTCCAAATAAAAATAGTGATAAAGTACATGTATTTGAGCAAAAAGTAAAAATGCTTCACTACTGTCCGCCTCTGCCAACATTCTTCAAAATATCTTCTTTTGTGCTCAGCAGAAGAAAGAAACTCGTACAGGTTTGGAACAACTTGAGTGTGAGTAAATGATGACAACATTTTTGGGTGAACTATGCCTTTAAAAAAGTTTTGGTCCCACTTTATATTAACTATGCAATTGCATCAAAAAATAAGTACAATATACTTAGGGTTCATATTGTATTGCAAAACACTTTTGCTGATATTGAGGTGGGATACAGGTAAAGTTAGGGACAAGTGTGGTGGTATGGGTAAGATTGAGGGTAGGGTTAGGTGTAAGGGAAGTGTCAAAAGCGTAATTATAAATGTAACTACAGAAATTAATTACAGATGTTATTACATGCAGGTATTTTATCAAATTTAAGTACAATGTAAAAACATGTATGTACACAATAAGTGCATTGTATCAAATTATTAATTTAAATGTTAGTACAATGTAGTTAAGGCCACCTAATATAAAGTGGGTCCAAAGTTTTTAGATTTTGTCAATAATAATGAAAGAGATAAATATAAAATTTGCATCAGGACGATAATTAAATGATGATTTCACATTTTTCTGTTACATGTTCATACATATTTAATATATAAAATATCTGATTATTTGGTTTAACTTAATTTTTTCCTCACCAACTTAAAATATTTTTTTTAGTTTTGATTCAATTAAATGGCATTTTAGTTTAGTGCATTTCATTAAAATGAATATGACGACATAATATAGACTAAAATTATGTAAGACTATACATTCCAAATAAACAATTATTAAAATACTGTGTATAAATGAACATCGCACCAAACATAACATAACATAACATTCCAAATTAAATGAATAAAAATAAAATTCACATAGTTCATCTTTTGATGAGCCACTTGAAAGGAAAAAAAAAATCTAATATTGCTAACTTTCTTATGAGATCTATCAGATCTAAGGCCAAAGATTGAATATATATATATATTTCTGTATTGTCTGCAACCTATCCCGAAACAACCATTAATGTGATTTGTGTACTTTATTATGTGAACGCCTTGCTTGGAAAGGCTTTGCCAAGAACATAAAATGCAAATTCAAATAGATTCAGAAAACAAAACCAGCCAAAAGGCATCATGATACACATAATGCATTTCTTGTAATGTTCTGGGCTTTGATGGGTCAAAAGGGCAACTATGAGGAGTCTGGATCCTCTGTGTTCAGCTACTGGGCAACATTCCAACATTTATACCTATTGTTGCTAGGAGACATTCCCGCTAATGTTTATGGCTCGCCTCAATCAATTGGGAACCTGGCAAATAGCGTGCAGCACAGCGCAGGTATCATCACTGTAACCTTTTGTGTTCTGAAATCTCACGACTACGAAAGAGGCATCCAGGGCGGGAAAAGAAAGGTTAATTTAATGCCAAAAGGAAGGGGAAAATTCTGAAAAATGTCCTGCAGCAAAGATTATTCCCACCACACCTTTGCAGCAATTGTGTTTATTGGTTTTGTTAAGCTGGGAATGATTTATAACATTTGAAAAGCCATTAAATCTTTCTGCCTTTTTAGATTTTGGATTGTGTGAGAAGCCAATGCAATTCACTAGTCAAATATCAAGGACTTCTTTTCCCTGAAAGGCAGCTCTTCAGTTGCAGTCACAAAGCCAAAGAGCTTCAGTTGTTCATGGTGCTATTCTCTCCCTATCCGGCTTGTTAATCTGGCATTATTTATTATAAAATTCATGAAAATATTAGCAAACAAATCTGATTCAACAGTACAACTTACTTAACAAATCGACAAATCTGTGACATGTTTTTTATCTGTCCACAGAGAATGTATGTTTCCATCCACCTACTTTTATGCAAATGTTGGACACATTGCATAAAAAATGGCCAAATGGAAACGCCAAGATGAGCATTCATTCTAAAAATGTGCATAAAAAAGCGTATTTGCTCAACTGGGACGGATCACTGTTTGATCCGATAAATAGACATGTGCATAAACTTCTATTGAATTAACATTTACCGATTAAATCCCTTGATGCACAACAACAACAAAAAAATCATGTGCCTTTCCCTCAACAGTGGATGTGATGGGATAACTGGACTAACTAGCAGACCAATCATTGCACAGCATCACAAATGTTAGTTTGGTCGATTGCTTTTCCAAACACCAGGCATCCACCCCCAAAAGCAAGATATCATGACAGCGTTTATTGCTTTATTCGTAAAATGTTTTATGCAATATTTCAATTTTGCGCAGTTAAATTTGTAACTTTGGATGGAAACATATGCTATATTGCCAAAAATGTTGTGACGCCTGCCTTTACATGCACATGAACTTTAATGATATCTCATTCTTAATCCGTAGGGTTTAATATGGAGTTGGCTCACCCTTTGCCGCTATAACAGCTTCAACTCTTCTGGGAAGGCTTTCCACAAGGTTTAGGAGTGTGTTTATGGGAATTTTTGACCATTATTCTAGAAGCACATTTGTGAGGTCAGGCACTGATGTTGGACGAGAAGGCCTGGCTCGCAGTCTCCACTCTAATTCATCCCAAAGGTGCTCTACCGGGTTGAGGTCAGGACTCTTATCGTGACTTTATGGACCTTGCTTTGTGCACTGGTGCGCAGTAACTTTGGAACAGGAAGGGGCCAGCCCCAAACTGTTCCCACAAATTTGGGAGCATGAAATTGTCCAAAATATCTTGGTGTGCTGAAGCATTAAGAGTTCCTTTCACTGGAACTAAGGGGCCAACCCCAACCCCTGAAAAACAACCCCACACCATACTCGTCCATCGGATTGCCAGACAGAGAAGCGTGATTCGTCACTCCAGAGAACATGTCTCCACTGCTCTAGAGTCCAGTGGCGGAGTGCTTTACACCACTGCATACGACGCTTTGCATTGCACTTGGTGATGTAAGGCTTGGATGCAGCTGCTTGGCCATGGAAACCCATTTCATGAAGCTCTCTACACACTGTTCTTGAGCTAATCTGAAGGCCACACGAAGTTTGGAGGTCTGTAGCTATTAACTCTGCAGAAAGTTGGTGACTTCTGCGCACTGTGCACCTCAGCATGCGCTGACCCCGCTCTGTGATTTTATGTGGCCTACCACTTCATGGCTGAGTTGCTGTTGTTCCTATTTGCTTCCACTTTGTTATAATTCCACTAACAGTTGACTGTGGAATATTTAGTAGTGAGGAAATGTCACGAATTGACTTATTGCACAGGTGGCAACCTATCACGGTACCACGCTTGAATTCACTGAGCTCCTGAGAGCGACCCATTCTTTCACAAATGTTTGTAGAAGCTTCTGCATGCCTAGGGGCTTGATTTTATACATCTGTGGCCATGGAAGATTGGAACACCTGAATTCAATGATTTGGAGGGGTATATAGCATACATAGTGTAGCTTGTGAAACTAATGTCACAATAATAGCCAATCAGAACATATTTCCTGTTTAATATTCATGTGAGGTTAAGTGCAGTTTGATTTCCAAGCAATGATATTGCACAGAAGGGCTATTTGTAGATGGATGGCGAAGTACTGTAATACAAACCAAAATGTTGCACAAAAAATTGATTTACATGAAAAAGATCTGTCACTCGTTTAATTATGTTGAGGTGTAAGAAAGGACGTTTGCAAAAAAGCATGTTAATGCAGCTTTAAATTAATGGTGTACAAAAACATGAATTTATACATGGTACAGTTATGGCATCAATGCTCTGATAAGACAGAATGTAAATATTTGGATTAATTATGCAAAACAGCTTCCGAAACCATCTGTTAGTTTTGGAAAATCAAGGTCAAGTCACAAAGGCATTGCACAGCAATTTGGAGCAATATTCTGCCAGTGCGATTGTTGTGTTTGGCAAAGGATCCCTTTCCGTCTGTACGCTAGGAATCTGTTTACTTCTAATCCATAAAAAAGGAGAGTTGTCGCAGTACTTTTACATGCTTATGGACGAACTCAATCAAACACAATGTACCACATTAACCTCAAGAAAATCTACATTTGGCAAATCACCTGCATTCAGGAGAGTAATTAATTTCAAGAACACAAGCCTTTCTCCTGCATACAGCTGATTACGATGAAGGAAAACAACAATTAAACCTTTGTTTTTGTGGCGTTCAAAGAGGAAAGATGACAGCAGACATTTATACCTGTTTGAAAACAAAGCAATTATAGAAATGTGTAGTGTCAGGTGTAGAATATTTCAAGAGAGTTTAGAAATGAACTCAGTTCATGACCTCAAGAACAACAGATGTCTGTCAGTCTCTGGGCAATCTGTTATTCGCCAATGAGGACATAATCTGACAATTTTTTTTATTAATTTTTTTCTATTTACCCATTCCTATTTTTCCTCCCAAAGTAACATTTGAGTTAACGATCCATCTTGGGTTTATTTGGCTAAACATACACATTATTTTTACTGCTTGTTCAAATTGCTTAGTTAAAATGAGCTAAAGCAACACCATTGCTATACATTTTGTCCTAACTTAATTTGATTGTGTTCAATCCACTTAAATATACACTCACCTAAAGGATTATTAGGAACACCTATTCAATTTCTCATTAATGCAATTATCGAATCAACCAATCACATGGCAGTTGCTTCAATGCATTTAGGGGTGTGGGCCTGGTCAAGACAATCTCCTGAACTCCAAAATAAATGTCAGAATGGTAAAGAAAGGTGATTTAAGCAATTTTGAGCGTGGCATGGTTGTTGGTGCCAGACGGGCCGTCTGAGTATTTCACAATCTGCTCAGTTACTAGGATTTTCACGCACAATCATTTCTAGGGTTTACAAAGAATGGTGTGAAAAGGGAAAAACATCCAGTATGCGGCAGTCCTGTGGGCGAAAATGCCTTGTTGATGCTAGAGGTGAGAGGAGAATGGGCCGACTGATTCAAGCTGATAGAAGAGCAACTTTGACTGAAATAACCACTCGTTACAACCGAGGTATGCAGCAAAGCATTTGTGAAGCCACAACACGCACAACCTTGAGGCGGATGGGCTACAACAGCAGAAGACCCCACCAAAATTGGACAGTTGAAGACTGGAAAAATGTTGCCTGGTCTGATGAGTCACGATTTCTGTTGAGACATTCAGATGGTAGAGTCAGAATTTGGCGTAAACAGAATGAGAACATGGATCCATCATGCCTTGTTACCACTGTGCAGGCTGGTGGTGGTGGTATAATGGTGTGGGGGATGTTTTCTTGGCACACTTTAGGCCCCTTAGTGCCAATTGGGCATCGTTTAAATGCCACAGCCAACCTGAGCATTGTTTCTGACCATGTCCATCCCTTTATGACCACCATGTACCAAGATGCTATCCTATCAATATGGGCCAACATTTCTAAAGAATGCTTTCAGCACCTTGTTGAATCAATGCCACGTAGAATTAAGGCAGTTCTGAAGGTGAAAGGGAGTCAAACACAGTATTAGTATGGTGTTCCTAATAATCCTTTAGGTGAGTGTAAGTCAAATTGAAGTTTACTTAATCCGTTTGTGTTGAGATTGCAATGATTTGTGTTGCATTAACTGAAACTGGGCAGGGCTTGTTAGTTCCCAGCATGCTTTGCATATGGCTAAATCAAGAGAGAGTAAATGTAAATGTGTTGTAAAAGTGTGTATTATTGAGCAAGATGAGAAAGGGGGAGACTTGGTTGTGTTTAATAATGTTAAATATTCAATTATGTTGGAAATATTAGAACAATTTAAATTACAGTGGGTTACCATTGAGGAGAAGAGTGGAGCATTTGCTTAGGCTGTGAACTAAAACAACTAATGTCATACCGGCTTTGCTTAAGGAGCTTAGCATTTATGATACTAATGTGTGCTATTGCAAGCTAAAAGTTTGACAACTAACTAGTGCAGTATTATAATTCAGTTGTGTAACATTAAAATATATTAAATTGAGTGGATGAATGAATAAATTAAATTGAATGCCTGAATCATGTCAGGGAGCCATATAAAATTCACTTTGAGACTACTTAATTGGGTCACTTAAGATGTATTCATTCTATGATGTTGAAGTAACATGAACATATTATGTTTGTTTAACTTAATTGACTCATGTGGGAACAATGTACACAATTAAATCATGTAAATTCCAAATTTCAGTGTACATTTGTGGCTGAGAATGATTTATTTGCTATGACAGTACAAGGTGTGGAAAAAGCATAAACAAATAAGAAAACAAAGACATGTACAACTTGATTTCATAAATGTTTGACAATGCATTTCATAAATGTTTTGACAAATGCAGAAGCTGATAAAAGTTAAAGTAAAATGAAATTGAAAGTTAAGTTTGTTTTATGGACTTAGACATGTTACTTTAGTACAATTCAATATAAAAAATGCGTAAATTTGAACACATTTAATCATGATTCCTAATTCTGTGACAATTCTACAGGTAACTTGCCAAATCGCACTTACTGAAAGCAAACAGCATGAAAACGAACAAGGACAGATGAATTGCAGAATGCTGTGGATTGCAGCTCAATGATAGACAATTGATATGAAAATAAACAAAAATGATATTGACTGATATGAAAGATTCTGTAATGTCTATTCAACTCATCTGCCACAATAACATCTTTGATTTATCCTCATTCAAGAGCTTTTACTTTTAGAAAACATTGATATATGTGATTAATTGTGATTAGTTTTATTAATTATGCAATTAATTCGATCAAATCATTTAAAGTAACAAAGAAACAGGCTTGGCGAATAATATTTATGATATAATCCAGACTATAAACACTAAATCTATTGCATACGGTAGTTTATTCTGGCCAAGTACTGCCCACTTACACTATCAAAAGTTGATAGTGGTGTGAAGAGGCAGATAAATCTGAAATCGATGCAGCTACAACAACAGACTGCCATACGACAAAGTGGTAAAACGTTCAAATAATGGTGCTTCAGTTTCCATAAAAGCTTACAGAGATAACAAGGATATTAGGACAAAATTTGAGAGAACCACATGGCCAGAACTTCTCTCAAAGACATGAGGAACAGATGATACAGCACGTCTAAAACAAAACTCTTAAATAATTGTATACATTTCAATGCCATGAACTAGGGGTGGGCGTTATACCAGTAGACATGATTAACAGTAGAAATTTGGAGAACTTGTCTTCATCACAGTTACACTCACATGACATTGCTGTGCTGCATAGTCACGAAAGCATAGTGTTTACATAATGCATAAGTTTAGCATTGTGTAACCCCTACTGTACAAACCGCCTGCTGCAAGTGGGACTCGAACCCGGGTCTGCTGGCATGAGAGTCGGACGTTCTAACAATGAGGCTAAAGGCTGCAACCTCTAGAGTCAGTTGCTAGAGCGTCTCTTGAGATCAGAGGAGTGAGGTTTACTCGCACAGCAACTAGGCCTACTAGCTGGCCTCCGTTACACTTGCGATTTAAAAACAAGCACAATAACTCATTTCGCTATATGCGCACGCTGTCTGAGAGATGGCTTTTGAGCGCTGAGCGACGCACGCACATAAAGCTGCTGCTCAGAGCGTGAGTTCTTTTTGCCGCCTAATTGCAAGTGTGTTTGACTGCATCCCGCACAAACCACGGCTACACACCTATTACAAGTTACGCCCCCACAATGAGACAGCCATTCAGGATGTCCTCAGAGCCCCTCCCTCTGGAATCACGGATGTCGTCACTAGTACCACTCTTCTTCTACTTCACTTTCCTCTGTTCACTATCGACACCTAGTGATAAGGCATACAGATCGTATTACATCGATCACCAGACGTCGCAAGTCATCCTGTTTGTTTTCATCAATTTTTTATGTACTTTACTTTTGAAACAGAACAATTTCATTTTATGGCAGGGGTAGGTTTAGGGTTGCGGGTAGGTTTTAAGCTATAATCACCATGAGTCTGTGTTGATTTGACTGTATAATTTAGGGCTGTCACTAATGACTATTTTTATATCGATTAATCTATCGACTAATTTATCACAATAATTTTCAACAAGTGAAGTTACTAAACGTAATTTCGTGAGGAAGTACGCCCATCTAATCTTCCAATTAATTCCAAGGTATAAAACCAGCAGCTTACCTCTTCCCATTGTTAGTTCTTGCAGCATCCCTCCTCCTCCCCGGCTCCTCCCTTTTGAACAATTTTTCCTGTTATAGGGGGGCAATCGGAGCTCGGGTAGAATATCCTCTCCGAGCCCCTCTATAGCAGACAGCACGCCAAATCCGTTTACCACTTTTACCAAGATTATATGGGCACACAAACTCATGAATTTTACTTAAAAACATTTCATTTAACTTGCAACGTTGGCCTTCAGTAGTGTACTATAAAAAAAAGTATAAATGTAAACAAGCCCTTGACAAAATGTCAAACTAAAAGAGTAAAAATGTAAAAAGGTACAAATTTGTAAACCAACATAACAAAAAAAGAGAATATCAGCAAATACTCTTTATATATAATAGTGTTGGCACGATACCAAAATTATGACTTCGATACATACCAGACTAAAATACCTCAATACCGATACTGAATCCATACCATGGCAAAAAACTATAAAAGTAATTGAATAATACGACAGAACTTACTATTCATTGTTTTATCATTGTTTTAGGGTTTAAAAACCCTAAAAACTCACTTGGCCGGCATGTTCCTGCCCTGCTTCACACAGAATATTAGATCCGGCCCTTTAAGAGCTGCACGGACCAAATTCATTGTAACACATCCGACTTCTCATTCAACTCTGTATACGTTCACTAAAGACATATCCGACTGTGTTTACCAGAATTCTCGCCAGGACGTGCATTTTTACAGATTTTTTAACCATTAAAACCCAATAATCCCAAAAATGCGTTCTTTTTCCTGAGCTGCGCGTATATATTTGACTGTTCTGCTTCCATTGTTTAGTGAATGATGGAAGCAGCGCTCACACACACGTCCTCACTCCTGCTGTCACACATCGACACAGATTAAGAAATACTGCTCTTATTAGAGTGCTGTTATTTTAAAGTACCAGTACTAATACAATTTCATATCGTACCCAACTTACCCAGTCAACTAAAAATATTGAGTCGACTAATTTATAGCGTCGACGTAGTCGATCGCATCGACCAATATACGGATGAGGACGAGTATAATTTATGTTTTACTAACAGCTGTTATAGAGTGGTGCAGGTATGACATCACTTTGTAAGCTAATCGGCAGTTAGCATCGCACTGGTCGCCTCGACAAAAAACCCAATAGGATTTTCCCATAGGCTTTTGGATTATCGCAAAAAACAAGCTCTGTGATCAACAAAAGATTATGATACTTGCACATTTTGTCAAGATAATTATCACAGACGAAGACAACTTTTATGAATTCTGAAGCCTAAAAGCAGTCACCAAAAGTAACAGTCCCACGATCTTAAACATCACCATCACTAAGCTTCCGACAACTCTTTCAGTTGCTATCTAAAAACATTTTCCCAGAACATTTGAGTTTGAATAGTTTATAAGAGCACAATTATAAGCATGATGAGGCAGTAAAAGCGGTGTGATGACATTTAATCTCCCTGACTGCCTCTGTAGTCTCATTTAGCCACCTGTTAGCAACCACCTTTTTCAAGACACGTACCTATAAATCATGAGTGGGGTAATACTGATGTAGGCTATTTTATGTTGTAGAATAAAACGTGAAAGTGTCTTGAGCTTGTGTTCACCAAAGATCTAATTTCAGCCATTTAACCAAAACCCCATTCAAAAAACACATCAACTTCTGGACGAAGGAACCGGAAACTAATTTCCGCGTTTTGGCATACAAAGTGATGTCATACCTGCACCACTCTATTTCATATTTCATCAGATTTGAAAGTAATATACAGTAAGTGAGCCTTACACACCTTTCATACATAAAACATACAATAATTTACTTCAAAAGATTGTTTTAATCGATGACATCCACGCTTGTTTCCTTGCGGGAGGCGTAGCTTGTAGTAGAAGGCGTAGCTTGCAGGAACGTGGTTTGTAGAACTGCAGGACACAGATAGACCCTTCTCCCTAATTGGGCTTGAATGGTTAAAAACATTTAAATATGGTTAAATACGATAAATAATGTGTCAAAATGCCCGTCTTTGCAAGTATCCCTATAAACTCAGTAATTTATGTCTTAAGTAACCGTAAACAGTTGTGCATCCATGCATTAGATCTTAAAGTGACAGCAGCCAAAAATAGCCTACCTGCTGTCGTCAGTGTCATTAATGGTAATCAAACAAGAGAGAAAATCTTTCACTGCTCTGAACTGAATCACATTTGTAACTTTAATAAGAATAAATGTTTTCATTTACATAGTGAAGACTGCAGTGTTTATATACATGTGATTACTTTATACAATTTATGCAGTATTTCCTATTTCTAGTGCTTGAATTTTTCCAAGTAGGTCTATTTCATGAGTGTCTTTGATCTATTGTAGTTTTGTCCTATTGCTTGTAATTAGTATCTTTGTTCTTATTTTATCACTGACTTTTTACTTGACATCAGTATGCTTAATAGGTTATTATTTTACTTAGGCTAGTATAAGTAGCCTGGTCCTACCATCATACGTTTCATTTGTACAGAGAGTCTGGCCACTCTCCATTGACAAGCATTAACTTCCTTGAAGGCGGGTACTCTGTTGAAGTTTAAAACTATTGGATCTGCCCAGAGCCATAACCAATCGCTAATTTTTGGTTGTGACGTATGTCATCTCAAACTAGCGCACGACATCAACGCCATCGTTCCCAGCCACTCCCTCTGTTTGCTGATTGGACCGGTTAAAATTAGCGATTATACCGCAATCCCAGAAGACGTACTGAAGGAAAATGAAAATTGAGCGGAGGTACGTAGGAGGGCGGAGCCAGGCTATAGTATAGTATAGTATAGTATAGTATAGTATAGTATAGTATAGTATAGTATAGTATAGTATAGTATAGTATAGTATAGTATAGTAAAATTTGTAATATTGAAATTGGTGGCAAGAATTATTAAATTTCAATTATATGAAGAAAAAAAAACTATATTGTGATATATATCGTTATCATTAAATAAAATTGCTCACATCGTGATTTAAAATTTTGGTCAATGGTCATATCGCCCTAGCCTGGCTCCGCCCTCATACGTACTTCCGCTCAATTTTCATTTTGCTTCAGTACTCCGTCTGGGATTGCGGTTTATTCTCTGGTTTTCTCCGATCAAATTTTAACCAGTCCAATCAACGAACAGAGGGAGTGGCTGAGAATGATGACGTTGATGTCATCCGCTAGTTTGAGTTGTAGTTCAGTAATGGCAGTGGAAAAAGATGCGAGCGAAGCCATTCATTCCATTGTGGCACCACTGCCGAATATCCAGAAATTAAAGCCGGAGCTTTATAAAAATAATGTTACCCTCCTCCCCATGCGGTTTGGGAAAAGTTTGATTTTCCAGCTCGCTCCGTTAATGGTGAAGGAGTTGGCTAAAGCCCATTTGGACGGTAATTGTTTCTCGTGGGGTCGTAAGATATTGTCATTATTTACAGGCGCTAGTCAGTGATTTTATTGCCGTCCGTCTCCCACCACCCGTGTAAAAATCCCCGGCCAAATGACCTACTGTTTTTAGCCAAACACCAAGGTCGTGTGGTCATTTAATTGCTGTCCGAATCAACATCTCTGAGTTTTCAAGAATATATCACTTCAAAATTCACTGTTTATATCCTTTTTGACCACTGCAGAGCACCGTGCGGTTGCGCTTCGCTGTAATTTGGATGCATTTTAATCTAGATCTGATCTAGACTTTTATTTCTTGAAATGCTGACAAGTATTTACTAGAGCAATATATTTCATCACCGCTCAAAAAATAAAAAGAAGAAAAGCACGTAAACATTTGAAATGGGCTGTTTACATTTATTCTATATTCATATACAGCATTTATTCTTATCATACCAAGCATATGACATTTTATTTACAGCATACAATCATGTTATTGGCGTTCCCAATCACAAAACTCGCCCCTCCACCGTGAATAAATCACCATCCGAATGCACAAGTTTTAGGTTGTATCACTGAGGTGGCGTGCACATTTATTTTTATGGACTTCCGCGTAAGAAACATGCGGCGAATGGCGCATGACATACGTCACAAGCAAACGTTAGCGATTGGTTATGGCAGATCCAGAGTGGCTCTAGGCAGATCCAATAGTTTTAAACTTCAACAAAATACCCACCTTCAAGGAAGTTAACGCTTGTCAATGGAGAGTGGCCAGACTCTCTGTACAGATGAAATGTACGAGAGTCTGGTTGGACCAGGCTAATATCGCCCACCATTACCATAAGACCTGCAACATCAGCAGCAATCTGCTAAAACAAATCTTCCTGATTGACCGGTAAAAAACTTGCGCATGCCAATTCCCAGAAGTTCCCTTGCGGGCAGCCAATTGGAACTGCCGGATTTCACCATCTGTATTCATCTTAGTATATAATATGCATCATAGAGAGGCTGTTGGAGGCTTGAAGCTAAAAGGGCAATTTGACAACGTTATCAAGTTCTTTATCAGCCATAATAAAGTCAAACTATTTTACCAGATGTCCTTCCTTGCATCTTTGACCAATCTCTATGAACACATCCCCTTGAGTATACAATATTCCTTTCGTTGCTTCCATGTCAGAATGTTGGGCCTCCAGGCCAGATTGTTAGACCACAGGCATTTATACATGCCAGGCACAAAAACCACCAGAGAGAGAACTCTCATATACTATGGACATTTTATCTCTATTATTGCCTTAGGCAATAAAAACGGGTCTGCCTGGTAATTTAGCAGAGCTGGGTGCATTATGTGTTTTCTACAGCCACTCCTATGGAAGAAAAGAGAGCTTTTTTTCTTCATTTTTTTCTTCATAACTCTGACACTACATGCTGGTCCACATGTCGTCTTTTGGTAAAAAAACAAAAACAAAACCCAGTTGTTGGCGGAAATTGTGACACAAATGATATCAACCCAGTATCTCTCACATAAGACCATACTTATATTATATTTATACAATTTCAGCCTTTTGAAGCATCTTTTTATTCTACTTCTTTCCACAAAAGAATATATTTAGAAGAATGTTTGTAACAAAAGCAGAGAGAGCAACCATTGACTACCATAGTATTTTTTTCCCTAGTCAATGGTTTCTCTATCTGCTTGGTTACAAACATTCTTCTAAATATCTTCTTTTGTGTTCAGCAGACCAAAGAAACAGTTTGGAACAACTTGAGGGTGAGTAAATGAAGACAGAATTTTCATTTTTTGGTGAACTATCCCTTTAATGCTAGCCGTGAAGTCTAAGAGAAACCAACATTATCTGAAAACGTTTTAAATAACATATATTGTGAAGTTGATATCAATGCATTCTGAAACAGCCTTCATATATGTGACCCTGGACCATAAAACCTGGCACAAGTCGCACGGGTATATTTGTGGCAATAGCCAACAATACATTGTACGGGTCAAAATGATCGATTTTTCTTTTGTGCCAAAAATCATTAGGATATTAAGTAAAGATCAAGTTCCATGAAGATATTTAGCTAATTTCTTACCGTAAATCAAAACGTAAAATCAAACATGTATTATTAGTAGTAATATGCATTATTAAGGACTTCATTTGGACAACTTTAAAGGCAATTTTCTCAATATTTAGATTTGTTTGCACCCTCCGATTCCAGATTTTCAGGCCAAATATTGTCCTATCTTAACAAACCATACATCAATGGAAAGCTTATCAACTCAGCTTTCAGATGATGAAAAACCCTTATGAATGATTTTGTGGTCCAGGATCACATTTAAGAGAATTTATAACTAGTGTGGCAGTTGCCCTAGACCATCATGATTAAACAATATGTAGCGGTCACCAGCAGCAGAGTTAAAAGGCTTTTCCCCCATAAAATAGCCCTTCTTTTTCTCATGAATTGAGAGAACATTACTAAGCACTAGTAAGTCAATTTACTTGCTCCAGGTCTCCCCTACTTACGGAGTTGGACAAGAGGAACAAATACAAAACATTGCAATACAACAATGTGTTTCAAAACCTTCCAATTGAGGGCATCCCAGTTGTGCTCAGAATGAACTCTCTCGCAGAATAGTAGCAAACATGGGGAAAAGGGGATAGGAAAAGATCAGAGAAAAAGAAAAGAAAAGAGGACAAAAGAGAGCTCAGAGTTCACCAAGTTTTACATCAATCAGCACAAAAAAAAGAGCAACTTACTCGCCTATGACATCATCCCGCTCAAACTGTATGCTTATGACATCATCCCGCTCTTCTAGTCATGAACACTGAGTAAGGTCTGATTAATAGACACCAGGTGGTGACATCACCCACTACAGCTGATTCTTCGGGTTAATGACCTATGTGATACATTAACCTACAAACGTCCATTTGGATTAGTGTCGTCGTACTTGCCAGTTGTCATGTGATCTATCACGCACGTCTGATTCACCATGCCAGCTGGTTGGCATGCAGAGACTGTCGCTGGCCACTATCCATTACTGTAACTGAAAGAGTGATTCAAAAGGTGTCATACAGATAGTCTGGGAAGAGTAAAATTACTCAGCTCTGAGAATTCTTACAGAGCGCAATGTTGCTGTACAAACACCAGACTGAAATCATCTTTTAAAATGGGACTGGAAAACATTAAATGTAGAATTATAACCGTAAAAAAAAAGCTCTAGCAGAAGCAATAAGTAATCGTTTTCTGCTTTACTCTGTCAATGAGACTTGGCTTAGCATCTTAAACTCAAAACTCCTAATTGGCTGTCAGGACCCTTGGTAGTGGGAAGATAAGCATAAATGATAGTGGCCCCAGGCTAATGACACAAGCCCTGCCTTCATGAGCACCATCATCCCTCCGGTGTAATACAATGAGGCAGGGTATCCACATATAGCCCTACATTATTTCCAAGATTACCCATTGCCACATACATCTTAGTGCCGTATCACTGACCACTTGTCAGGTGGACACTTGGGTTCTTGAGTTCTCGGGATCACTACAGTTTTTGCACAATTCCAAGTGACAACTCTATAAAATCACATTAAATAAGGCACACGTGTCCAGAAACCAATTCAGATTAAAAACCTTAGCGAGTAATCCAAAGGGTTGTAGGTTCAAACCCTCTATGAACTTTCAGACTGTCCCGATTCACCAGTTCACCTGTTTTTATTAGAAAGTGATGCTGTAATTTAGTAATTCTTAATGAACGATCTTGCTGGTCATCTGAAAGGTTGTAGGTTCAAATCCATAATATCACCGCAGGTAGAAATTACTTAAGCATTATCACTTACCAATTGCATGCCACATATAAATGCCAGCGTGCATCTTCCACTGCAACAGCCCATCTTGCCCTCCTTCGAGTCCGTGTTTCCACGTGGGTCGCTGTAACTCCACAAAATGATGCCCAGGCAACGGGTTTAAAGGGGTCTTTCTTCACTCCAAAGGCGATAGACGCGAATCAAATACGCCCTTCCGATGAAAGCATCCCGAGCGCTCCACCATGTAGGAAGAAGATATGAAGAAAGCTGCATGTGTTTGTTAGAAAAGTAGATGTGGGGTGTAAGGCAAAGTCAAAGAGATACGGACAACACTTCCCTAAGTTAGTGGAGAAATAACGGTATCTCCAAATCCAGCACTGAAAGACATGTCAGTGTGATCTTCCACGGGTCCGTGTCTGAGAAACAAAGCCACCCAGTGTTGTTTACGCTCTCATTGCTCCTCCCTCGCGAAAAAGAAAACGAATTAACACATTTTTAAACAGCAATGACTTGTTTTCTTCTCCAGCAGGAAATCCACGGGAATAATGATATGGGGACAATAATCCAAGCGCGCGTCCTGGAAGAGCCTTTCAGCGCAGCTGGAACGTGTTTTCTCGGGTCCCTCAACTACTATTGGTCCCTTCCAGCGTTAACTTGCTCAGTCCGGGTGTAAAGGAGGACAAAGAAGCGGCGCATCTTGCACCATCTGACGCTCCAGATTGAATGAAGCGCACGCGGTGCTGCTCTCCGCGGGGATGCGACTCGGTTTGTTTCTCACGCAGCGGCTGGTGCTGATGCTGTACAGAGCGCAGATGAGGACCTGGACGTCCCTCAATGCACCGGATGAGCTCTCTGCTCCCTCTCTCAGTGGGCGTGAGAGCAACGCGATATGGAAATAATGACTGTGTGGTGTTGGGGGGTCACTCTGCAAGATGCAGATATATAACGCGCTGTAATTGCTTCACTCCCTAAGGAAATTCCAGGTCTGAATTTAAACAGCTCCCTCGGGTTTCAAAGTGTACAACAAAAATAAATGTTCTTGTTAGCAATTGACAATTTGCTTATTAATCTTCCATTGTTTTTGAAAGGTTATTTTGACGAGAAAAAGTTTCTTGCTGCTGCTGAAGGAAATAGCTATATTGTGAAAACGACCTGACTGTAGGCTATCCAGCTTACGCGGCTATACCTTACGAAAATCAACCATGGTTTTATTGTAGTAAAAATGTAGTAACCATGTTTTTTTGGCTAATTGTATACCATTTATATAACTACAGTTTTACCACAAATACCATGGTTAAATTATGGTTAGAGAAGCAAAACCATGGTTAATTTGCGGTTACCATGGTTTTGCTACAATAACCATGGTTTTTTGGTTTTATTTGTAGTAAAACCATGGTTTATTTTCGTAAGGGACTCGCAAAATAATATATTGATTTGAGTTGACATAATTTTATAATTTAGCTTTATAAAGAAAGATATATTAATAACTTTATAATGTTATAGCAGTCTATTAAGAAATAAAATTCTAGAAACCGGCTTACAAACAAGACGAACACTGCAACGTTATGCCTAGCCTAATAATACGAAAGTCTTCCAAGGTTGTTGTCAAACACAGTAGAAGACATGAAAATATAGTACTATAGGCCAAATGATATGGACCTTATTGAGAGCAGCGTCATGACAGTAGGCCTATGAAAGCGAGGCTGTGAGGGATAGACGTGTTTTCAATGGCACTGTATAATGCACATAGCATACTTTTCCACAGCTTTGTTGGGAGTTTTTTGTCTACTGAAATTTCTTGGATAGATATGTTTGCAGTGTTTCATCGGCAGAACAATCCAAAAACACATTAAATAACAGAAGAGATGCATGTCTATCCCTCACCGCCTCATTTTCAAATCAAAGATGGCGCTGCTGTGAATAAGGTCCGATTTCATTATACTGGAGCGGACTGATATGCAGCTTTACCACAGAATGCCTTGATTGACCAATCAGAATGAAGTATTCTTTAGAGCCCTGTAACAACATGCAATATATACTTTATAGATGAATTCCAAACTGCTTTTTTGCACCCTTCACAAAGGGGATGTTTGTATGTTCCAGACGTAGGCCTAAGTGAACCCCTTCACAAAGAGCCCTTCCAACAGGCCCGTTAGCGAAGGGAACATGTGATGGTCACTTCAAGGAAGTCATTTTATTGTTTATAGTCATGTGCCCTTCGGAGTGAGAATGCTGGTGCAATGCAATCCCAAATAGTCGACATAAACACAGGTCCACACCCCAAAAGAAAATAAAAAATAATAATACACACACAATCAGTCTCTCTATCAGTGTTTATGACATGCTTTAATTTGCCCAGCAATCTTGAGTGGCAGTACCATGTATTTACATTCCGATTTCCCGGAGATAATAACTGCAGGGGAAATTGCGGACCCCTCCTTCCTGTCATGCTTGTCCTCTGGTCCAGTTTAATCTCAGATTCATTTCACTTGTACCTGGGAAACCGACAGAGTTAGTGATTCTACGTTATGTTTGTGTGAATGTTCCATGCCACATGCCTATCTGAGATTTCCAGCCATCACGTCTGTTCGTCGCATTTGCCAAGTTTCCACACAATGTCGAGGCAAGCAAACTGTTATAAACAAATCCGGTGGACATGAATGCCATTAACCTCAGCTCGTGACAAAATTAATAATCCTGAATCCTGCTGGAATGTATTAGCACTACTTTTTAACATGTCATATATGAATAACCTTGTATTCTTTGCATGTTCCCTTAAAAGCCAATATAACTCTTTGAGACAGCTGTCTTAGATATTTGAATTTATTACATTCACGTGAATCACGTCACTGCTTGCATCTGATAGCTTTCTCAAATCTTAATCTAGATTTGGCAAACTGGGACGAACCATTAAAGAATACGAAATTAAGGAGGACTGCGCATCTGTATAGCAGCTGTATGTGGAGATATCGATCCTTTAAAAATTCATGAGCTACTGCAGAGCCCATGACTTCTATTGCTTTAAATTGAACACTAGACTGATGCACTTTCCTGCTTTGTGTTTTAGTGAGGTTGAACTTTGGGTTCTCCTAAATGTTTTATTTGATCTGCTCTTATTATGCCATAGGCTTTTCTCCCAACTATACCAGTGAAAAATCAGGATATTATTATTTCAAAGGTTCCTTTGCACCTTGAACACACTCACGCTGGAGGTCTGAACTGTGGATGTTAAAGCTGTATTGTGTCATTTAAATTACACAATGGCTATTTCACAGATTTGCAAGACCAATGTGACGGTCACTGTGGCTTTGAATGCATTTATAGGCCGACTCCACCACAAAACATGTTCATTGTGTTATGCTAATATAGCCTGTTTTCCAAAGCAGTTGTTCTAATACATCTCATATATAAATCTCTAGTAACGTTGTAGCAGTTTGAATCTCAATATTATCATTTGCTCACTGAGATGGAATTCTTATAAAAGATTTGTGGCATGTTGCCCTGCTAAATAGATGTTTTTCCGAGTCGCAAAGGGTTCAGCTAAGGGCTAAATACAATTTATACGTTATACTGTACATTAATTCACACACACACACACGCACGCACGCACGCACGCACGCACGCACGCACGCACGCACACACACACACACACACACACGTTGTGTTTTCATCTGGATCTGTATCTTCTAACTCTCTAGTCTTTTCCTAATAGGGACCAAAATGTGCTCACAAGGTCAAGGATTTTGGATATTGCCAGGTTTGTGAGGTCATTTTATCCACATAACATAGGGTTTATCTGGGCCACACACACACACACACACACACACACACACACACACACACACACACACACACACACACACACACACACACACACACACACACACACACACACACACACACACACACACACACACACACACACACACACACACACACACACACACACACACACACACACACACACACACACACACACACACACACACACACACACACACACACAAAATTAAATCTATGAACTATTAAAAACATTTTTGTTACTTGAAATAAAGCAGATTTTTTAAAATATAAATTTGAATTAAAGACTTAAACTAAAGAGAAAATTATAAGTTACCTTGACAATAAACTGAAATATGTTTAAGTTAAAGCATGATAAATTTTAACTGGAAATATAAAAAGTAAAATGAACTAAAACTGAAATAAAACGAAATTAATAGCTATATAAAAAATACCAAAGCACATAACAAAATGACTTAAAATTCAACTAAAAACTATAAATACAATAAAAGCTAATTCAAAATTTCATTAAAACTTGAATAAAACTAGAACAATTGCTTTGGATAATATATAGCATTTTATTTACAAAAAGTTTCAGTTTCTTCAGTGAGATCTCACATAACTGCCATAAAATTATTTTAAAAAATTGTCCTTGCCCAAGAACGCCCATTCTGCAGGCTTGTATATTAAGTGATTCTATTTGTCACACACCGCAACTATGGGTGTGCGTGACTGCAGTGAGGTACAGTATATTAGAGGTAATTGGTAATTAGTTCACAAAGCCAGTGTTAACAAACAGTAGCAGTCCTGCTTTACGCTACCTGTCGGTATGTCTTAATAAGTGTAACACTGAAAGCTGATTATATAAGCTCCAATAATGAGGTGTTCAATAACAGCCTACAGAAAGGCGGTTCAATTAATTTTTTAATAAGCCAGTGATTGGCCCCTCTGGGTGTTTCAGTGCCCCCTTGTGGATGTGGGATAACATTTCAGCATGCATTACAACGGTATTAAATGCTGCCATCTATTATATGTTAGGGCTTCCTAAATGTCTATTAAAGTGTGTTTATTATATTATTGTATATTATTTTGATAAATACTTACTTTAAGCTTATTGTGTCCAAACTGGGCCAAATCTGCAGGATTCCACATACTCCTTTCCCTTTGTGAAATGAACATATACATGCAGTTATCCATACATAATATGCATACAGTAAAGCTTGAAACAGCAATGCATGGAGCAGAATTCAAATTTACTTTTACAACAGATGCATCATGTTCACCACCCAAAAAAAAAAAAAAAATACTGAAAAAGTATACTGGCATCAAATAAACACATCACACAATGCCTGCTGCTGTGTAGGGAAAGCACAGCACTTTTGCAGCTCTCTACTTGTATTAATCATTTAAACCTGCATTCCAGAGGGCCATCAGATATTGATGATAATTTCCTGCCCCCAGTTTGTTTGTTGCTCTGCGACAGACTGTTTGATCAAAGTTTGCAAGTGATGCAAGTTGCTGTTTACATGAAGCAATCCACCGAGCAGACGAGGGGAGGTGAACAACTCTCAAAAGTTAAAGAATAGCTCACCCAAAAATGTAAATTCTGTCATTTACTCACCATTGTTCTGACCCAGTACTGTATGCTTATTTTTCTATGCATTTTCACCTCGTCCCATAAACCAAAGCTTAAAGCAATGTCATGCTCCAAAAATATTTGAAGTCGATTGGACCACTTATATGATTAAAATTCTATTTGTATACAGCTTTTTACCTAGTGGACCATGGGATTTTGTTAGATAGGCTTAGAAGTGTCGGTTTATCAGACAATGTAGTTTCATGGTTTAACACTTATTTAAAGGGAAGAACTCAATGTGTGCAGGTGGAAGGTATCAAATCAGACTCAATGGAAGTGGTTAAGGAAGTCCCCCAAGGATCTGCACTGGGGCCATTATTATATACGCCGATCACGCATAACATTATGACAGGTGAAGTGAATAACACTGATTATCTCTTTTCTTAGTGGGTGGGATATATTAGGCAGCAAGTGAACATTTTGTCCTCAAAGTTGATGTGTTAGAAGCAGGAAAACTGGGCTAGTTTGACAAGGGACAAATTGAGATGGCTAGATGACTGGGTCACAGTATCTCCAAAACTGCAGCTCTTGTGGGGTGTTCCCGGTCTGCAGTGGTCAGTTTCTATCAAAAGTGGTCCAAGGAAGCAACAGTGGTGAACCAGCGACAGGGTCATGGGCGACCAAGGCTCATTGATTCACATGGGGAAGGCTGGCACATGTAGTTCGATCAAACAGATCATGGAGAAATGGAAGAAGGTGGCCTGGTCTGATGAATCACGTTTTCTTTTACATCACGTGGATGGCCGGGTGTGTGTGCGTCGCCATTGCCTACCTGGGGAACACATGGCACCAGGATGCACTATGGGAAGAAGGCAAGCCGGTGGAGGCAGTGTGATGCTTTGGGCAATGTTCTGCTGGGAAACCTTGGGTCCTGCCAACCATGATGTTACTTTGACACATACCACATACCTAAGCATTGTTGCAGACCATGTACACCCTTTCGTGTAAACAGTATTCCCTGATGTCTGTGACCTCTTTCAGCAGGATAATGCGCCCTGCCACAAAGCAAAAATGTTTCAGGAATGGTTTGAGGAGCACAACGAGTTTGAGGTGTTGACTTGGCCTCCAAATTCCCCAGATCTCAATCCAATCGAGCATCTGTGGGATGTGCTGAACAAACAACTCCAATCCATGGAGGCCCTACCTCGCAACTTACAGGACTTAAAGGATCTGCTGCTAACATTTTGGTGTCAGATACCACAGCACACCTTTAGGGATCTAGTGGAGTCCATGCCTCGACGGGTCAGGGGTCTCATTTATAAAGCGTGCGTACGCACAAAACGGGACTGGAAACATACGTACACCAGTTCCCACGCAAAGGGTGTGATCTATAAAAAACAAACCTGACGGGAGAATGTGCGCACCTTTAAACAAACTTTGAGCCTTGGGTACGCGCATTCTGAAGACAAAGGGAATTGGCGACACAGATGGTGAGGTCGTGAACTGAAGTTAGATTGTTGAAAATACATGTGAGAAGAACGATTATAAAAATTAATGACATTTATTTTTCACTCCATTTCATACGTTATATCCACATTATCATGAAGATTAAATCCAACAGTGTTATTTGTGCCTATATTGTTTTAGGATATACATCTAGTAAAATCCAAACGTAATTCAAAATGTTGTTTTTTTTAAATGCGCACAAACTCTTTTACTAGAGTAAGAAAAGTAATGAAGTAAGAACAATTTAAAACTGTTTTCATATTGATATACACATTTACATTAATGTTCCAGTTTCATTTAATGGCGACATGCACTGAAATTATATCGTTATATAGAAATTATAAAGTCAATACTCAGAATTTAAACAAAATTTATATGAATTTAGATAGACATGTGCAACTTTTGATCACTTTTGCTGTGACACGCTGTTTTAATGACAGCAAGGATTAAATATAGGCTAATTCCAATAATTCGTCTTTAAACTAAACTGCAGATCTCATGTTATGACAAAATATTTTTTAGCGAGAATGATGATCAGTGACGTACACTTAATTCGATATCACAGACACTGCATATTCGGTGGTCGAACGGTCCATTATCCGGTTTGAATAGGTGCAATGATTATCTAACTGTACAACCACAGCTGCACGGACACGGAGAGTAAAGATATCTTCACAAAATTATGAAAAATACCACTGTATTTGAAGGATACAACTTGAAGAAAAAATTAAGATTTGCACGTTTCTTTTTTTTAAATACTTAGTCAGTGACGCTCTGAGTCAGACGTATTTACGCTGCAATAAATAAGTAGGCCTATCTGTTTAAATTAAAATAGCCTAAACATCCTATTCACATTATCAGCAAAACTGCATGAATTTGAGTTGAAGGGTTAAAAATTAACAAAATATTTTAAATTAAAATAACATTTGGCCCGTGGAAATGAATGAATAAACTTTATTTTATAAGTAGGCCTATTTTATACAATTTTGTTTTTATGGATCCATCCATCCATCCATCTTCTTCCGCTTATCCGGGGCCGGGTCGCGGGGGCAGCAGTCTAAGCAGAGATGCCCAGACTTCCCTCTCCCTAGACACTTCCTCCAGCTCTTCCGGGGGGACACCGAGGCGTTCCAAGGCCAGCCGGGAGACATAGTCCCTCCAGCGTGTCCTTGGTCTTCCCCGGGGCCTCCTCCCGGTTGGGCATGCCTGAAACACCTTCCCGGGAAGGCGTTCAGGAGGCATCCGGAACAGATGCCCGAGCCACCTCAGCTGTCCCCTCTCGATGTGGAGGAGCAGCGGCTCTACTCCGAGTTCCTCCCGAGTGACTGAGCTTCTCACCCTATCTCTAAGGGAGCGCCCAGCCACCCTGCGGAGAAAGCTCATTTCGGCCGCCTGTATCCGGGATCTTGTCCTTTCGGTCATGACCCAAAGCTCATGACCATAGGTGAGAGTAGGAACGTAGATTGACCGGTAAATCGAGAGCTTCGCCTTACGGCTTAGCTCTTTCTTCACCACGACAGACCGGTACATCGACCGCATTACTGCAGAAGCTGCACCCATCCGTCTGTCAATCTCCCGTTCCATCCTCCCCTCACTCGTGAACAAGACCCCTAGATACTTGAACTCCTCCAATTGGGGCAGGAACTCTCCACCAACCTGAAGTGGGCAAGCCACCCTTTTCCGACTGAGGACCATGGCCTCGGATTTGGAGGTGCTGATCCCCATCCCAGCCGCTTCACACTCGGCTGCAAACCGTCCCAGTGCATGCTGAAGGTCCTGGTTAGAAGGGGCCAACACGACAACTTCATCCGCAAAGAGCAGAGACGAAACCGTGTGGTCCCCAAACCTGACACCCTCGGGCCCTTGGCTGTGCCTAGAAATTCTGTCCATAAAAATTATGAACAGAACAGGTGACAAAGGGCAGCCCTGCCAGAGTCCAACATGCACCGGGAACAAGTCTGACTTACTGCCGGCAATGCGGACCAAACTCCTGCTTCGGTCATACAGGGACCGGACAGCCCTCAGCAAAGGACCCCGGACCCCGGACCCCATATTCCCCCAGCACCCTCCACAGGACGCCGCGAGGGACACAGTCGAATGCCTTCTCCAAATCCACAAAACAAATGTGGACTGGTTGGGCAAACTCCCATGAACCCTCCAGCACCCTGTAGAGGGTATAGAGCTGGTCCAGTGTTCCACGACCAGGACGAAAACCACACTGTTCCTCCTGAATCCGAGGTTCCACTATCGGCCGAATTCTCCTCTCCAGTACCCTGGCATAGACTTTCCCGGGGAGGCTGAGAAGTGTGATCCCCCTATAGTTGGAACACACCCTCCGGTCCCCCTTTTTAAAAAGAGGAACCACCACCCCGGTCTGCCATCCCAGAGGCACTGTCCCCGACCGCCACGCGATGCTGCAGAGGCGTGTCAGCCAAGACAGCCCCACAACATCCAGAGACTTGAGGTACTCAGGGCGGATCTCATCCACCCCCGGTGCTTTGCCACCAAGGAGTTTCTTGACCACCTCGGTGACTTCAGCTTGGGTGATGGACGAGTCCTCCTCTGAGCCCTCCAGCCTCTGCTTCCTCAATGGAAGACGTGACGGCGGGATTGAGGAGATCCTCGAAGTATTCCTTCCACCGTCCGACAACATCCCCAGTTGAGGTCAACAGCCGCCCATCGCCACTGTAAACAGCGTTGGTAGGGCACTGCTTCCCCCTCCTGAGGCGCCGGACGGTTTGCCAGAATCTCCTCGAGGCCAGCCGATAGTCCTTTTCCATGGCCTCACCGAACTCCTCCCAGGCCCGAGTTTTTGCCTCCACAACCACCCGGGCTGCAGTCCGTTTAGCCTGCCGATACCTGTCAGCTGCCTCAGGAGTCCCACAAGCCAGCCAGGCCCGATAGGACTCCTTCTTCAGCTTGACGGCATCCCTTACTTCCGGTGTCCACCACCGGGTTCGGGGATTGCCGCCTCGACAGGCACCGGAGACCTTGCGTCCACAGCTCCGAGCAGCCGCTTTGACAATGGAGGTGGAGAACATGGTCCACTCGGACTCAATATCTCCAGCCTCCCTCGGGATCCGGTCGAAGCTCTGCCGGAGGCAGGAGTTGAAGATCTCTCTGACAGGAGACTCGGCCAAACGTTCCCAGCAGACCCTCACAGTACGTTTGGGTCTACCGAGTCTATCCAGCTTCCTCCCCCGCCATCGGATCCAACTCACCACCAGGTGGTGATCAGTTGACAGCTCCGCCCCTCTCTTCACCCGAGTGTCCAAGACATACGGCCGCAGGTCAGATGAAACGACCACGAAGTCCATCATTGACCTACGACCTAGGGTGTCCTGGTGCCATGTGCACTGATGGACACCCTTATGCTTGAACATGGTGTTCGTTATGGACAAACTGTAACTAGCACAGAAGTCCAATAACTGAACACCACTCGGGTTCAGATCAGGGGGGCCGTTCCTCCCAATCACGCCCCTCCAGGTTTCACTGTCATTGCCCACGTGGGCATTGAAGTCCCCCAGTAGAACGACGGAGTCCCCAGTTGGAGCACTCTCCAGCACCCCTCCCAGGGACACCAAGAAGGTCGGGTACTCTGCACTGCTGTTTGGCCCGTAGGCACACACAACAGTGAGAGACCTATCCCCGAGCCGAAGCCGCAGGGAAACGACCCTCTCGTTCACCGGGGTAAACTCCAACACATGGCGGCAGAGCTGGGGGGCTATAAGCAAACCCACACCAGCCCGCCGCCTCTCACCATGGGCAACTCCAGAGTGGTGAAGAGTCCATCCCCTCTCGAGAAGTGTGGTTCCAGAGCCCAAGCCGTGCGTGGAGGTGATTCCGACTATCTCTAGTCGGAACCTCTCAACCTCACTCACAAGCTCAGGCTCTTTCCCCGCCAGCGAGGTGACATTCCATGTCCCAAGAGCTAGTTTCCGTGTCCAGGGATCGGGTCGTCAAGGCCCCCGCCTTTGATTGCCGCCCGATTCGCTTTGCACCGGCCCCTTACGGTCCCTCCCGTGAGTGGTGGGCCCACGGGAAGGTGTCCCCACGTCGCTCCTTTGGGCTGAGCCCGGCCGGACCCCATGGGGGAAGGCCCGGCCACCAGGCGCTCACATACGAGCCCCAACCCCAGGCCTGGCTCCAGGGTGGGGCCCCGGCTGCGCCATACCGGGCGACGTCACGGTCCTCCTTTTCTTTGGCATCATAAGGGTTTTTGAACTGCTCTTAGTCTGACCCGTCACCTAGGACCTGTTTGCCTTGGGAGACCCTACCAGGGGCATATAGCCCCAGACAACGTAGCTCCTAGGGTCATTCGGGTACTCAAACCCCTCCACCACGTTAAGGTGGCAGTTCATGTAGGAGTGTTTTTATGGATATTTTGATATATTTATTCTAAAACATAAAAAAGATATTGGATGATTGTCAGAAATTTACTGTGTAAGGCACAAATGGCATTTATAGTCCGTATCTAATATTTTTCTGTCTTGTTCCTTTGACAGTGTTAAAAATGGTGTCACGTGGATGGGAATATGCATGTAAATGAATTCAAATGAGGTTATGCATAGTAAAACTAGGCGTTGTAAGCTCCATATATGGTGATTTCTGCAGGAGACGGGGCGGAGATGCACGTACGCACAATCTTCTGCTGGCTGTGATTTATAAAGGGATTTTTGCGCAGGTTCTGACGTACAAATCTGAATTTTTTTGTGCGCACGCAAAATCTAGCTTTTGTGCTTACGTACACTTTTAGTAAGGTTTATACGCAAATTTTATAAATGAGACCCCAGGACTGTTTTGGCAGCAAAAGGGGGACCAACACAATATTAGGCCATCATGTTATGCTACGGATCGGTGTATATAAACTGTCTTGATGTTGATATTGAAAATGCAAGGTTCCACTTTTATGCGGACGACACCGTCAACTATTGCTCTGCTCCTACAAAACAACAAGCTCTAGGTAATTTACAATAAGCTTTTGATATTATTCAAGCAAGGTTTTATACTTTAAATCTGGTTTTAAATGTTGAGAAAACTAAATGTATGTAGTTATCAAATTCTAGAAACTCTTTAGATAGTGCCATTGCTCTTCGAACTTTGCAGGGGAAACTGATTAGTGTCAGAGTATAAATGCCTGGGCATCATAAACGATGGCACACTACATTTTAATTCACACATTAATGGATTTTATTTTAGAAATAAGTCTTGCTTTTCCTTTAATGCAAGGAAGAAGTGTGTGTCTGCGACTTTCTTACCGATTCTTGACAATGGGGATGTAGTGTATGTCGGCATGCTCCTTATTTTCTTGCCTCCCTGGATGCTGTGTACCATGGTGCCTTAAGATTTATTATGGATTGTAAATTCTCTACACATCATTGTGCATTATATAATAGAGTTGCTTGGTCTTCTCTTGCTCTCTGTACCCCATTGGTACTTATTGATATACAAAGCAATTTTGGGTCTCTGTTGTTTGATTCATCAAAAAGCAGTTGGCAACTTCTTATTGCGCTCGCAATCTCCTGTTAGAACAAATCTAGGTAAAACTGCTTTTAAATATGCTGCCCCCTCAGACTGAAACTCTCTTCATATGAAATTGAGGCTAAATCATTTGTTATTTTTCATTAATTTTAAAACAGTTATGCATGCACTAGAAAAAGATTTAGTGATTAGCAAAAGCTTCTAAGGCTGTACTTTTAATGATATTTTGTGTGTTGTATTGTTGTTTGTTATATGTGTATTTGTATAACTGGGTTGCCTATCTTGGCCAGGACACTCTTGTAAAAGAGATTTTTAATCTCAGTGAGGTTAAATAAAGGTAAAAAAGAGCTGCACTACAAACATTTTCAAATGTTCAACTTCTGAGCAGTGGGGCTCATCAGAGGAGGCAAGGGAGAACATTTCCAGTTATTAATTTAATGTGTATTTATTGTTTGGAATTTCACCTCTGTTAAGTGTAACCACCGCATTCTCCCCCTGAAATGTGCAGAATCTGCTAATCACAAATCTGAGGAGAATGAGATAGAGAAGGGCAGGGGGAGGCAAATCCATAACCATAACCAGGGACTTGTACCTCCGTTGTAAAAAAGACTAAACAAATTAGCCAATCACCATGTGTTGAGAAAAGTAACATGGCAGAGGAAGCTAGCCTTCCTTGCAACCAATCATCTAAGAGACGTAAATTATGTTATATTAGATTGAACTGCTACCGCTGATGTACCAACAATGGAGAGTAGAGATATTGAATATTTGATCCCAAACTAATTTATCAAACTACCATTCGAACAACTACAAATACAAAATGAAGGAAAACCCCACGCCTATAAGCTAAACTATAGGCTACAGCAATCAACTTCACTAAACGTCAGAACATGCTTTTAACACAGACATTTAAAGGACATAAAGGTGGATTTTTGCTTCAAAATAGGCAAGGTGAGTTTTTTCTGTCTAAAAGTGACCAAAAAAGCCCTTTTAAAGCACTTTTAAAGGTGTCATGAACTGGCTTTTTTAACATACTGTTGTCTGAGGTCTACTTGTGACCACTTTGCGTGGTTTTTACGTTCAAAAACACCATAATGAATAAGTAATAGGCTAAACCATTTCCATGGTTTTGAGCCTCTCTCAAGACACACTTGGTTTTAATGGGCATGCCGCAATAAAGACTTGGAAGTAAACACCCACTGCTATGATTGGATAAGCTTTGCATATTTAATGAGCTTCGGCTCCCCGGTGAGTACGCGTGAGGCATTGTTTTTAAAGCATGTGGAGAAACACAACCGGAATGATTCGTCCCTCAAGGCTCGCAAAATGTCTTTATCAAACAAACAGAATGATTTATCACTCATCCACCCGCAATTAATATGAATGTTATTTTACATTACTTGGCCCGCCTGATCGGTGGATATAAGCGCAAACTGTGCATCACACACACATGCGCGCGCACCAAGTACGTTGCAGACAGCAAAAACTTCCGCAAATGTATTTTTCCTTCAAATATCAAGTCAAGAGAGTGAACAGCGCACATCCCCGGGACTTTGGCCTTTGCAAGCCCTGTGACAGCGTGGTAAGTTATGTTTAGTTAGACATGTACACAATGTAACATTGTATTTGATCTGTAACAATGCAATACTATCACATATAAAAAAAATTTTTACTCACATTAGTGTTGCTTCATTCATTCATGTAATCTCATCCTGTCTGCAAATTCTTTACAAACGAATCTGGTGAAATGAACATACGTGCAATGTCTTCCCCACATAAGCTGGATATTCATTTAAAATAAAGTTAAACCACACATTTTCAATATTAGAATCCAAAGGAAGCTTATGCAGCGACTGTGTTCTTCCACAACCAGGCACAGCGCAATATATTACTCTTCAGCATGTCTTTTGCTCGGTAACGCGATCTGTTTAGCTCCACGAGTCGGTGGGCGGGGCTACAGAAGCAGGCATACATATCTGTTGAGGTGGCGTTTCTGCATTCTATGACGTCAATGGTCGACATATTCTGAGATTGAGCGTTTTCTGGGCCTGGTGTCAATAAAAGCTTTTCTTTGACTAACAAGGAAGTTTTCAGCTCTGAAACTTATATTCTTATATCATGAACTTGTATATATCAAAGGCTCAAGGAAAAGTTGATTTCTCAATTCATCACCCCTTTAAAAAATCCTTGGGAGGGGAACCGACCACTAAAATTTTGTGTGCCTTCTTTAATTTAAAACCCACCAGCCGCTTCTGAGTTCCATCAGGAACAAAATAATAGCAAATGGGTATGGGACAATATGAGTTTGGCTAAATACACTGTTAAAAAAAATATTTTTTTACTCAAAAATCGCTAGTAAATTGCATAAATAACTATAAATAAACAGTTATAGATTGAATTAAACATTACATTTTGAAGTATAAAGACTGAAATAGTATTTTCTTGTAAAGTCTTCGAAAAAACGAATGAATAATGACAGAAATGTCATATTTGAATGACTTATTTCTTTAACAGACGAGTTGCGAGTCAAAACAACCATGGCGTGGTTCACTTACTTTACTGTTCACATTTGTTAAGTGTCTGCCGTGCAAACACAGCTGACCCATCAGCCCAGACATAACACATTACCACCGAATGAGGCCGTTTGCACAACCTCTGCAATTATCCTACACGTTTAAAGTGTACATTTACAGCCTATACTAGCGTTTCAGCACATTTCCTATCCTGAGGCCTGTACATCTGCTTCTATTATTGATAGCAAGCTCTGCTAGCTGCCAGTGAACTTGAGAGAGAGATTGGTTGAACTTTCATTGTGACACTCTTAGTGGCGCCTTTTAGCGGCGTGCTTTGAAAATGAATGAATGCCAGAAGAGCGTCTGCAATGCAGGGCTTTTAATTAATGGTACGGTATCTAAATAAAGAAAGTGCGGTAGTTAGGGCTGCAGCAGCTGTGCTGTGATGCGGCTCCATTCAGGTGTCCGGTGTACTTTCCTTGAGTGGGAATCAGTGATGCATTGGGCTTCCCATCTCAGCACTTTAATATGGGATGTTGCGGACCTGTCAACTCTAATTACACATGAACACATCCGACGGTATTGGGCCGCATTCAGTTCAGAGGGATATATTGCCAAAGAGCATGTCGCGTGGCCAAATCCTTATACAACTCAAATAATATTGTGGACTTTACAATGATGGAACGCTTGCAATTTAGCCAGCAGGAGCAATCCCAGCTGAATCACTATCAATATCCGGCTAGCTTTTAGGATGGGCTTTTATGGATTGGTGCTGTGGACGAGACCAGCATAACTATATTTACCCAGAGAAAGGCAAGAAAATGGTTACTTTTTCCTATTAGAATTATTACTTTCTCCTATTGTCCTGCTCTATGATTAGACCTAAAGGACTGTAGAACAGTCTTCCCAAACATATTCAGGTAATACGGGTAAAATTAGGGCCATGTACTTTGAAATGAAATTTGCTTGTGTGAAATTATAAATACATTCACCCATAAAAATGGCATTTGAGCTGTGGGTGATGGTTTAAGACTTATATTTTATCATCTCATTCATCAAAACAGTCCAAAGCCTTTCATTTTATAATATAATATAAGTTATAATATTGTTCCATTGTGAATTATACTTTTAAATCTAATACACACCTAAATATAAATTCACAGAGGCCTCTATTTTGTTCACTTTTCAACTACTGTACTGTATGTTAATATTCAAGAAAACTAAACCACTGCAATTTATTTTTAAAGGTCAAAAATATTACAAGGAGAGAGTAAAGCTTCTCCCACTGTGTTGAAGAAATAACTTTACTCAAAAAGCGACAAATTAAAAGTCATTATTTACTCACCTCATGTCGTTTCAAAACATGCATGCTGTTACTTTTCAGTGGAACACAAGTAGAAATTCAGTTCACATAGTGCTTTCCACACAACAGTTCAAAATGACCACATCTGTCAATCTCTGAAAAACACAAAAAGTACCATAAATGTAGCCCAGTAAACATATTGTGAGATATATGCAATTTTGGAGTTTTAAAACAAATTAATTAGTACAATAAGGTCTGTGAACATTACTTGAAGAGACTTTCAAGTTTTGATCCACAACAAATTACATACAAACATGAATTTGAAATCCATTGTGTGCTTTTAAAATGTAAGTTATTTGTAAGTTGCTACAAAAGGACTACAACATTTGTCTGATACATCAAGCAAAGCCACATTCTTGTGGTATTTGTAATCCTACTCAGTAAGAAAAGAGTCTTATGCTCAGCAAGGCTGCATTTATTTAATCAAAAAATACAGTAAAAACAACATTATTATGAAACATTGTAACAATTAAAATGAACTGCTCTCTTTTTTAATATATTATTATTTTTTAATTTATTTCTGCGATGGCGAAGCTGTATCGCATTGTCCTTCAGAAATCATTCTAATATGCTGATTTTGTGCTCAAGAAGCATTCCTTATTATTCACGTTGAAAACTGTTGTGCTGTGTATATATATATATATATATATATATATATATATATATATATATATATATATATATACACACACACAGTTGCAAAAAAAGTATGTGAACCGCATGCAGAATCTGTGAAAATTTTAATAATTTTAATAACATAAGAGGAATCATACAAAATTCATGTTATTTATTATTTAGTACTGTCCTGAATAAGATATTTTACATAAAAAAAATGTATAGTCCACAAGACAAAAAAATTGCTGAATTTATTAAAATGACCCATTCAAAAGTTTATGAACCATTGATTCTCAATACTGTGTCATTCCCTGGATGATCCATGGCAGTTTTTATGTTTTGTGATGGTTGTTCAGAGTCTCTTGTTTGTCCTGAGCAGTTAAAATGCCCAATGTTCTTCATAAAAATCCTCCAGGTCCTGCAAATGATTCAGTTTTCCAGCATCTTTTGCATTTTTGAACCCTCTCCACCAGTGACTGTATGATTTTGAGATCTTTCACACTGAGGAAAATTGAGGGACTCAAACACAACTATTAAAAAAGGTTGAAACATTCACTGATGCTCCAGAAGGAAACACGATGCATTAAGACCCGGGGTGAAAACCTTTGAACAGGATCCAAATTGTTCTTATTTTGTTTAAACATTTTTTTTTTTCATTTAGTACTGTCCTTCGAAAGCATCAGAAGATACTTGCATGTTTCCTGGAAAACAAATTAAGTACAATTTACCTTGACCTGATGTTTTGACGCCCCCAGCTCTTAATGCATTGCGTTTCTTTCTGGAGCATCAGTGAATGTTTTAACCTTTTTTAATAGTTATGTTTGAGGCAATTGTCCTCAATGTGAAAAGATGGATCTCAAATTCATACAGTCCCTGCTGGAGAGGGTTCACATATGCAAAAGATGCTGGAAAATGTGAGAATTTGCAGGACCTGGAGAATTTTTCTGAAAGAACATTGGGCAGTTTAACTGCTCAGGACAAACAAAAGACTCAAGAACAACCATCACAAAACAACACAAAAAAAACAAAACAGCCGTGGATCATCCAGGTGACGACACATGGTATTAAGAAACAATGGTTCATAAACTTTTGAACGGGGTCATTTTAATAAATTCAGCAATATTTTTGTCTTGTGCACTATACTGTATGTAAACATTTTTGATGTAAAATATCTTATTCAGGACAGTACTAAATAAAAAATAACATGCATTTTGTATGATCTCTCTTATTTAGTTAAAATTATTCACATTTTCACAGATTCTGCAAAGTGGTATATAGGCTATAATTTTTTTTATTATTATAACGTTTTAACTGAATAACCCCAGACTTTTGGTAGCATCGTTTTTTTTAGAGAAAACAACAGCTTTAAAATTAACAAATGAAGCTTGGTGTAATATATGGTATCCAAATGGAAGACCAGTTCCCTCCAGACCGTGGGACATAATTGCGCCATTTTACCGACTACAGTTTAAAGTGAGCAGCGTGTCAAAACAAAAGAGCGGTACACACCGCAAGTTTTCAAGTGTTCACGGTAATGATCTTTCAGCACTACATCCTCTAATATTTTTATCTAGAACCAAACGCACTTCATTCTTCGCACTTTCCGCTCCGTGCACGTTTGCCTCTCTCTCCTGCTAAAGACGCCACATTAGCTGCAGATGACGTGGTTGTTTTAACAACAGTAGCAGAAACACGGTGAGCAGCAAAATGGGAGAGTGGGGTAAGTTGACCCACCCTCTTTATCTTGGCAACTGTACACTTTTATTGTTATGTGACCATATATTTTGGAACCACTCATCATTTCTGCCAGACTGTGAAAATGAGAAGTACATGGGAGGAGTGGAAGGCACCCATTTCCTTTAAAAACTGTTTTTGGCTTGTCAAAGTACAATTTTAGCATAACAGATGTAAGTTGGCTGTTGCATCAAAGCAAATTTGTCCAGGTCTAAACTATTTATGATGCTTATTGGTGATTTAGTAATGTATAAAACCATGCAAATTATTTAGCTAAATATTAGCCTGAATTGGTAAATTAGCTTTAATCCAAAATGGGAGCTATGGGGCAAAGTGAGCCAAATGTTGCAGGGTAAATTGAGCCATTGTTTTAACTTACCCTACCATAAGGCACTGTAGTTAAGTTAAATATCTGAAGTCAACTGGTATCATTTCAATTTAATATTATACACAACTGGTTTAGTTTATCATTTTCTAAAACAAAAAAATAAGTATTTTAGCTAAATGTATTAGACAAAAAGTCTAAAGGTGCCACGCGTTAACTTGTCACAAGTAGGGTTGCCACCTATGTCTGATAAAAAACCTGGACCCAATGACCTGACTGACCGCTTTGCTCACAAGTGAAAATGTCCATTAGACATTAGACCCATAAGACAAAATTGGCCTTTGTGCAGTAAGATTGTGCATAGTCGTGACTCGTGAATATTTTAAACATCTCAAGTATTCTCACTTATCTTACTTAACTTATAGCTTACCTGATTGCTTAGATACTGGTGCTTGTGCTTGCTTTTGCTTCCTCTTTGCTAAAGAAATAAGTAGAGGGATGACCTGATTAGATTTGCATTTGCCATACCTTAGCCACTTTTATTTAGTATGTCTCAATCAGACATTGGAATAACAAAATCATACATAAATAGGCCTTAGCTTACCTAGTCTTCCATCTATACTTGGCGTTTCCCTTTGCTGCAGCTATCAGTGGTTTCTGTTCTTCAATGAATGTCTTGAATTCAGTGCATGACAATTTGAAATTCAATCTGACCTGAAGCTCAGACTTCACCATTGCAACTGACAGTCTGTTTCTTTTATCGGACCAAACTTCCTCCATATGATGTTGACGACGTACAATCTTCTTCACTGCTTCAATTTGCCGCCTGTAGTAACTGGCTAGCTGCCAAGATAGATGCGCTAGATGACGTGCCTACGTCACGTCACACGACACACCCGACCCGTCCCAGAGCCAATGATAGCGCATTCTACACACAAGAGACACCCCGATGAGAGACACCGACCACTCTGTGCACAATGCATAGGCTATTTCAAGTGAGAAAATACTAAATTGAACATACATATTCACGTAGTCTTTCGAAAACCGGGACATTCAGTGTCCCGGGAGAGTGGATAAATTTCCCGGGACAGGTTATTAAAAAGAAGGACAATCCCGGTAAAACCGGGACAGGTGGCAACCCTAGTCACAAGTCACAGTTAAATGGTCAAAGTCATCTTTATGACAGATACAAATAACTGACAGAATTATTAATCAGCATTTTAAGCATTTCATAATAAAATTATTTTATTATTTAGAGAAATGTATTTAGAGATGGCAAGGAAAGACAACATTTTTTTTTGTGTGCTCATGATGAGTTTTGATTTTTAGATTATGTAAGTTGGTTGTTTGTTTGTTGTTTATTCGCAAAATATAAAAACGGTGCATACTGTTCTTAAGAGGTAAACCATTAAACCAGTATGTTTTCTCAGTCCTAAGTAGAGGCTGACATTTTTTCGGGAATCCCACGGGTCACGGGATTCCCGTGGGATTCCTGCAGGATAGGAGTCATCTTTGCTATTAATCACGGGATTTGGACAGTACAGGATAAATGGTTAACGGGAGCAGACGGGAGCGGGAATCAACCAATAGCAAAGACGACAAAAAAAGTAAATGCACCATTTTGTAGTTTCCTTTTAATACGCCTACAATGTAACGCAATTAAAAAATAACTACACGACCCAGCCGTCCCAGAAGCCAGCAGTGCTTTTTGTCACGGCTTCCCGCCGGAATTCAAAGAACAGTGATGGAGGGAGCTAACAGCCGCGGAGAAGTCGATGTGGCAAAAAATGATTTACAGCGCAAAGTTAGAAGTAATGACATGTCTATTAAGTTCACAGAACTTGTCGGAAAGTCTGAAATATTAATTAAGTTTATGAGAGTAGAATGTGACGGTGATAGCACGATGTATGCTGCTTGACATGCTTAGTCTCACAGGATGGAGAGCAGATTAAATCAAATTCTATGTGTTAACTAAACACTAATTGAAGAAAAAAATATATGGGAGCGGTACAGGAGCGGGAGTCAGTTTAAACAGGAGCGGGATGGGAATGGGAGTCAATTTACCAGGAGCGGGATGGGATGGGATTATTTTTTAAACTTTGGTCTGGGAGTGGGACGGGACAAGATTTCTTTCTATGGGAGTGGGACGGGATAGGAGTGAAAATCCACTCCCGTGTCATCCTCTAGTCCTAAGGCCTTCTATGTCCATACAAATATATTAGGTGTCTAAATGTAAAATAATAATAATAATAATAGCCTAATAAAACAACTGATCTAACCTTTTGATACTCATATCCAGTTGGGGGAATTGTTTACTTTTTTGGTAAATATTGGTAAAAAAAATGAATTGCTCGGCGGGCCAAGATTCTCATCTTTGATGAATATTTTGAGTTCCCCTTCGAGGGAACTCGCACTGCGTCGTCGAGTGACAACACTCTGGGAACGCCCACAGCGTTACGCATCTGAAGCATGAATGAAATCAAGCCAATCTGATTGGTGTCGCGTCGTGACGTAGTAGATGACGGCATACCCGGAAGATACAAAAAGGAAGCTGATGCAAACACACACTAGCTTTTTTGCTCTTCAGCGAAGCGCTCTGTTTTGTCAGTCTTATTTGATGTTGTTTGTCTACCAACGTTGTTCACAAGCAGGGCTCGCGAACCCCGTGGCTGGTCCCGTGTCTGTCGAAAAAAAAAAAAAAAAGACAGCACGGTTGATCAATCATGGGACTCGCAGATGGGCTGTCAGGGGAACTTGAGAGGGTGCTGAGGCATCTTTTCCTTCCCTGTTTGACAGTTCCATTGTTCTCCTTCCCCGTGTGGAAGCCCGCGCTGCGGCTTCTTCCCCCGGGGTGGAGGACCCGATGCGTGAGCTGTCTGATTCTGAGGAATTAGACGTGCTCCGTATCGAGGCTCGCCATTTCCTATGCTAGATTCAATCTCGCATTGCCAAAAAAAAAAAAAAAAAAAAGGCAGTGCGTAGGTTCGAGTCTGCTAGTGAAGTGATACAACGTGATACGGTGAAATGTGATACTGTTGGGTGCGAGGCATGCGGTCAGCACCTGAGGGTGCTGGCTGTTTTTATTGAGAAATATCTCGACGCGTACTGCCGTGCGCTTTTCGGGTGTTTCAGCCTCGCGCCTGTTTGGCTTTTTTTCCCGAGGGATGAAAGCCAATTGTATTATAAGGGCTCGAGCCACGTTGCTGAGGCAACGTGTGGTTTACGAGTCCGTATAAATACAATAAAGCAGTATCGTCTGGTGTTATTTCCGACCATGTTTCACTGTATTGTGGATACTGTTGGGTGCGAGGCATGCGGTCAGCGCCTGAGGGTGCTGGCTGTTTTCATTGAGAAATATCTCGACGCGTACTACCGTGCGCTTTTCGGGTGTTTCAGCCTCGCGCCTGTTTGACTTTTTTTCCGAGGAATGAAAGCCAATTGTATTATAACGGCTCGAGCCAAGTTGCTGAGGCAACGTATGGTTACGAGCCATTTAAATACAATAAAACAGTATCGTCTGATGATTTGGGCTGTATTTAATTCTGAGGAATTAAATAATATAGGATCTGACTTTGAGGAGTTAGATATTCAGCCTATCATTCAGACCATATTATGGCTGCATTTAATTAATATTATCTAACGTGAGGAGTTAGATGTATTTTTTATTCAGCCTGTTATTCAGACTAGGTTGCACGGGTTGGGTGATTATGATGACATTTAATTCTGAGGAATTGAGTGTATGTTATCTGACTTTGATAAGTTAGATACTTTAATCGGTCTGTCACCCAAGCGTGTTTGACTTGTCTGGATATTCATCTAAGAGGGAGCCCTCCTGAAGTTGATGTCGTTCTCGCCGCCTGGTGGCCTGCGGGACACATCAGTTTCAGGCGGTTGCTAGGCGCAGTGTCCGCCCTAGTATTGCGGCCCTGTCGAGCTGCTCCCTTAGATGAGGCCCCTGCTGGCCAGCCCCCTCTCCCGGGTAGGAGCGACCGAGGTCGTTTTCCCCCAGGAGCTCTCGGGAAATCAGTGTTGTGTTCCCGCCGTCAAAGACGCTTCGGGCCTCACTGATTTCCCGCGCACACACGCTGCCTTCGTCGCCTCCAAGGGGACTTGCGACTGGGCAGCGAACGTATGCGCCCACCGAAAATCGTTCTCGACCGCTCCCTGCCGGTTAGCCGCTTCAGGGGGGTCGGGAACGAGTTTCGGTTGACACCCGAGGCCAGCCTCGAGAGGCTGGTTCCCTTAGTAGATTATCTTGGCGCATGGTCATGCCTTCCGAGTGTATCTACATGGGTCCTGCAGACTGTAGAGCTGGGTTACAGGCTGCAGTTCGGTTCTCCTCCCCCGAGTTTCAACGGGGTGGTCCGGACTGTCGTCGGCCCAGAGCAGGTTCGGGTTATGGAACAAGAAGTACAAGCCCTGTTAGCCAAGGAAGCCATAGAGCGGGTTCCTTTGGCGGACAGGGACTCCGGGTTCTACAGCCGGTACTTCATAGTTCCAAAGAAGGATGGTGGGTTGCGTCCGATTATAGATCTCAGGCTCTTGAATCGGTCTCTGAGGAGATTCAGGTTCAAGATGCTCATAATTCCAGCCATCGTGAGTCAGATCCAGTCCGAGGACTGGTTCGTCACGATAGATCTAAAGGACGCATACTTCCATATTTCCATCCTTCCATGTCACAGGAAGTTCCTGAGGTTCGCTTTCGGGGGCGAAGCGTACCAATATCGGGTTCTTCCCTTCGGCCTGGCACTCTCCCCTCGCGGTGGCGGTTCGGCATCGAGATGTCGTTCTGGCCCACATCAGATGCTTGGGACTGAGACTCAACACGAAGAAGAGCGTGTTGACGCCCTCCCAGCGGACTACGTTCCTGGGGGTTGTATGGGACTCCACATCGATGCGGGCACAAATGTCCCCCGCACGCGTGGAGTCCATACTGGCGATGGTCTCCTGAGTGAAGCCGGGCCGCAGCCTCACTGTGAAGCAGTTTCAGAGACTGCTGGGGCTCAGGGCAGCAGCGTCCAAGGTGATACCTTTTGACCTGCTGCACATGAGACCCCTACAGTGGTGGCTTAGGGCCAGGGGGTTTTCCCCGAGGGGAAATCCGTTTCATATGATCAGGGTAACGCGCAAATGCCTTCGTTCCCTCGTCATATGGCGGAAACCTTGGTTCCTGTCCCAAGGACCAGTGCTGGGAGCATCATGTTGCCGGAGAGCCGCTTCAACAGATGCTTCCCTCACTGGTTGGGGCGCGGTCATGGAAGGCCGTTTTGCGAGAGGTCTGTGGGAGACCCGGCATTTCTTCAGGGCACATCAACTGCCTGGAGATGCTGGCGGTCTACAAAGCTCTGAGGAGCTTTTACCCGGACCTCCGCGGCCACCATGTCCTGATACGCTCAGACAACACTTCGGTTGTCGCGTATCTCAATCACCAGGGGGGTTTGAGGTCGCGCCCTCTATGCAGACTGGCGCATCAAATCCTCCTGTGGTCCCAGGGGAAGTTATCGTCCCTCAGGGCGACGTACATTCCCGGAGACCAAAATCAGGGAGCAGACATCCTGTCGAGGCAGGGGCTGAGGCCCGGGGAGAGGCGACTCCACCCAGAGGTGGTGGAGGCCAGGTGCGAGAGATTTGGCCCAGTGGAAGTGGACCTGTTCGCGTCTCGAGAGACGTCCCACTGTCCACTGTGGTTCTCTCTCAAGCATCCAGCTCCGTTAGGGCTGGACGCCATCATGCAGACGTGGCCGAGGCTGCGTCTGTACGCATTCCCCCGATCGCTCTGCTCCCGAGAGTTCTGGAGCGGGTCCGCTGGGAGGGCATCAGCCTGCTCTTAGTAGCACCCCGGTGGCCCACTCGAGTATGGTTCTCGGACATCATAGCTCTGCTAGACGGCTCTCCGTGGCAGGTTCCTCTGAGGAGGGATCTGCTCTCTCAGGCAGGGGGCACAATATTTCACCCCCGGCCAGAGTTTTGGAGCCTCTGGGCCTGGCCCCTGAGGGGGCTCGGTACCTAGAGGCGGGCCTGTCAGCAGAAGTGGTCAAGAACTTACTCAGCTCCAGGCTCCTTTTACCAGGAGACTGTACAGCCTCAAGTGGAATGTATTTTCCACTTGATGTAGAGAGCGTGAGGTGGATCCAGTTAACTGCCCAGTGGCTTCAGTGCTGGAGTTCCTCCAAGATCGCTTCTCCGCTGGTCTTACCCCGTCCACCCTGAAGGTGTACGTGGCTGCCCTTGGGGCTTTCCACGCACCTCTAGGTGATGGACCCTTGGGGAAGCACCACCTGGTTGTACAGTTCCTCCGTGGGGCTCGGAGGGTGAGGCCTGCGGCTCGCTCCAGAGTCCCAACCTGGGACCTGGCGGTGGTTCTGGAAGGGCTGGCTGAGGCCCCCTTCGAGCCACTGGAGCTGGCTGAGCCTGAGAACCTGACCCTGAAGGTGGCCTTTCTACTCGCCATTACCTCTCTGAGGAGAGTGGGAAATCTCCAGGCCTTGGCGGTCACGCCAACTTGCCTGGAGTTTGCCCCCGGCTGAGTAAGGGCCATCCTTCACCCTAGACCGGGTTACATTCCCAAGGTTCCATCTCGGGGAGCCCGGTCTTTGGTTCTTCAGGCTTTCCATCCCCCTCCCCACCTGACGGCGGAAGAGGGGAGACTTCATCTGCTCTGCCCGGTCAGAGCCCTGAGTATTTATCTAGAGAAGTCTTCCCATTGGAGAAGGTCAGACCAGTTGTTGGTGTGCTTTGGCTCACCCAAGAAGGGGCTGCCTGCGTCAACTCAGACGATCAGTAACTGGATCGTCCAGGCTATAGCCACGGCTTATAGGGTGCGCAATTTGCCTTCACCCATGGCCGTGAGGGCCCATTCCACCAGGAGCATGGCTTCCTCAGTGGCCCTCCTTTCTGCGTCTCGCTTCAAGAGGTATGCGAGGCGGCCGGGTGGGCCACCCCGCACACCTTCATAAGATTCTACAGTCTGCACCTCCCGGTGACGCCTGGTGCTCGAGTTCTTGCGTCCTAAGTGTGCCTGGGTACCCAGCTTCACACTGGGACGTGGGGTGATTTGGTGTGGCTTAGTGGGTATTAACGTTCCCAGAGTGTTGTCACTCGACGACGCAGTGCGAGTTCCCTCGAAGGGGAACGTCTCGGGTTATGACTATAACCCTTGTTCCCCGAGAAGGGAACGAGACACTGCGTCTCGTCGCCACACCTATCACGGCTAGAGCGCTTGCTTCATCGCAAAAGAGCTAGTGTGTGTTTGCATCAGCTTCCTTTTTGTATCTTCCGGGTATGCCGTCATCTACTACGTCACGACGCGACACCAATCAGATTGGCTTGATTTCATTCATGCTTCAGATGCGTAACGCTGTGGGCGTTCCCAGAGTGTTGTCACTCGACGACGCAGTGTCTCGTTCCCTTCTCGGGGAACAAGGGTTATAGTCATAACCCGAGACGTTTTTTTAATATTTGTTTCTTCTACAAAGTACTATGGCTGCCCGGATGGAAATGTATAACTGTTCCAAAAAAGAGAGAGAGAGAAAGAGAAAGAGAGAGAAAGATCCTTATTTGTACATCATATCAATATGAATTATATGATCACATAAATACCCGCCATTAAACTCAAGGCTTAGTTTACTCTATGTTACTCATACTCTACCTTGTTTATGGCTCTGTTGTTGCAACGGCAAGCATCCAGATGGCCAGTTAGAGCTGACAAGACTAAATTATGACTGGGTTTGGCATGGCAAACAGGGGTTTGATGCACTCAAAACATCCATAACACCCCTCCCAGTGAAACACAATGACAGAACCCATTAGGTCTATTTTTTCCCCCCAAATTCCTGTTCTCCAAAAGCATTTGAATCAGGGCCTGACCTCTCCTCCCATTATGATCATTTAGCGCTGCTTGCTATTGCACTCCAGGCAGACTGTCTTTAAGTATTAATGACTTCATCAGCAGTTCTTTTAAATTACCCATTAAGATGCAGTTTTGTCCGATCCTTTACTGCTGGGTCTGCTTCCTCTCACCAACAGCTACAGATCTCTCCATGTGAGGAGGAACAAAACCTGACGTCTATTAAGGAGACGGACGCCTCTTTAGGTTTGTGCCTGTGCTGAAGGATTATTTCCCAATGAAGCGGCCCAAATGCTTATCATGCCAGGTTAGTAATGCTAGTTTTACTGTACCTTCTAAAGAAAATGAAATTATTTGCAGATCATTCTCAGAGTGTTTAATCTGACAATAGCTAACTCTAAAATCCATGGCTGTCAGACACGGAATGCTATAAAAGTGAATGTTTTGTTTTTATAGACAAGTTTATGCATCACATTTTCCTTCCGCAACCTGCTGGTTTATTGCCTTCTCTTTCCAGAACCCGCATCTGTATGTCTCACAAAAAGTAATTTATTTTTCTAAATTAGTTTTTAAAATCATTCATGGATGGAAAGAAATTGTCTACTTTGCATTATTTTTCATCATTATACACTCATCAGCTCTTGATTCCTTCCTTTTTTTGTTGCTTCCGTGAAAGACAATGTGAAAGAAAGAAAAAGACTGAGACTGAGAGATGATCTTCTTACGTACATCTCTACGTAAAAATATCATGTCTTTCATAAAGCTTTTTGAAGAAACACTTCTCTGTTTTTGCTCAAATATACATTTTTCAAATGTATATTTATCTACTAAAAGATTATTTGTAAACCTAATTTGTTTTTCTTTTCAAATTTAAAATAACAGTAGCAAACTACTACAACATACACTGTAGAACTAGCTCAAACAATGGTGGGAGTTTGGGGGCGGGACTAAGGCCATGTGTCCACCAAAGCATTTTTTCTCATGGCTAGCGTATTTTTCCAATTGTTTTCAATGGGAGTGCCACATTTTTTAAACGCTAGTGGCGTTGAGAATCTATTTCACGCTGAAGCGCAGTGTCTTTTACTGGTCACCGAGAGTTGAAGAATGTTCAATTTTGGGTAAACTCTTTTTACCCAGCCTTCCGGTCATATATTTACGGATATTCCTGATCATAGCAAGCAAAGCTTCTCGACCAAAAAAAACGCTGTGCTGTCAAAATGCTCTCAAGCCCCCGCAGCTAGGTGTTTTCAGCAGAGCGCTGGTGGACACATGGGCTAACAGCAATGGGTGGGTGTGTTCTGTAATATACGTATATACACTCATCAGACATAACATTATGACCACCGACAGGTGAAGTGGATAACTGTAACAAGTGAAGCAGGGATGCGGAGAGGTGAGAATCCAAGTGCAGCAACAGTTTATGCAAAAAGCACAAACCCAGATTATCTAAAACAGACACAGGACCATAATCCAAACAGGGGAACCAGAGACTAGTGATGGGACATCTGAACCGAGGCGTCGGAGCTTGGGTTGAGAATAAATGGGCGTGCCAGATGAAGCCCTGATTCAAGGCTTGCGTCGTTAAAAGTCCCATGGCATGAAATTTTCATTTTATGAGGTTTTTCAACATTAATAGGAGTTCCCATAGCCTGAATATTGTCCCCAAGTGGCTAGAAATTTTGATCGGTGTAAACCGAGTTCTGTTTGTCTTTCTCTGCCTTTGAGAAAATGACAGCCCAGACGAGCTGATCTTGAATTTTCCTGTTATGACGTCATAACAGGAACGGTTACCTCCCTTTCCTCCGCCCAGAGAATTTGGCACGCCCATGCGAGCGCCATATTTGTTTGTCCTCGAGAGATCATGGCTTGTGAATGCTGGCAGTTTCTCAGTGTTTGGATATACAAATGAAAACAGAAGTTTTTTTTCAGTTCCTTCTGATCTGTGATCAGTGATTTCTGATGTGTAGCTAATTATTCAAGTTCACACAGAACTTTATTTTAGTGCATACGCTGCGGCGTCTCTCTCTCCCGACAGAACAGTGTTTTCTATCTTGTGAGTCAGTAATTTTGTACGTCCTCGACGCGTCTATCTGTTCTAAAATGTGCATACAGTCGTGAGTTTCTGCTCAACATCGGCAGAGCCACATTTACATTTACATTTATGCATTTAGCAGACGCTTTTGTCCAAAGCGACTTACAACTTGGGGGTACATGAAGCGATTGGTCATGAAGAGTCGAGAAGCGCAATAAGAGCCTGAAATCCTGAGACTGTGTACATTGCTCAGTGTAGCACAGGCTAGAGTAGGAAGGGAAGAAGGAAGAGAAAGAGGAAAGGAAAGGGTTTAAAAAAAAAATAATTATGAGGTTAAGTGTTCACGGAAGAGCTGAGTTTTAAGTTGACTTTTGAATGATGTCAATGATTCTGCGTTTTGGATGGTGTTGGGAAGATCGTTCCACCAGCTGGGAACGTTGAATGAATCTTTAGAGATAAACCTCACGCGTATCCGGCTAGGCTAGCCAGCTATCCCCAGAATAAATTAGATTACATTCGATTACTGCGTTGTTGTGTCTTTTTTTGCGCTGTGTATTCAATGCGCGTCAGTGACGCTTTTCATATGATAGGAAAATATCTAAAAATAATGCTATAATCAACACTTACTCGTAACTCGTTAATCTCGACGGCTGTAATGGTACATTACATGTGTTACAAAATTGGTAGAATAAGGAGGAAGATGGGCTCGGCGTGACTGGGACTCGTGTTTATTCAGAACTCTCAGATACAAACAAAATTAGCTTGTGCTGACAGCGCTCTCACAACTCAGTAGTTACAATATAACTTTGGTAGCAATCGCTCCATCTCTGGTACATTAGTGATGTCCGGTTCGCGAACGAATCGTTCTTTTGAACCGGTTCTTTTTAGTGAACCGGTCGAACCAGTTCACCAAATCGAACTGAATCGTTCTAAACGGTTCGCGTCTCGAGTCAGCGCTGATCCATAATTTACTAAAGTTACTAACTTTCTGACATGAGTGACAGTCCCTCCGACTGGAAATAAACGAATAACCTGAAGTATATGCTAGTAACTACAACAGTTCACTGAACTGAGACGTGCTGAGAGAACTGATGAGAAGTGAACTCAGGTCCATCCGTTTCTCTTGCAGGCTCGAGCCTCGTAGACCTCGTTAAACCACGCCCCCTCCGCCACAAGATCTAACACTCATTTCAAATGCAAAGATGTCAGCCAATCACAACAGTGGGCGTTTTTACTGAAGTCTCACAGCAGACACGCCCCTTGAAACAGGGCATTCAGCCAGAGGGTAAACATCAGTATAGAAAAAAATGCCTTTTATTTCTAAATTATGACATTTTATGATGTAAAAATCATACTAACAATATAAGTACACCTCAGAATACATTATAAAATAAAATAAAAATCCATGCCATGGGACCTTTAACAGAGAAATCATGTGACCAATGACAAACGAGGCCTCGATTTGTGTATAATACGTCATCGGTTCGGTCTGAGTGTCACTTCAGGTTCGAAACTCGCGCCACCTTGTGGTTGTTGTGGTATGTGTGAGTGTCAGAAAGTAACGCCGGCTACACACTGCAAGCGTGGCATGAGCGTGGCGTGTCTGTTGCGTGTCAGCTGCGTGGTGTTTTCTGTGTCTTTGCACACCAGAAACGTGTCTGACGCAGCGCTGCTGCTACTAGATGACGTAGTGGAAGGCCTATACTTCATGTTAAACATAAATATATAGCCTACTGATACAGCAAAGAACACAGTTTTTTTATTATTATTACAATTATATCTGCATTTATGTCCAAACCTAGAGACTTTCAAACATCAAAATGTCATTTATTAATATGTATTTGTGTCAAAATTATATATAAACATATTTTCCTATTCTATTTTGCCTGGAAACGCTTCCAACACACTTGCGTGTCGTGTGAAAATATGCTTCGGTTCTATTTCTAGCATTCACGCACGCGTTTTCCGTGCAGCTCGAGCTGCTCCTGAGTTGCGCGTGTCACGCAGGCAGTGTGCAAGCTCTAACCTGTTAACATGGGAGCCGAAATCAAAACGGACACGCCATGCACTGCGTCCGAAAACCTGCAAAATGTTGCCTTCGGAGGACTTATTTCAAGACAGGAAGGCACCAAGGCACGTCCGAATTTGCTTCACTTCCTGTCTCCTGAGTAGAGTGCGGATCGGGCCGCATTTTTCTGTCCGAACTCGACCCAAGCCCGACAGGCATTAAGATATTTATGTCCGAGCCCGACGCGAGCCCGAATCTATTGTAGCGCACAGACTCTTCATAGTTGTGAAATTGCTGTTTTGTTTTGCACCGGCAGTGATAGGGTTAACAAAGGGAGTTCAGAGAGTCGGAAACAAATACGGAACACAGGTGTGCTTGAGTGAGAGTGTGTTCATCTTCGTTCCGATTAAAAGTTCGGAAACAGAGCCTCCCGTCTGTCATTCTTCAGACATTACACAATTTTTTTTTCACTAATGACACATGTAAGTTTGTTCATGTGGAAAGCCCACTTTTATTAAAGCTACACTGTGTAACTTATTTAGTTTATTCTTAGCTAAAAACACTTAGTTCTTTCAAAAATATATGTCCTCATTAATGTATATTTACTTCTTTCAAGTAATAAAGTATTCTCGTAAGTTTATAATATGCCATTGAAAATACATACGGGTAAGGGGTTCGAATGGGGGTCGCCATGTTGCCCCTCCATCTTGAAAGTACATTAGCCAAAGAGGGACATACCCCTAAATTCAAACGCTTCGCCTTTCGCGTTTTAACACTCTGTAGTAGAAAAATAGAGTGGCCCCTTTAAGAGTGTTCGCCCCAGTTGGAGCGCCTGCGTTCTGTGTGTGTGTGTGTGTGTGTGTGTGTGTGTGTGTGTGTGCACTGCGCCTCGAGCTCCCATGTGTGCGGATTATTTTCTGTCTTCTGTTGCTAACATTCATTTATTTTTGTTTTGTTGGGTAATGCTGTGGATGGAAGTGGAGTTTGTGCCGGACTCTTGTGGGGGGTTCCGCGGGGAATAAAGTGCGGGCTGTTTGATGTCAATCGCCTCCGTGTTTGCATCGACTCCAGTTGCGTTGAGTGAGCTATCCGTATTTTTCACCCGGACACACGCGTTACAACTCGATGGCAAATGTGAAGAGGGGGATTGCTGGATCGAACTGGAAGCCATGTTAATCTTGGACTAAATCGGCCACCGTAGGATTTAAAACGAAATCGGAATTGGGAAGAAAAGAAACTAATATTTACTGGATGGTCATATACCCTTTCACCACTAGATGGGGGAAAATATCACACAGTGTAGCTTTAAGCAACTGTAGGAAGGCATTCTGAAATGATTACAGATGAGCGCATCAGCGCGCACACAGGGAAACAAATAGGCTACACATGTTAATGGGGCCCAATCAAATAGCCAATTGTGAAACAAAATTAAATGAACAAAGGTCTACCAAAAATGGCCCAAGCTAACAGAACAAAACATTAACGTAACACAAATGCAGCTTATTGAAATGAAAATCACTCTTACAATCTTTCTCGAAAACTGTATGGCTACTAAACTGCAACATGGGATCTATTTACATAATCCATCCATCAAAGATTAGGCTAATCCAGGTTATTATGCAGAAAAAGGATTGCATCAAGGATTGCCACATGTAGCCTAATAATATGCAATATGCATGTGTTGCGCGCTGGTTGCGCGTTGTCACAGCTACATAAACAAATTTCCTGCGTACTGGAAGACGGATGTTAGGGTAATATTTTTAATTTATTTTAATCACAAAAACATCAATTTAAAAAGGCCCATTGGCTACCTACATAATAAGCTGTTTTAAATTTCAAATGTTCAATGCCTTATCGTGCTGACGTGACCGAGCCTGACCCGCACCCAAACATTAGCCGCGTTTCCATCGCAGGAACTTTGGGGTGGTACTCGGGGTGCATTCCATTCGACAGGGTCCCTACACACTGTTCACTGCTCCCTACTCCCTGAGCACGGTATATCATTTGAAGTGGACTTTGCTGATAATAATCGCTCATTTGGAACGCCCTGCAACGTCATCAAAGAAAGGCAACGATGGGTGCAGATTATGATATAACATAAATTAATATTGTAATTTACTTTACTTTTAAATTTAAAACCATATAATAAGCATACATTTACAAAACACACAGTATGTATCTAAAAAATATAATCAAAACATTGTCCATTAGTTTTATTAGTTTACTTATAAGTTACCTGTATTGACAATGAACAGATTTGAAGCTGCACCTGTCATTCAATATGAAAATACATTTTGATTTGGTTAACTATACATAGTATAAATGTAGGCTATTCTTAATCAATGGTCTTTTTAGCGGTCTCATCTCGTGCGCTTTCTTTCCCAAGTGCAGCGCTGCATATAACATTCCTGAGGTAAATAAAGTAAAATATACAAAATGACAGCCCTCAGGTGCTTCTCAACACTTTTAATTTGTTTACATATTCCTAAAATATAATATACGAATGTAACAGTTATTGCCATAACCATTCATAAATACTCTAGTTTGTATAATAATTATGAATATTCAAATGCAAATGTAAACTCCTCCATCGCAGAGCTGTTTAAAAACTCTTCCAACCAACGGCTCTACACCATCATTAGTTCAGACAGGTGATGCATGCGACGCGCAGACAGTTGGCTGATTTTCACTCTCTACTTCCTGTGAAGTGATGTATCAATGCTCCCTTCTTCCCTTCTTCGCTCGCAGTACCCTTCGGACTGAACATGTTCGCTCCCTTTGGATTGAAATCTCACTTAAGAAGGCGGAATACCCTCTGAAGTCCACTTCGCAGTCCACTTACGGTCGAATGGAACGCACCCTCGGTGTGTTTCGACCACAGGAACCAGGGTCTAAATGAAGTTCCGGGTAAATATTTTCCCCTCCAAACGGCCCTGCTCCCGAGGTAGTACTTTTTCAAAGTTCGGGAACTTTCAGGGGTGGGACTTGGGCGCTGAACATGCTGATTGGTTGAACTCACGCAGCATTTTATTTCAATCAGCATTCTTAAACGTCTTTTGTGAGGTTCGTTCTGCGTTCAGTAAATGTCTTGCTCTTTCTGTCCGATGGCGTGTGTTCGTCTCAGCAATCGCACGGTCAATGTCCGTAATAGCTGATAATAACATGCGTTGTCTTATTTTAAATCTAGCTTTACGAGCTTTCATAATACGCTTTAGTATCAGTGCTTGTCTCTTTTCCGCAGTTTTGTTAATGACCCCTGGAGGAGCAGCCGCGCGCAGTCCTACATCACCGGACTAATTTGCCTAATCTTCACGGTACTTTAGACCGCAGTGGAAACGCAGACAGTACCAGGTCTGGGGGGAAAAAAGTTCCTGTAAAAAAAGTTCCTGGTACAAATTGTTCCGGGTAATTTCGGTGGAAACGCGGCTATTATTTCTAAATATCTGTCCGAACCCGGCCCGGTCCGTCGGGCTCGGGTCGGGTATCCATCCTCTACTCCTGAGATACCTTCATCTGATCGATTTTTGAAAGCTGCATATTTGTATCCTTCGCTGCCTTTGATATCCCACAATCCTGTGCTTTCCATTCTGTGACAGTTGAGCTGGGGAAAAAAAGATGGTGTCCAAAAGTTGCGTTTGCTGGTCAGTTTGTGTGTAAATGTACGTTTTTTACCAACATCTGCTCAGGTCATTGGCTCAGGATTAATGGATGTGTCTGCCATTTCTTTGCACACTAGCTAGGTGTCACTAGTGAGCAATGATGAATGAAGTTTCGGGTAATGAACCTTTTGGTGAAGCAATGGGCTGCGAGGTCTCAGTGGTTCAGGAAGCCTCATTTTGCCATCACTACCAGAGACATGACTAAGACAAGGGAAAACCAGGAATGCAACAGCTTACAAAGAGACTTGCAAGAACAACGACCGGTAAACAACAACTGAAGCACATAGGTATAAACAGACAGGTTAACAAGGGGCTTGAGAGGTACAGGTTTTGGTGATTTGATGTCATGGGAACTAATGAGAGTAACTATGGCGACACACAAGGTACCAGGAACCAAACACAGGAAGTGAACACAGAAACAATGGGAACTAAGAATACACTTCAACATAAAAGTCCTTACAAAACACAAGACACAGTACAGGGATCGTGACAATAACACTGATTATCTCTTCATCACAGCACCTGTTAGTGGGTGGGATATATTAGGTAGCAAGTGAACATTTTGTCCTTAAAGTTGATGTGTTAGAAGCAGGAAAAATGGGCAAGCATTTGGATTTGAGCGAGTTTGACAAGGGCCAAGTTGTGATGGCTAGACGACTGGGTCAGAGCATCTGCAAAACTGCAGCTCTTGTGGGGTGTTCCCAGTCTGCAGTGGTCAGTATCTATCAAAAGTGATCTAAGAAAGGAACAGTGGTGAACCGGCAAGGCTCATTGATGCACGTGGGGAGCGAAGGCTGGCCCGTGTGGTCAGATTAAACAGACTGTAGCTCAAATTGCTCAAGAAGTTAATGCTGGTTCTGATAGAAATCTGTCAGAATACTAGGGATGCACCGGTTGATCGGCCAAAAAACGGAGCCGGTTTTTAATTCTAGCCTGTGATCGGCAACCGGACGGTTTTCTTTGTATTTTTCTGCCGATTTTTCCGGAAGTGCGCCCACGTGCGCCTATATTGCAATAATTCGCGAACATGTCACCTGTGTGTTACAAACGGAAACTGGAGAACTGAGGGAAGAGACGAGGCACTTACATCTCTGCCCCCTGCACAAGCATAGACAGTGAGCGTTTGTTCAGCTCAGCTTCTCGCGTGTTGGATCGGATGAGAAATGAAACAGACTAACTTGTGACAGAGCCAAAATGCTTCTTTTTGTAAAGAAGAACATGCATGCACTTTTGAAATGAAATATTATCAGTTATGTATAGGATGATCATTTTTATTTTACCTCAAAATTACATTGACTTAATTTGATTTAAAAAGCACCTGCTGTATTGCTGTATCTTTGTTTTTTTTTCCGTTGCACTAAACATTATTTGATTTAACATTTTGGTTGTATTTAATTTCACTGGTAAAGACTTTTTTTCTTTACACTGAATTTAAAAACAAATGCTGATTTAAGTAACATCTTTGTTTGGATTGTTAAATGTGTGTTGATTGTGTTGTTTCACATAAATTCAACCCAATTCAAACCCAATTTCCTGTTGATTTCAGATTGCGGACTTGTTTTCATTGGCCAAAAGCCCATTTAGCCTGTTAAATAGCCTATAAAATAAACATCTTGTTCATGTATACTTTCATTGTTTTATTGTGTAAAAAAAAAAAAAAAAATTCTGAAATCGGTATCGGAATCGGCCAGTTTGCTTGAAAAAAAATTGGTATCAGAATCGGATACACAAGTACACAAGCTGGCAGAGGCAGTGTGATGCTTTGGGCAGTGTTCTGCTGGGAAACCTTGGGTCCTGCCATCCATGTGGATGTTACTTTTGACATGTACAATCTACCTAAGCATTGTTGCAGACCTTTTCATGGAAATCATATTCCCTGGTGGCTGTGGCCTCTTTCAGCAGTGTCCTGCCACAAAGTAAAAATGGTTCAGGAATGGTTTGAGCAGCACAACAACGAGTGGGATGTGCTGAACAAATAAGATGCTGAATGTTAAAAATAATATATACATTTTTCAATTGTAGTCTTTTAAAAAGGCATCTGAACTAATAAACTAGGTGCAATGTAGGGTTTAATCTTTGTAAAGATTTTTCGATACATGTCGATACTGAAATATTTAAAACGCTTCCTATACTCATTTTCCGCATAATAGATAAGTTTTCTTTCTTGACACACAACCTTGATTTGTTTAAAGGCTTCTGTACATCTGTTCTTAATCGTCTATTGGTTGCTTTGCTTTTTTAATGCAAGCGACTAGTTAAGAATCTTCCACTTTTAGCGTGACATTCAGAGCACTGCTGATTGAATCGTCTGCAAAACACAATGCTTTTGTTCTCGCTTTTGCACCATTGATAGAGATACATACAGTTTATTCAGACCCTTGGCAAAGTCTTGTCTGATTTCAAGGACTTGAGAAGCTATTCAGGGAGGCAGCATTTAGATGTAAATCTGGCTGATATAAAACCCTGCTATTGTGAGATAAGGAGGTCACAGATGTCATCACAGTGTCTTTTATGTGATAGCTGTTCAGAGACGACAAGCTAGGATTGAACCCTGAGGTGACATAGCAGTGCACTAAACAGGACAGAATGTATCTGCTTCAACCTTCTCCCAGCGTGGGCTCCGCACGCACACGCACACACAAACACAAACACACATACGACAACACCAGTGATTCGCATCACAATGCCACTCATTTTTCCTCCTCATTGCACCCGATTTCATCAGACCTGCATGTTTCATATTGACCTGCAAAAGGGTTGACTGACTACGACAGCAATGCAGATGAGTGGGTGAGAAATGAGAAGCTTCTGTTGTACATTCTGCTCTGAAGCGATGAGAATAAAGATGCAAGATTTTCCTCATGTACACGGGTTTTCAATTTTTTAAAAAAAAGGGTATAATTATTTTACTTTTAGTGGTATATTGTTATATAAAGGTGAACAGAGTAACACCTCTAGCGTCACCAAACGGAAAAAATATATATATATATATAAATTAAATTAAAAAAAATATATATTTATTCTGGTATTTTGTACTTATATTTATTTATTTTGTTAGTTAGTCAGTCCCACCCCCAAACTTATGCCATTGGCTGATCGGGATGCTTAAATTTCCTCCAGTAGTAATTGTGAAAAAACACCAAATTCCTAAAAATTACACCCAAATTTTGCTTTAAAAAGTAAGAATAAAAAAAATGTGTTCTGTAGCTTTTAGTATTAGCTTTGAGGTCATCTAAATGCTAGAATCCCAGCAAACACAGAACGTTTCCCTAACGTTAGAATTTGGTTATTTTTTGATAACTAAATAAAGGCCAAATTATACTTCTGCGTCGAGTGTACGCCGTAGCTACTCCGTAGGCTGTGTGTTGCGCACGTACCCTACGACGTCCCCTGACGCGCACCTCTCCAAAAATGTAACAACGTGTCAATTCTACGCGGACCGCAAGCGATGTGATTGGTCTGCCAGAACCCCTCCCTCAGGTCAATAAATAAATAAATAAAAATCTGCGATAGGAGTGTGTGTGTCCAGAAATGGGATGATAGTTTAATCCTTACATCTTCTATATAACAAAATATTTTGTAGTGCAGAGATTCTTTATGTTAGTGAATAAAAACATAGATCCGCTGTGTATAGTTTATTTATTTTCTCATTTAACCCAAAGATGTTAATCAGTGATTGTATATCAAGAACAGGGACACATCACAATGGGTGCATTTCGTTTTGTGATTTCAACGGAACGAATAAAGTCTCCGCAACAGCAATTGATTGAAGCGCTAGTCTGTGCACGAGCTACCGATACTGAAAACAGCGCCACGAGCACTGCATGATTTCAAAAACGCATTCCAGTGCCAGATCGCCTCTTATGTAACAAACGTTAGAGATGCTTAATTTGTATTACATACATCAACTCAAGACGCAAGAAAAGCCGCTATCTGCCGCCATCACTGCTGCTGATACTTCGGGTGCGGCTCAATCAGCTCCCTAGTTCAGTAGTCAGGGCACTGATCAGGGAGTCAGCCCATTGACTTACGTCCTGATCAGTGCCCTGACTACTGAACCAGGGAGCTGATTGAGACGCATGCAACGACAATGTAAACAAGCCGCTTCTTCTTCAGCTTTTGCATTGATACTGTGGGTTACCATCAACATGCCCGTGGACACTACCTCCTAGCGGTCTGCGTGTGTAATTGCACATTGACGCGGACAAAAACTCAGAAGTATAAATCAAAACCAACGTGGCTTAGAGGATACGCCGTAGGTCCGACACAGAAGTATAAATCAGCCTTCATAGATAGATAGATAGATAGATAGATAGATAGATAGATAGATAGATAGATAGATAGATAGATAGATAGATAGATAGATAGATAGATAGATAGATAGATAGATAGATAGATAGATAGATAGATAGATAGATAGATAGATAGATAGATAGATAGATAGATAGATAGATAGATAGATAGATAGATAGAATTCAAGTTCTAGGAACGTTCTTTTTAGGTTATTCTTTTCCGCAACCATAAAATAACGCTCACAGAACGTTGCAGGGAGGATATTTTTAAATAACCTACAAATAATTTATACAGAACGTTCCCTAATGGTTATTTTTAGGTTATTTTTTTGCAACCATAAAATAACGTTCCCAGAACGTTACAGGGTGGTTATTTATAAATAACCTAAAAATAACTATAGAATGTTCCTTTATGGTTATTTTTAGGTCATTACTTAACTATCCTGCAGCGCTTTGGGAATGTTATTTTATGGTTATAACATGGTTTAACATTCTACAAACCAAAAACTAACGTTCTATTTCCTTTAAGAAAACTTTCCTGGCTAAAGGCCCATTTACACCAAGAACGATAACCATAAAGATAACGATAACGGACCCACTTTATATTAGGTGGCCTTAACTACTATGTACTAACATTTCTACCAGGAAGACTCGGGAGACCAGATAAAGTATGATAACACCACAAGTTTATTAGCAGACCAGCAAGTATTAAATTAGAGGTTCTTTGGCGTAGGCCCCGTCCGTAGCGCTCGTCACGAAGGTAACGGACTCTGCATTTCCTGCCTGAAGATGAAGGCAGGGGCGCAGCCGCCCCCCGGGAGGTATAGACAGGGACCGACCTGGTGGTGGTGGGGAGGATGGAGGTAATGCTGGCGTCAGCATCTGTGAACTCAGACATGTGTTAATTACCGATCTTTTATACTCTGAGAATTATGACTTGATTGGATAGGTCTGAATGTGATAAGTGACGTAACATTGAATCTTCCTGCCAGAACTTGCGCATAAGCTTCATTTTAATTAATAATTTGATCCAATGCACTTATTGTGTACATACATGTTTTTATATTGTACTTACATTTTTAATAATACCTGCATGTAATTACATCTGTAATGAATTTCTGTAGTTACATTTGTAATTACACTGTTGACACTTCCCTTACACCTAACCCTACCCTTAAACTTACCCACACCACCACACCTGTCGCTAACTTTACCCGTATCCCACCTCAATATCAGCAAAAATGTTTTGGAATACAATATGAACACAATAAGTACATTGTACTTATTTTTTTATGTAAGTACATAGTAGATAAGGCCACCTAATATAAAGTGGGGCCACACCAGCAAATTACATTGTTCTGTTTATTCTAGTACATGCTTGTCTGCCACTTTAAATGATCGAGCTTGTTACAGCAGGATGGATTCTGACTGGCTATGTTTTTATCGTTCATCAGCTGGATAAAATCATTCTGAAAGTGATTCCAACGTCTGATATTGTTTCACTTTGCCGTTATTGTTTTAGCTGTGGTGTGAACTCTGCTATCTAATATTGAGAACGGTTTTTAGAACTATATCTTTATCGTTATCTTTATAGTTATCATCCTTGGTGTGAACTAGGGCTGCCACTAACGACTTTTTATATCGATTAATCTATCGACTAATTTATTGATTAATCGATTAATCTGTCGACTAATTTATCGCAGTAATTTATCGCATTTAATTTAACTTGCAACGTTGGCCTTCAGTAGTGTACTATAAAAAGTAAATGTAAATAAGCCCTTGACAAAATGTAAAACTAAAAGAGTAAAAATGTAAAAAGGTAAAAATTTGTAAACCAACATAACAAAAAAAGAGAATATCAGCAAATACTTTTTAATATAATAGTGTTGTCACGATCCAAAATTATGAGTTCGATACGATACCAGACTAAAATACCTCAATACCAATACTGATTCAATACCATGGCAAAAAACTGTAAAAGTAATTGAATAATATGACAGAACTTACTATTCATTGTTTTATTATTGAAAAACCCTAAAAACTCACTTGGCCGGCATTTTCCTGCCCTGCCCTGCTTCACACAGAATATTAGGTCCGGCCCTTTAAGAGCTGCACGGACCAAATTCATTGTAACACCCGATTTATCATTCAACTATACGTTCACTAAAGACATATCCGACTGCGTTTACCCGAATACTCGCCAGGACGTGCATTTTTACAGATTTTTTACCATTCAAACCCAATAATCCGCATAACTTCCGTCGCAATCTGTCTGAGTGAAAGGCGTGTGCGTGGCTGCGTGTGCTTCAGGTCAGAGACCGACTGCGCGTGCGAGCTAGCACGCACTTTTCTGTTGCGTCCTTATTCTTGAGCTGCTCGTATATATTTGACTGTTCTGCTTCCATTTTTTTTTGTGTTTAGTGAACGGTGGAAGCAGAGCTCACACACGCGTCCTCACTCCTGCTGTCATACATCGATGCAAATTAAGAAATACTGCTCTTTTTCAAGTACCGGTAGGCTACTAATACAATTTCATATCGAACCCAACTTACTCAGTCGACTAAAAATGTTGACGTCGACTAATTAACAGCGTCAACGCAGTTGATTGTATCGACCAATCGCGACAGGCCTAGTGTGAACGGACCTTTAACAAAAAACCCTTAAAACTGGGTTTTTATCAGCTAAATGTTTTTGCAAAAACAGAAATACTAATGACTCATCTAGCACTTGTGATCATATCCAAAATTTGGTTGAATAAAATATTCCCAATAGCAAATAGCTGACTAGAAATAGCAAATCATAGTGGTAAATGGCTATGACATAACTAAAGCCTATTGACAATTCCAAAAAAGAAGTCATGTTTCAATAGGAAATACCTCAAGTAAACCTGAAGCGATTTTAAGTGGAAAGCGTCAGTTATATTCTGACATCTCATGCTTTTCCCTATTCCCTGAAATGTAGGGAAGGTAGAGCGAATAAAATGAAATTTGCTCTTTAAAGGTCAACTTTCTAAATGTTCCATTTGCACGGTTTATGAAAAAGGTTTCGCTTGATTTGCATGAATATTTAACAAGCCACCGTAAACAGCTTACAGGCTCCGTTTCATGCATTAATTTACAGTACTTCTGCACCTCAATCTTAGCTAAAAAATATCTGCATAAAAGAGATCTCTATACAGTGCGCCATGCTTTTAAAGTATAACATGCAATGTTTAACTATGCAAATGAGCAGAAAATGGTGCTAAAATGGATCAAAATATACAGAGGTTTTCAGAGGTTGTGTGTATTCGTGTGTGAATGTGTGGTTGCCTTCCGCACACTCACCCGATGACAGCCTGGCTCCTCTTCGGGGGTAACACCCCTGGCCTAAAAAGGCAAAACATAATGCCGCTGCTGCCGGGGACTCTAAGAATAAACCACACAGTCCAGTCACAGATAAGGTTACCTTGAAACCCGTCCTCCCTTCTCTCCCGTGTTTCCTGACCCACACATCATGGGTTGGTAACAAACATAAGGACAACCTAGGGCTTGATTTGCTCTTTTGACAGCCTAGCCTTGTTTTTCCCTTCCTGCTGGTACTCGGTACAGGTTGGAAGTGTATAGTTTATTTTTCTTCCTGTCACTTTAAGCAACAGGTGCCTTTTGGCTTCCTTGTAGGGGGCCCTGGCACAAATCCAAGTTTTATTGGGACTCCAACAGGAAAGGCACAGAGAGACATTGTGGTGCTTTCGATCGGAAACCTATTCTGGACTGGGGAATTGACTCTTGAGCTTGTGTTCAGCCTGTTAGTGCATGAGAGGGATGGAAGGTACTGTCAACTTCATTTTCCAGTTACATTTCTAAGTGCATTTAACAATAAGGTGTAAGTCAAGTACATTTTACTGTACTGCATGTGACAAACTATGCTACTAACAGTATACGGTCAAGTACCTCATGTTAACTTAGTCCCTTAGTCAAGTCTCTTAGATGGCACCCATCTGCTTTGCAGGGGAATTTCGTGGTTGAAAGCTGCTAAAAATACACCATATCGTATGGCTCTATGGGAATCTGTACTCCTTTGAAGCAGGCCTGTGATCTTAGCACAGCTTTTTAAGGGTTTTAAGGTAGTCATCGACTGAAATATGCCGGTTCAATCAGCTAGAGAGGAGATGCATTTAAAGGTAGCCTAAAGTTCACCCAAAAATGACATTGCAACTGATTCAAGAACTCATTCACTTACCCTCCCATCGTTCCTAACGGCTTTCTTTTTTCTGTGGAACACAAGAGGATAAATTAAAAATACTGTGCCAGTCACTCTTTTTCACACAAATACAATGGACAATGATTGAAGCTTAAAAAAGGACACAAAGGCACCATAAAGTGGTCCATGCATACAGTATATATCAGGACTTCTGAAGTCGCTACAACCAGAGTCAGTGAGTTCGATTGAATATTCCGACTTGTTCACTTCATAAATAAATCAAGTTTCACAGTTATCATATGACTTTTAAGGACTTGGAATAAAGTTACAAAATAAGTCAAGTGGACCACTTTTATGGCTCCTGGAGAGCTTCAGTTCCCATTGAAAGCTTAAGGTTTCAGTGTCTCTTCAGTACATTTTCTTTGATAGTTGATGTCATTAGATTTAAAAGTGCGGTATTCTCAAAGGTTTTCCTAACACACTGAAATCCGACAGAAAAAAAAACCTTTTAGAGATAGAGTTTTGAGATAGAGTTCCCAAAAAAACCCCAAACAATTATTGACGTCACAGGCCTGCATAAATGGGCCCCAGTCTTGCGTGAAATGGCTTAATGTGGTAAAGACTTAAAGGTAAATTTGATATTCTTATTAAACTGTGAAATGTCTCTCAGATCAGCCTGAATAAATCATATTTTAAGTGACACTTGAGGGAATAGCAGTGCAGAGTGTTTATGCTGACTTCATCGTCTCAACAGCTCTCACTAACCTGGGATTAGTTGCCATGGATATCAACACACGGATCTGAGGAGGACAAGATCTTGTATTAAAATAAGCAATGCAAAAAGGACTGTTTTCTTTCCGCCGGTTTACACGCAGTGAGGGTTGAAGTGGAACGTGTTGCCATGGAAGATTTCTCATAAGCCTTTGGTGTACACTATCTGCAATCTTATGTTTCTGTACAATCAGCTTGTTGACAATCTGCAGGGGCAAAATCGCACCAAAACTCCATACCAGATGCAGCTAAGCATAGGGTGTCTACAGAAAGCTTCTTGAGTCAGCATTTGGATGGGAAGTCTAATCCTAAGTTTGACCACAGGGACCGATGTGAAGAGATGCAACAGGTGGTCTTAGTTGACGCTTTCAGCGTGTGAATCTGTATCAGACCCCTGCGCACATAGACACGTCATTATGTGCAAGCCAAGAGTAAAGATAGCAAAAGCCATTGCTTGTCTGAGCAACAGAACCAACATAAACCACTACCCCGATCTTAGCTCAGATTCACAATGGATCATCCACAAATACAATATCTGTAAACACAATCACAACAGCTTGCACAAGAATCAATCATTTACTATGACTTAAGTCAACAAAATTGGCACAGATCAATAAAGGGGTCTCGTAAACCCAGCAGCGTATATAAAGGTTACATGTGGTGTATGTTTGGACTCTCTGAGCAGCAATTCAGACGGAGCTGCTGCAAGAATTTATATCCATTTAGAAAAGAAGCTTTTAAAGGAGCTCCGGCCAACAGATGACGCAGCGCCAGCATTCCTCATGCAGCCTTGGAGATGTTTTAACGATGAAACATTGCCATTGCAGATGTGTGCCCTATCTACACACAAGTTCAATTCAATCCCTCTCCCAGGCAATGCATTGATAAAGACAAAAGGCAAGCATTCATCTGCTGTCTAGCTGTCTTTGTTTTTATAACTCTTACGTCCTGTCTACTGAGTTTTATTAGCAACTTTCATCCAGCATTTTCTTTACGATAAATCAAAAGTTAAAAAGAAAAATCTGAACGAAACAGGGGTTTTTGTCCATATTATAAAAGTCAATCATACCCAAAACTTAGTAGATTGTAAATCTTCTGAAGTGGCAATCCCTTTGTAGGAAGAACAGATCAATATATACGCTTGTATTCACCTCCAAATGAAGGCTAAAATCGATACACGCATGGACACACAAACTGTAGAGAAACTCTTTAATTTTTGGCTCAACTATTCCTTTAAATGTTCATGGTAGCTGGTTTGAAATTGTTCCAATGTGGTCTACCGGCTAGATTTACTAAGAGAACTAAGAACCTTCTTTTGGCGTAAAAATACTGTGTCAGGATTTACTAAAGACAGTGAAAAAAAATAGCGCTAAAAAGGCATGAACAGGGTTATTTTTGCGGCGGAACTTATTGCATATGCATTTGTAGGAGTTTCCCTTTTCAGAAGCAACATTTATGGGAGGAGAGTATTTTGATTTACTAAGGTTTGCACTAGACAATTTACTGGTATTTGCACCATTATTTAAAGCCCCCAAAAAGCATGTCTTAAACCAGATGCTAATTTGTGCTGCTTCTCTTCGGTAGATTCTATTGGTGTTCTTTAATTTTCCCGTTGTCAGTAGATCACGTGCAGAACTTTCCACTCCCTTCTGCGCTTTTTTGGTTTTGCGCTCTCATGCTAATTTTCCCTGGTTAGTAAATCTGGCCCATGGCTCTAAAACAACCAAGATGTCAATCCCACCAGCAGTGACTACTACACTTTAAAAAAAAAAAGGTTCTATATGGCACCAAAAATGGTTCTTGGCTCGTAATCATAGGGGAACCTTTTTTAGTGCTATATAGCACCAATTTTGGGGCTTCAGTGGTTCTTCAGCGGTTCTTCAGAGATGCTATATAGCACCTTAGTCAAAGAACCGCTGAAGAACCACTGAAGCACCAAAATTGGTGCTATATAGCACTAAAAAAGGTTCCCTTTCAGTCGGTCACGTTCGATGTACGTCGGAACTGACCGACGAATTGGGATTTATTTTCAGAGACCAATCTACTTCGAGTGTATAGAAACGAGCCAATAAACATTGGCATGTGGTTCACCCCCCCAACGCATACCGCTTTCAACTTCGGAGCCGATAGTTTTGTTGCTTACCTGCACAAGACTGTTTCTACTGAAGAGTGTTCGTGAGCGAGTCAGGAGAAGCTGCTCTTCCTGGTGTTGGCGTGACGGGGCGAGTCAGCGAGTGGCTTTGTTATGTCCGTCCGCGCTCTTCGCACCTCAGAGCAGCTCTTCGTCTGTTACGGAGGCCAGCAGAAGGGAAAGGCTGTCTCCAAGCAGAGGTTAGCCCACTGGATAGTGGATGCTATCGTCTTAGCGTACCAATTGCAAGACGTGCCTTGCCTGTTCGGGTTGCGAGCGCACTCTACAAGAAGCGTTGCTTCCTCCTGGGCGCTGGCTCAAGGCACCTCGCTGACAGACATCTGTAGAGCTGCGGGCTGGGCGACACCTAACACATTTGCTAGATTTTGATGTACCGCTTTCAACTTCGGAGCCGATAGTTTTGTTGCTTACCTGCACAAGACTGTTTCTACTGAAGAGTGTTCGTGAGCGAGTCAGGAGAAGCTGCTCTTCCTGGTGTTGGCGTGACGGGGCGAGTCAGCGAGTGGCTTTGTTATGTCCGTCCGCGCTCTTCGCACCTCAGAGCAGCTCTTCGTCTGTTACGGAGGCCAGCAGAAGGGAAAGGCTGTCTCCAAGCAGAGGTTAGCCCACTGGATAGTGGATGCTATCGTCTTAGCGTACCAATTGCAAGACGTGCCTTGCCTGTTCGGGTTGCGAGCGCACTCTACAAGAAGCGTTGCTTCCTCCTGGGCGCTGGCTCAAGGCACCTCGCTGACAGACATCTGTAGAGCTGCGGGCTGGGCGACACCTAACACATTTGCTAGATTTTGATGTACTCGCCTCCAATGGCCGGTAGACGCAAAGTACCCATTCCTGTGTCGGCTTGCTAAGCCACTCCCACCTATGGCCGGATACGTGCGTTTATCTTCTCCAGTTGTGTTCCCCAGAAATGGTGAACCCTGTCGAGCTCCTCCGTCACCCCTGCGGTGTCACATGTTGCAGCCGTCTGACGCCAGGCCTGCACCCGTATGCTTGTGGAACGTGTGTGTTAGGCTGGGTCCATATGTAGCGGTTCCCTCACGGCGACCACATATGTGTATTCTCCATGGTACCAGCTACCCTACTCGGCTAGCCCCATGTCTTTCCCTTGACAGAGCTCGCTCTGTCGTCTCTGGGTGTGTTCTTTCCCCCCTGGGACCAGGTTGGATCCACCCCAGAGACTGCCATATGTTGTTACTACCCAGATAGGTTAGTCCGTATGAGTATTCTCCACCTCTCCTCCGGAGGAGGACGTGGCTCCGCAGTGTACCAACTCCCGAGGCGCGGGAAGGGCCAGCACCCTGGCGTTTTTGTAGGGATCCCAATTCGTCGGTCAGTTCCGAAGTACGTCGAACGTGACCGACTGAAAGGGAACGTCTCGGTTACGTATGTAACCCTCGTTCCCTGAAGGAGGGAACGGAGACGTACATCCCGTTGCCAGGTGCTGTGCTTCAGCTGCAGGCCCGAGTAACATCTCGGCTCCTCAGTTGTAAAAGCGGTATGCGTTGTTCACTTCCGTGTTTTATACCCGCGCTGCGGGGCGGTGCGTGAACCGCATGCCAATGTTTATTGGCTCGTTTCTATACACTCGAAGTAGATTGGTCTCTGAAAATATATCCCAATTCGGCGGTCAGTTCCGACATACGTCTCCGTTCCCTCCTTCAGGGAACGAGGGTTACATACGTAACCGAGACGTTCCCCTATGATTACGAGCCAAGAACCATTTTTGGTGCCATATAGAACCTTTTGTTTTAGATTTTTGCCATTAATGACCAGCTCAAACCAGTTTGAAACCATGTCCAATGTTTTGTACAACAAAGATCTTGTTAGCACTTACACATTTCTAAAGCTCTATCTGTCCCTACAGCTCGGTCCTCCACCACCACGACTACCATAGTCGAGACCAAGAATGATGTGAGTGCAAATCCCGTCCGTTCGTCCAAGCGCACCATGACCGATGACCTGTACAGCACGTTCAGCTCACCCATGGCTTGGATCCTCGTGCTGGCTCTCATCATAACATGGTCGGCCGTGGCCATCATCATGTTTGACCTGCTCGACACCAAGGGTCTTGAAGGTAGGTCCAGCTCTCTTATCTCTGTCTAATTCCCTTCGATGGAGAGTTATTTTTGGTACAGTTGTCCTGACGAGATTGTAGGTTGAGCGCAGCAGTCGATTATTACGTAGGTAGGCTACCTGATTGGGGGCTTTATAACAGCACATTCACTTTAACTCTTGGTAAAACACGGCCCAGATGATGGGTAATTGGATGCTTGCTTTTACGATGTGATAAAGCTCCGAACTTGTTTTCTTGCTGGAAGTTTATCAGCAGTGCCACAGGGCAAACTTGTGAGGCTTCTAAGAGCGGGAGGGAGGGATATTGACTGGATCCTGATAGCATTGACAGTGACAAGGATAGATAGGGTGTCCCGCTGGCCGGGCTGCTATCAGCCACCGCTGCATTCATGCAGAGTGCTGAAAAAGTCCTTGTAGGACACCATGTATTACCACCTGATGATACATTAGAGTCCATCGTTGATGCAAGGAAGATGATAGAACGGTTGTTTTTGGTGCCGAATTGCTTGTCATCAGTTTCTCAGTGTGATTCAGTAATTCCATAATGGCAATTTTGAACTCCTTCAACTGTTTAAAAATTGTCATTGTTTAGAAGTATTTATCACTGTCATTGAGCTCACATCACAACTCATTCACAATTCATTCCATCAAAAGCTCTAGAACACAAACACATTAACCCATTTTTGAAAGTATTTCAAAATGGAAACATTGGACTTTCATTTCATGTAGTTCACTACATGATTGCACCACCCCACATTATAGGTGTCACATTTACATTTACTTATTTCTAATAAGTTTCCCTCCTTTTTCCACCCTGTCCATCATCATGTGTCATCCTGTTGCCATCCAATAAAAAGCCCATACATTATACTGTGAAGACCCCTGTTTACCACCTGGTAAAGACTCTCTGCCTGCAGTTCAGTGCTAATGCCTGTTTGTGTGTGTGCGTGTGTTTTTTCCTTCCTGCATGCAAACAGGGAGCAACTGTCACCCTCATCTCAAACATTCGTTCAGACATGCAAATTTACTGAACCATCTAATATGTCTGTCATGAACACGACATCACTTCCTCTAGACTGTCATGCATTCCATTCAGAGTGACACTACACCTTTGACTTTAGCATAATGGCAAAGTGAATTGTAGGACTAAGTTCACTTTGAAAGCAGATTGCACAATGCTTTATGGTAATAAAAAAGTGATCGCTTCAGATTTTAGACAGCTGATCAAATTTGACATTTCTTTCAATCACCTCCATAAAGAGCCAACCTCCTCTGGATTGCTTGTATAAGACAATGCACAACTGCACCATTAATATTTCTCTTTACACTGCAAAGAATAATTAGTATTTTTATCTTGCTTTCAATTGGCAAATAAATAATTGGCCCAAAATTATATACATTTACTTGACTCAAAATCACATAGTGTATCTTGAATTTTTCAAAAACCACTGGCAAAGAGTTTGTTCTCCTGTTATGAGATATAAATAAAAATATGAGAAATAATATAAGATATATTATTTTAAAATCTCAATACTTACTCAACTCTGCTTCAAGTACCATTATCTCTTTTAATATTTAGATCTACAAATCTTGCCTTTAAGAAAAATAAATAATGAAATAATGTATGCATATAACTTAAAAAAACTAAAACAAAGGTGTTGTGTCACCAGAATGTAAAATATTGTTCGTCTTTCATATTCTTGTGCATAAAATAATGGTTTATTTTGGTCTCAAAATGAAACCTATTTGCTTTGCAAAATAACACATTTGCTGTACAATTTAATTCAACATAAAACCAATTAAAGCTCAAGAGACAAATACATTTATCACAATTGTGATTTAGATATAAATAGACCTAATATCATGGTGTTGGTTTGATATATGGGTCATAATACAGCATGGCATAATCAAAAAGCTTGCAGAACTGATTTTCTGCAGAACTAAAATTCCCAGTGCAAAAATATATTGAACTTTTTCATTCAAAACAGCACACTGTATATTTTTGAGAGACTTGAAACCATCATTTGATTTGAGCTAGCATGACATCAATAAGCTCTGTGCCAATTGCTCCCTTCCACCCTGTGATATCCAACATTCATGAGTTGGCGCCTACTTTGCGATATTGCTTTCAATAAGCCTCAAATTATTCAATCAATTAATTTTATTCTAACATCGATAACTATGCTTTGAAAGCACTGTAGCGTGACTTCGTTTATTAACTGTGTGGTATTGAACGGCAACTCCTCCTTGCCATGCAGAATGATTTGATTCTTCTTTTCATTAAATGCATTGAGCAAAACAATGATATTTTACCTGTAGAATATTAATGCAGTATTCTATGTTGCAGATTTCTCACGTTCTTTTCAGGAGAAGGAATATATACTTTAATTTCCCTCTCAATGCACAGCTAAGCCTGGAGAAATGGCCTCGTAGGCTACGCGATGCAGAATCATGGGGAGGAAGTTGGCGATTTGGCCCGTCTTAACACAGCCTTGCATTTACAGAGTCTTTACCATTTGACTTCAGGTGGTCTATGACGGTGGTTCTCAACTGGTTTGGCTTCAGAACTATACAATGGGCATCAAATGGAGCTCCAACACAGTGCTAAAACTGTCAATCCTTCAAAACCAAACAGAAATATCCATACAAAACAATAATTATTTTACCCTGTGTAGCTTTTTTCAATGGGTTTTTGAGGATGAATGGATGTCACGCAACCTTTCCATGTTGCCATCTGTCTTAGTCCCACCAGTTGAGAGCCACTGGTCTACAAAACAATAAAGAGAACATGTACTTTCACCAATTTGAATGGCAAGAATATTGTGATGACAATAAAGGTTATTTTATAAGTATAATATATATCAGGACTAAACTGCCACTGCAGACAACAGGATTATGTCATATGTTCAAAAATCTACATGTTGTGTAACATACTCATACACTGATTGGTAACACACTGTAATTCCCTTTTCTTGTTGGAGAGCTGTGGTCATGAAAAGAGGAGTAGAGCACAGAGGACTGCAAATGCAATGAAAGTGAAGGGTGAAGCTTTGCTTTCAACTTTCAAGATAGGAGGATTCAAAGACCACCGTGTTCCCCAGTGCTGTGACTGAGATTCTCTGTTGGGGATCATCCCCCTCACAGTTTCTAAGATGTGGAATAGTGCCCTCTTTTTGCCCTGAAGCCTCAGTCACATGACTGCAAGACTATATGTCTAAGAACAACTTAAATCAAGCACATGTACACTTTATAAGCATCAGGGTTCCCCAGAACATTGATAACATTGAAACAAAGTACACAATATTGGCAACTCTAAAGAACAGAACCAAAACTAATGATTGTCTATAGCGCTTACTGTGATTTTTCCAAGTAGGGCATGTTCCTGGATCATATTTCTTGATATTACAATCAACCTACCAGTTCCATTTTTCATTCAGGAGGATGTCCTACTTGGCAAAATCACAGTCAACATATCATAACAATGACAAACTGCAGAGCTAGACTTTAAAATATGCAGAATATGAGAAAAGAAATGAATTTTACCACCAAATGACATTCCTGTATAAAATCATTTCCTTGATCAGTATCTAGTTTCCCAATATGTTTTATACCCAATTGGCTAATTTTCAATGTTTTTTCTGCATTTATCAGTGAGGTTAAAAAAAACTGCGCCAAAGGGGCAACTTGCTTCTCAAGTACATTTATCTTATTTTAAGAAAGTTTTAGACAAAAATCCAGATTAAGAAAATGATTTTCTGCCTTGATAAAAACAGCAACCCCATTACTGTATCACAGATAAGACTGAAACCCACCCATTATCACTAATGCAAACAAATAACCATATCATTTAAAGGACCATAAAACTGCATTGAACTCTCTGCAATTTGTCCTCAAGATGTACAAAACATCAAGACATTCATTCAGTTTCAGCTCATTGTGTCTTTAGTTTAAGCATTCATCTGTACGGCTTTCTGTCCCTTATATTGATTTCAACGGTTTAGCCGCACAGCCCAAAGGAAAATGTCTATTGTTCCAGATATCTTTTATATCTCAGGAGATTTATTGGAGTTATCTGTTACAGAGATATCAACTTTGTCTTGGATTTTTCTCCTCGAGATAAATAAAAATGGAAACAAATGTGTTTCAGAAACATATAGACTCGGTTTCACAGACAGCCAGGATTAGACCTTAGTTCAATTAGGACATTTAAGTAGCTTTTACAAACATGCCTTAGAAAAAAAAAACACATTACTGGTGTACGTCTTCAGACAAAACAATGGCACTGACATATTTTAAAGATTAGTAAGTTGCCTTAATTAGTAGTAAGTAGTAATTGTAAAAGTAGTAATTGAGATTAGTAGTAAGCCTTGTCTGTGAAACCGAGGATTCATTTATTGTATTGTGGATATATAGCACATCTCAGATTATTGGTCTTGTTTTGATTGCAGACTTTGGTATATCTTGGCAAAAATCTAGAGGTGACATGCGATTTTTGGGTCTTTCTCTAAATAGAAACATAAAATAAGCAGGAGACACAAGTTTCCATTTGCTCTTCTTTTAAACGTATTGCTGTCTAGAGATACAGTATTAAACAAATCTGATTTGTATTTTTCCTTTGCTTTGCACGTCACACTCAAGCACCTAAAAATGTGAAATATTGTCAGTTTTGAGTGTGAAAGCTTAGAGGGCAATTCTGAATTTCCATAAAGTAGGTTAAAAAGTTAATCAAACAAATGTCACTGAATTCATCAGTATTGCATTAGCATCTCTGTGTAAAGGAGAAGTCACAATTACGTTATGAGGCCTGAATTTCAATGCAGCCGGAAGCAGACTGAGAAAAGAGTGTGACAATTTAATTTGCTATGAATATGCTCTAAAAAAAAATTAGACCGTAATACAGTGACTTACATAACACTCACACTACATGTATCCTGCCTCTTGTACCTGTTTTTTTTCCTCTCAAAATGTTAATCTTTGCGGTTTCATTTTCACTGTGACATGGATTCATATGATGTCTCTATTCACACCTTCCTTTTTTGTGCCAAAAGTGACTGTGTTTTGTTTATAATGGTGGCTAAATGAGCCTGTTTATCCTGCCTACAGTTCTGAGCATGCTCAGTGAGGATGACCCAATGAGAGTGTGTGTACAGTATGCGTGTTGCTATCCCACACCTCTGCTTCTGTGTCTCTCATCCTAACAGGACCTCAGCCACACCGTGTCAGGAAAACATTAAAGGAAGCAGGCAGCCTTAGAGGCAAGCCATCTTATAACTTACATTTTACACATACAAGTGGCTATTATGTAGTGGCCAACTAATTTGAAGTAGTTATTTAAACGAATAAACCAAGGTCATTGTAACGTATTAAAATGTCACTTTAAATGTAATTTACTCATCCTGAATGGCATCTTCAAGCAGCAATCTTAAGGGATGTAACCCCTTTTCAATGTCAAAGGCGAATGTTTTGAAGATCTTTAAAGGTGATGCGAGTCATTTTTGTTTACCTTAAAATATAGACTCCTTTCCCAATGAAATGTGTAGAAATATCTTGTTTTGGAATACAGACCTATGGTTGGTCTCTTTAAAGAAAATACTTGGCAGATTATTGCAAAAGCACTTAAAAAATATGAAAGTGTATAACAATTTACAGAAGTTTAAGTTTACAGTAAAAGCAAATGTACAGAACTAAATCATTTTTATTTTATACAAAATATATATTTTGCAAAATAATTTGGATTCTAAAATGGCTGGAACATCACACCCATATGTCTAACCAAGCTGTGTTCCAAATTTCCCAAAATTTAGTTTTTTCATGATAACACAATGTCCAATTTCAAAACGGTTTAATTTTAGATTGTTTCAACTTTCGAATTCTACCTAATTTATAATGATTACTAAAATATGTGATAGGGGAAAAAAGGCAAATAAAAAAGGAGTGTCAAGTGTCCCGTTACTGGAACACTGACAGTTAACAGGCTATGTAAACTATTCACATGTTGAGATATGTATAGTACACTGTAAACGCTCAAAATAATGAATTGGTTTGAGTAGAGCCAACTCAAATTAATCAAATTAGTTCAAGCAAATTAACTTTCTTATTTAGAACTTTCTTTCTTTTTTGTTCACAAACCGGACACATTTTAAGCAATATGAATTGTTGTTTTGTTTCTGTTATGTTTGGGGGGGGGGGGGGGGTACCATCATGGTGACGAGTGGAGCATGAGCTTAGTTTGAGAACAATCACTGTGTTACCAATTAAGGTGGCATTTATTGAATTAGCTAGTTTCCACTACAACAAATATTTAAATTGACCATTTTAATTTAAATGTATGAATTAGCTTACTCAAATATTTGAAGTTAAGAGCGATTAAAATCTGCAAGTACTGCTTACTTAAACTTTACATTTCTTAACTTAAAAAATTTGATGTAACCAATTGCCTTAATTTTTTTTTAGTTTTGCTAACTTATTCGGGTTTACAGTGTATATTTCATGTACATACAGAAATCACACATTTCACCTTTAATTAAGAAAACAGTAAATTATTATAATAATAATATTAGCTATTACAATTCAAAATTCCATCATGTGCTAATTAAAATAATGAAATATGGCTATGCAAGTCATTATCGACCTAATAGGCTTTTTAGATTTACATTTTGGAACTAAAACAGCTTTACTGCCCATCTATACCTTAACAAGCAGACTTTAACACATGCTTGAGAATTGTATTAATCCTACATATTATAGTAGTTGACAACCAGAACATTTTATAATCATATACTAATTTATTCAAACAGGAGCAGGGTGTTTATAGGCTATAATAGAGGTCTGAGGAGTCTGGAGTCTGTGCATGCAGTCACGTCACCCCTGCATAATGGCTTCTGGTAAAATGGCTTTGACTCAGGTCATGCTGTTCTCCTGCTGATAACTGCAGACAGACAGGCACTACATGATGATGTGTGAAATATGATGAGTATTCCTGTCGATGGGCAGTGGAAAGCAGGAAAACCCAAAAGTTACCCAAAATGAAAACAAGTTTTACTGACTTGGCAATGGCATTTATATTTGTAGCTCTATACATATGAGGCTGCCTTTTTTTCTGACATGTGGGTGTTAAATCTTTTTCAATGCTGAATCTTGTCTTATTGAAGATGTCATTCAGGGTCGATAGTACACTGTTTATCTGGAAACAAGATCACCATACAGTACATGGCCAAAAGTATGTGAACACCTGCTTCTAATGAAATGGTTTGACTATTGCAGCAACCTACTTAAGCAAACTGCTTAAATTGGGGGTTTTCTTATATTCTGTTGCCAAGGACCCCCAAAATAATGATCTAATCATTAAAAAAACATGTATACTGTGTAAGAAAAAATATAGCATGATGTAATAAAGTTAACATCTTGTCTCTAAAATAAAAGAATTGCCTTTTATACTGTCCTTAAAAACAATATGTGACAGTATAAACAGTATAATGACACAATAAACGGCAAGTATTTAATTTTAAAAACAACTGTTATATCTATATACACACACTATATTACTATACTATATGTGACCCTGGACCACAAAACCGGTCTTAAGGGTAAATTTTGTGAAATTGAGATGTATACATCATCTGAAAGCTGAATAAATAAGCTTGTCATTGATGTATTGTTTGTTGGGATAGGATTTTTGGCCGAGATATAACTTTTTGAAAAGCTGGAATCTGAGGATGAAAAAAAAATCGAAATATTGAGAAAATCGCTGTTGTCCAAATGAAGTCCTTAGCAATGCATATTACTAATAATAATAATTTTTGATACATTTACAGTAGGAAAAGATCTTCATGGAACATGATCTTCACTTAATATCCTAAAGATTTTTGGCATAAAAGAAAAATTTATAATTTTGACCCACACTATTGCCACAAATATATATATACATACATACATACATACATACATACATACATACATACATACATACATACATACATACATACATACATACATATATTAGTGCTGTCAAATCGATTAATCACATCCAAAACAAAAGGTTGTGATTACATAATAAGTGTGTGTACTGTGTATAATTATTATACATACATTATTATGAGTTATGTAATAACTTTTATTTTGGAAGCGATTAATTGATTTGACAGCATATATATTACAGTGTATATTTTCCTACTCACTATGCCAGTGAGATAGAGCTGATAAACATTTCAAATAAGAAATCACAAAAATATTGTTTACTGTTAAAAAAAATTATGTCAACAATATATAAAACATTTTTTAAAAATCTCATGATATCTATCTAGTATATAGTTAGCAGAATGAAAAAGCAATAATGTCAAATTCAAACAACAACAAATGCAACAACAGCTTCCTATTAAATAACCATGATTTTGAAATGTTCAACCAGCATAATGATGCGGTGTTCAAGTGTTCAGGTATTACATCCTTTTGGCCATATAATATATGTTGTAGTAGTAGTATTTTTGAGATGGTTTTATACAGCACTGACAAACAGACTGATAATTTAGAGTTTTTCGCTGTTGTTTTAAGAGCTGGTTAAATGGCTATAAGTGAATGTGTTGAGTGTATGGAAATATGTCTCAAGATGCCCTGTCTGAAACATGCTCTTAGGGGGTATTCACCACATCAGTCCTGATCCCATGAAGGCAGTGAACGAAGCAATGGATGACACTACCGATTGGATAACGTCAATCTTGACTTTTATGACTAATTTGGTAGCACCAGAAGAAGAGGAAGACGAAGGTATATTAACTTGTTATAGCCTTCATTTCACAATAGCAGCACGATTACACAACAAAGTGTTTACTGTAATATAAACGACATCTCAGAAACCACACACTAACCCGCAGCGGTTTGATCTGACGAGCCATGTGTACTAATAGGTCTTATTAGAAATATGAGCTGGCTTTTATGGTCACGTTTTCCCCCTTCTGCAGAATAAACCTGGTTTAAATGGTTTCCCAAAGGGATTGATGAATATCATGGATCATATTTGTGCAAATATTGTATTTCAAGCAATCTATATTCTGACATAATATTACAAGATCTGCTAGAAAATTCTAAGTGGTGTGTTTCATGATCAGAGATATTAAAAGATGGGTCACTATTTTACAGCTTTACACTACAAAGAAGAGTTTTGAGAAAGAGGACGAGGAATTTCTACCAGGAACTGTCGACCCAAACTCTGTGTGCCACATGTGTGATTCTACAAAATAACAATAAAAATCAAACAAAACAGTATCACATCTCTGTCATTAATCTCTCACATCAATTATTGGTTTCTTCTGATAATAATCTCAATAGTTATTGAGTTTTTTGATTCACAAAACATTTATCCAAGGCAATTTAAGCTGCATGCAAATGAGATGCATAAGCAATTGATCGAAAGGGGATAATACAAGTAATGCTACTGTACATTTCATTTGATTACTAGAAGAGTATAGAAAATATATATAATATAATTAATATAATACATAAATTATAATAAATAAATATAATTAACATAATATAATAGAATTCCTATAATATAATAAATAACATGTAATAAATATGATAAATGTAATATAATTAATATAATAAATGAAATATAATATAATTTAATAAATTAATATAATAAATAAATATAATATAATACACATAATATAATATAATACATAAAATATAATATAATTAATATAATAAATATAATATAAAATAAATGTAATGTAATATAATTAATATAATATGATATAATTTAATAAATTAATATAATTAATAAATATAATATAATACACATTATATAATAATACATAAAATATAATATAATTAATATAATAAATAATATAAAATAAATATAATATAATATAATTAATATAATAATACATAAAATATAATAAATATAATATACCATAATGGTAACACTTTACAATAAAGGTTGTATTAGTTAACAGTTAATGCATTAGTTAACATGAACTAACCATGTACAACACCTCTGTTCAGCGTTAGTTCATCTTAATTTTACTCACATATTAATGCATCTATTCACGTTAACAGTGCAATTAGTTAACATTAGTTAATGCATTATTTTACATGAACTAACCATGAACAATACCTGTAGCTTTACTGGTTTTGTAAGGTTATCTTACTGTACAGATTTACATTAGTTTACGTAGCAGTTGACACTCACTAAGGGTGAACATTTCTAACTCACCATCTCACTCTAAAGGTTAAAATGCTGTTGTGTACTTCATCAACATTATTTAACAAAGCATGTATTAATGGTTTTTGAGAACGTTATTATCAAGTTTACACTATTTCAACATTAACTGATGTGTTAACATTTGTAGGTTCATTACAAAGCAGTAGATAATAATAAATGCTTTGTTAATGGTAAGTCATGTTCCCTTTCAGTCGGTCACATTCGGTGTACGTCGAAACTGACCGACTAATTGACCAATCTACTTCGAGTGTATAGAAACGATGTTTGGCATTGGCATGTGGTTCACACACCGCCCCGCAGCGCGGGTATAAAACACGGAAGTGAACAACGCATACCGCTTTCAACTTCGGAGCCGATGGTTTTCGGGAGAAACTACTCTTCCTGGTGTTGGCGTGACGGGGCGAGTCAGCGAGTGGCTGCAGAGAGAAAAGAGTTCCTGTGTTGGTTCGTTGGGCGTTTCCTTTGAGTGCTCACCCGTGGGCTTGCACTATCGGACCACGGGGAGCCGCGGCCATCTCCCTGAGTGCTTCAGCACTATAAAAGAGCAGTTTTCCACTCCTGAAAGAGCATACACGGTTTGACCCTGCGTCTTTTTCAAGATGTCATTCAAACCGTGTGTTTCTGGATGCCGTCGCTTTCAGTCCCCAGTTGACGGTCATGATCGTTGTCTCACGTGTTTGGGCGTTCAGCACGCTGAGGCAGCGCTTGTGAATGACTCATGTTCCCACTGCGGGAACATGACCATCGCAGTGCTTAGGTCTAGGCTCGAATACCTCAGAAGGGGTGGAGTCCCTTTGCGCATCCCCCGATCTAGTGGTCCTCCCGCTGCAAAGCAGAGGGCTGCTACTTTGTCTGATGCCTTTGGTGGAGATCTGAGGGTGACGGTCAGGGCTTCCCCGATGGGCCAAAAACAAAAAACAAAAACCCCTCCGGGCGACGACAGTCGCTGCCCGCTCCCTGGGTCGGGCGATGTCCACTGGCTGATATGCGCAAAACCGACAAAGTGCGGTTCTTCGACGCCCCTGTCAGTCAGGCCGGCCTCTTCGGCGACGCCATCGAGAGCTTCGCCCAACAGTTCCGGTGGCACAGAAGCAAATGAAGGCGATCAAGAATATCCTGCCCCGGCGGACCGCTGCTGTCTTCACCCAGCTGCCGGCGCAGCGCCTCCTCCTGCTCGTCGCCGAGGGCGTCCTCCGGCATCCACCTCCGCCCCTGCTAAACCCAAGCAGCAGCCCCGGGAAGCAAGGTGCCGGACGCAAGGGGGCCGCCCAACCCGCTCAGGGTCCCGCTAAGTCTGCCGGCAAACGTAAGGGTAAGCGGCCCTGAGACGGGCAGCCCAGGGACGGATGGATCTGCTCGGAGGGAGATGGTGAGATGGTGCCTTTCCCGTTCAGGTTGCGAGCGCACTCCACAAGGAGTGTTACTTCCTCCTGGGCGCTGGCTCAAGGCGCTTTGCTGACAGACATCTGTAGAGCTGCGGGCTGGGCGACACCTAACACGTTTGCTAGATTTTATAGCCTCCGTGTGGAACCGGTTTCTTCACGTGTACTCGCTCCAACGGCCGGTAGACGCAAAGTATCCGTTCCAATGTCGGCTTGCTACGCCATTCCCGCCTATGGCCGGATATGTGCGTTTATCTTCTCCAGTTGTGTTACCGAGAAATGGTGAACCCTGTCGAGCTCCTCCGTCACCCCTGCGGTGTCAGATGTTGCGGCCGTCTGACACCAGGCCTGCACACTGACACCCGTATGCTGGTGGAACGTGTGTGTGAGGCTGGGTCCCCATATGTGTATTCTCCACGGTACCAGCTACCCTACTCGGCTAGCCCCGTGTCTTTCCCTTGACAGAGCCCGCTCTGTCGTCTCTGGGTGTGTTCTTTCCCCCCTGGGACCAGGTTGGATCCACCCCTGAGACTGCCATATGTTGTTACTACCCAGATAGGTTAGTCTGTATGAGTATTCTCCACCTCTCCTCCTCCGGAGGACGTGGCTCCACAGCGTACCATCTCCCGAGACGGGCACGCTTTCCCAGCGTTATCCAATAGTCACGCTAAGTGGGTCTTGCAGAAACAGCAGTGTCGGACCTCCCTGCCTTAAGCCCTGTCTGCTGCTCCAACTGGGAGTACCCAGTGAGCTTAAGCAGGGCGGTGGAAGGGCCAGCACCCTGGCGTTTTTGAAGGGATCCCAATTCGTCGGTCAGTTCCGACGTACGTCGAACGTGACCGACTGAAAGGGAACGTCTCGGTTACGTATGTAACCCTCGTTCCCTGAAGGAGGGAACGGAGACTCGTACGTCCCGTGCTTCAGCTGCAGGCCCGAGTCACATCTCGGCTCCTCAGTTGTAAAAGCGGTATGTGTTGTTCACTTCCGTGTTTTATACCCGCGCTGCGGGGCGGTGCGTGAACCACATGCCAATGTTTATTGGCTCGTTTCTATACACTCAAAGTAGATTGGTCTCTGAAAATAGAGGTCAGTTCCGACGTACGTCTCCGTTCCCTCCTTCAGGGAACGAGGGTTACATACGTAACCGAGACGTTAATAAAGAGTCTACAAATGTTAGTAACACATCAGGTAATGTTGAAATAGTGTACACTTTACAATAAGGTTCTCAAAATCCATTAATACATGCTTTGTTGAATGTAAGTAATGATAGTAAAGTGTGTATAAACATGAACAACCTATCCGTTGGTGTTCAGATGGTTTCCACTGTAGAATGATGTTTACCAACAGCCCAAAATCAATGGCTTATTAAATAATGTTGATAAGGTACACAAAAGCACTTTTACCTTTAGAGTGAGATGGTGAGTTAGAAATGTTCACCCTTAGTGAGTGTCAACAGCTACGTAAACTAATGTAAATATGTACTGTAAGATAACCTTACAAAAGCAGTAAAGCTACAGGCATTGTTCATGGTTAGTTCATGTTAACTATTGCAATTACTAATGTTAACTAATTGCACTGTTAACGTGAATAGATTAATTAATATATGTGTGAGTTCAGATTAATGTTGAACAGAGGTGTTGTTCATGGTTAGTTCATGCTAACTAATGCATTAACTAATGCTAATGTCAATACAACCTTATTGTAAAGTGTTAACAAAATGGGTAAATATAATTAATATAATAAATAAAATATAATGAATATAATATAATATAATTAATATAATATAATAACATTAATATAATAAATATAATACAAAATAATAATATAATAAATATAATATAATATAACTAATATAATATAATATAATATAATATAATAAAAAAAAAAAATTTAGTTTGAGTATGAGGAAAATGAAAATGATCCCATATTTCTTTCAGTCGAACACAATCGGAGTTATATTAAATAATATCCTGGTTCTGTGGCTTTGATCCAAAATAAAAGTATAAAAATGTAGCCTATGTATAATAATTATACACAGTACACACACAAAAAACAAAAAACACAACCTTTTTTGGGATGCAATTAATTGCAATGAATCGATATGACAGTACTAATATATATATATGTGCGTCCAAGGTTTTGAAGCTCCAAAAAGCGCATCCATCCATCCATCCATCCATCCATCCATCCATCCATCCATCCATCCATCCATCCATCCATCCATCCATCCATCCATCCATCCATCCATCATAAAAGTAATCTCTATGACTCCAGTGAGTTAATAAATGCCTTCTGAAAGGAAGTGGGGTTTTTTTTTAAAGAAAAATTAAATATAATAAATAATAATATAATAAAAGCTTTAAAAACTATAATCACTGGCTTCCAGCCGTACGAGCATTCACAAAAGAGTCGAGTTCTGGTGGAAGGGTGACCTCTGACCCGACATACACTGTGTGCAGAATTATTAGGTATGTTGATTTTCTGATCATATTTTTTTTCCAGGCACATTTGACCAATTCCAAACCACAGTAATCCTAATAACTACTATTAATTTAGTATTTAATAATGTATAAGTGATATATAATTGTTCATGAAGACTGAAAATGAAAAACACCCTATATTCAGGTATGCAGAATTATAAGGCATGTTCTCTTACGAGAGGTTCTCTCGTATTGCGTAAGTTCCTTACGCTACGGGAAAGTATTCTTTCTTCGAGATTTCTGAAAAACCCAAAATTATCCTTAATTTTGTAACATTGTCAACGCAGTGCGGCAGCCTGGCAGACCATAGCAGGCTATTCCAGCGTGCTATTGGCTGCTCTGCTGGCAACTGCAGCAGCCTATCGGTGAGCCCGCGTGATGTGGCGACCAATGAGGGCGCTTCGCGCCCACCTGGCTTCATTTGCCTACAGGTGGGGCGTGGCCACGTGTATATAAGCAGGGCTCACGGGCTGCATATTCGATTTTCTTTTCTTCAGCGAAGCCCTTCGCATCGCTGGATCTGGAACCCGCCGCCGTGACCGCGCAGACAAGCAAGCAGAGGACAGCGCCTGAGGAAGCCGGCAGCATCGCGCCACCTTCAGCCATCCGTGCCTGCTCTGCTATCCGGCAGCCCATATCCTTTACGCTCAAAAGTGTTGTCGCCGCTGCGTCACACTTTTTCACAAAAAGAGCCGAGCGTTGATACAAATGTCTCGTTCCACCTGCGGCTCGTGTCACGCGCAGCTCAGCTCCGGGGACCGCCACGTGATCTGCGCTCTCTGCCTGGGCCGTGATCACGCCGCCGCCGCACTCCTCGCCGGCGGATGCCAAGAGTGCGAAGAACTGACGATGTCGACCCTGCGGGCTCGACTCGTCCTGTTCGATGATGATATCCCTCCAGTCCCTGCCACGCCGCGCAGAAAGAAGCGCCGCTCGCAGCGGATTCCGGAGTTCGCCGAGAGAAGCTCGCCGGAACCTTTCCCGCCCGCTTCACTCTCGCCTTCCCCGCCCCCACCCCAGGCCGCCATTTCTGTTGCCGCCTCCGGGGATGAGGCGGATGCGGCCGCGGAACGCGCCGACAGCTGCTCCATCAGGGCTTCCGACAGCGAGGACTGGTCTTCCGCGTCCTCTTCAGTCCGGGGCTCCGGACGCTCTCGAGCGGGTGAGGACGCCGAACTTTTGCGCCTTCTCACCCGGGCCGTCGAGCAGCTAGGCCTCGAATGGGCCCCGCCCAAGGTGGCAGCGCCGAACCGACTTGACGGATGCTTCCTAAACAGTCGCCGCCGTGCGCCCACCTCCAGGACTGCACCCTTTCTGCCGGAGCTTCACGAGGAGCTCGCAAAGTCCTGGAACGCGCCATTCTCCGCGAGGGTCTCGTCTCAGGCTTCTTCGACGCTCTCACAAGTTGACGGCGCGGCCGAGAAAGGCTACAACGCTATCCCTCCGGTGGAAGAGGCGGTCGCAGCGCACCTTTGCCCGCCTTCTGGTTGGCGCTCAAAGGCTGCCCTCCCGTCTAAGGCCTGCAGAGTGACGTCATCGCTGATCGGCCGCGCTTTCGCTGCCTCCGGTCAAGCTGCGTCCGCTCTGCACTCTATGGCCGTGCTGCAAATCCTCCAAGCTAATCTCCTCCGCGACCTGGACGAGAAATGCTGTGACGCTGAGTTAATCACGGATTTGCGAAGCGCGACGGATCTCTCCCTTCGCGCCACCAAGACCGCAGCACAGGCCCTCGGACGCTCTATGGCCTCCCTCACGGTAGCTGAGCGCCACCTCTGGCTCACGCTCGCGGACATGCGAGAAACAGAGCGCGCGGCCTTCCTAAATGCCCCGCTCTCCCCGTCTGGGCTCTTTGGACCAGCGGTCAAGGGGATCGTCGACCGTTTCTCCGAAGTGCAGAAAACGACGCAGGCCATGAACCTTTTCCTGCCTCGACGCCCCGGCGCTAGCAATAGCTCCGCTGCTCGCCGTCCTCGTGACCAGCCAGCAACGAGCTCCGCGCAGCGCCCAGCGCGGCCCCCTTCGTCTCAGCGAAGACCGAGCGGCCGCCCCAGATCGCGCTCTTCCAGCCGTGGTAAGCCGCCTCCACCTCGGGGCCCCCGGCCTAGGATCGCGCTGAAGCCCGAGCCTCCAAAGTCCTCCTAGCCAGAGGCAAGAAACGACGGTTAAGTCCCGCCGCGGCCGGACCACCGTCAAAACTCTCTTTCCTGTCAGCCCCCACCACTGTGGCTGCTGCAGATGGATTTCACGCAGCCAACGAGCCGGCAAAAATGCCTTCTCGCCTGTCAATAACCGCCGTTTTTACGGCGAACCAGAGAAATCACAAAAGTTGCATTATTTCTGGTTGCACGGCTCACGCCGTATGTGTTTCAAATGCAGTAAATGTGCCCACTTTTCTGTGTTCACCCCTGCACACAAGCACTATAAACCCTGTGTCCCCCACTCACATAAAGCGGCCACCGGCCGCTCGAGTGCTAGAGTTAGGTCACGTGTCCGCTTGTTTGCGTCCACGACTAACCACCACACGCGCTGTCACACAGCCACTCTTAACCGGTCATGTTCCACGCGTAAGAGTTGTGCCCGCTCAAACGCGCTCACACATTTTCGCGAACATTATGCCTCAGGCGCCACGCGCCGCGCCACACACCATTTGTTTCCCGCCCAGGGTGGCCGGAGCGATGAGTGTAGGGCCGCACACAAGCCACTCCCCGCTCGAAGCGGCAGAGATGCAGTGTGTAGGGCGGCCAGCCATCGCGAGCGATCGGCTGGCCCACAGCACAGAGAGCGCGCGCACTGCGCCCGCCCCTCCTATACAGGCCGTCAAACCCGCGAAGCGCGGCGTTTCGAGCCCGGAGGCCGTTCTATCCCGTGTGGCGCACGCAAGAGCGTGGGAAGCCATTCCAGGTGTATCAGAATGGGTGCTGAAAACAGTGAAGCACGGCTACACTCTGCAGTTCGCTCGCCGCCCTCCGCGTTTCTGTGCGCGTACAGAGACGAGAGTGAGCGAGGAAGTAGCACATCTACTTCGAGCAGAAATAGCCACGCTGCTGTGCAAAGGGGCTATAGAACCGGTTCCCCATTCTATGAGCAAGTCAGGCTTTTACAGCCGGTATTTTCTCGTGCCAAAAAGGGATGGGTCGCTCAGACCGATTCTGGATCTGAGGCGTCTGAACAAAGCTCTTATGAAAAGATCGTTCAAGATGCTCACGACCAAGCAGATCCTCGCGCATATTCGCCCGAGAGACTGGCTAATCTCCCTAGATTTGAAAGACGCATATTTTCAAATCAAGATAACGCCGCGTCACAGGCCATTCTTACGATTCGCCTTCGACGGCCAGGCTTATCAATACACCGTCCTTCCGTTCGGCCTGTCACTAGCACCCCGTACATTTACGAAGTGCACGGACGCGGCCCTCGCTCCTCTGAGAAATCGAGGGATGCGAGTATTGAACTATCTGGACGATTGGCTCATCCTGGCGCAGTCGGAGGCCGAGCTCCTCGCCCACAGGGCAATGCTGCTCAGCCATCTGGACAGCCTAGGGCTCATGGTCAATTGGACCAAGAGCTCATTAGTGCCCACGCAATCAACCTCATTCCTGGGTTTGAATCTGGACACTGTGGCAATGTCAGCCCGCCTGTCACCCCATCGCGCGCGCCAAGTTCGGCGCATGGCTGCGTACTTCCGGCCGGGCAAAATCGCACCTCTAAAGCTTTTTCAGAGGATGCTGGGACGTATGGCCTCAGCTGCGGCTGTGCTCCAGCTGGGCTTAATGCGCATGCGCCCGCTGCAATGCTGGTTAAACGCCCGAGTGCCTCACAGAGCCTGGGCGTCCGGTGGCTTCAGGATCAGAGTGACTCAGGGCTGCGTGTCAGCCCTAGAGCCCTGGTTAGTAGCCGACTGGTACCAGAGGGGAGTGACGATGGGAGCCATCTCACACCGCAAGGTCATCTCGACGGACGCCTCCACCACGGGTTGGGGCGCCGTTTTCGAGGGCAGATCAGCCTCGGGCCTTTGGTCGAGCGAGGAAAAACTCCTACACATAAACTGTTTGGAGATGATAGCGGTAGAGAACGCGCTCAGGCAGTTTCTCCCGCTTATACGAGGACACCATGTGTTAGTCCGGTCGGACAACACCACAGTGGTGTCCTACGTGAACCGGCAGGGCGGTGTCAGGTCCAGAGGTCTGGGCAATCTGACAGAACGCCTGCTCGTGTGGGCACACAGCTCGCTGCGCTCGCTGAGAGCTGCGCACGTGCCGGGCCACCTCAATGTGGGCCCGGACAAGCTGTCCAGGGGCCTCATTCTCCCAGGAGAATGGTCCCTGCACCCCCAGACAGTCCAGCTGGTATGGCGCCTGTTCGGCAGAGCGGAGCTCGACCTCTTTGCAACAAAAGAGAACGCCCGCTGCCCAACGTTTCTGTCCAAAAGCGAGGATGCGCTGTCCCAAACTTGGCCCAGCCTCCCGCTGTATGCTTTCCCGCCGATCTCCCTATTGCCCCAGGTCATAGCGAAAATCAGGGAAACGCGCCGTCCGGTGCTCCTTATAGCACCGCGCTGGGAGAACCAGATTTGGTACCCAGAGCTGGTGAAGCTGTCGCACTCACCCCCCTGGCCAGTTCCGCTGAGAGCAGACCTTCTCTCTCAAGCAGGAGGGTCAGTTTGGCATCCCCATCCAGAGCGATGGTCTCTGCATGTATGGGTGACCAACGGATACCTGTTGACCTGCCCGAAGGGGTTATGAACACGATTTCACACTCTAGAGCCCCCTCGACGAGGCGGTTATATAGTTCTAAGTGGTCGGTGTTCACCGAGTGGTGTGTTTCCAAGGGATTGGACCCACAGCAATGTGGGGTCCAGCGGGTGCTCTCCTTCCTCCAAGAGCTTTTGGAACGGGGCAGGTCCCCTTCCACGCTCAAAGTGTATGTGGCGGCTATAGCAGCGTTCGCTCAGACGACGCTAGGTAGCACGCTAGGAAGGAACGAGCTCATCATCCGTTTCCTCAGAGGAGCCAGACGGATGAATCCCCCGCGGCCCCCGTCGGTTCCTATATGGGATCTGGCCTTGGTCCTAGAGGCCCTGAAGGCTCATCCCTTTGAACCGCTCGAGACTGTGGAACCAAGGTTCCTTTCGCTAAAAAACGCGTTTCTGATAGCTCTGGCTTCAGTGAAACGCGTGGGGGATCTACACGCGCTCTCAGTGAGCCCGACGTGTATGGAGTTCGGTCCTAATGACTCTAAGGTCATTCTCAGACCGAGGCATGGTTATGTCCCCAAAGCGATCGGCACTCCCTTCAGGGCGCAGATTATCTCCCTCTCGGCTCTGCCAGCATCCGATGAGGGGGACGGTGGCAATTTCCTCTGCCCTGTCAGGGCATTGAGGGTTTATGTCACACGCTCCGCCGCCTTCAGGCGTTCTGAGCAGCTATTTGTTTCGTTTGGCGGGCGCACTAAAGGTCTCGCCTCCTCGAAACAGACCCTGTCCAGGTGGATAGTGGACGCGATTGCAGCTGCATACGCTTCCAAACACCTGCAGTGCCCGCTAGGTGTCAGAGCACACTCCACCAGAGGCATGGCCTCTTCGTGGGCTTGGGCCAGAGGGATTTCCATCCACGATATCTGTATGGCGGCAGGCTGGGCCTCCCCGTCTACGTTCGTGAGATTTTACAATCTGGAAGTTCCTGCCTTACAGGCGAAAGTGTTATCAGTTCAATAGGGCTGTTGGTTCTGCCCAGTGGTTCTGCGCAGACATAGCTCACATACTGGTAGTAAGTTCGGTACTAGGCTCATTGTGAATTTGAAGGAGACCGGCGGTGCCGTTCCCTCATTTACGAGACGAGCTGTTGTGAGTTTGAAGGTGACCGGCGGTGCCGTTACCTCACTCATATAACAAGATATTGTGAATTTGAAGGCGACCGGCGTTGCCGCTCCCTCATTCATGAGACAAGGTGTGGTGAATTTGAAGGAGACCGGCAGGTGCCGTTCCCTCATTCATGGGACAGGGTGTTGTAACCACCCGTCGTAACCACCCGTCAGTTCGAATGAAGTGTCTGTATATGTGGTGGCCCGTTTTCCTTACCGGCCACCCTGCCCGAGCAGTGTTATGGTCCCCGGTTCCCTGGGATACATATGCTGTATGCGAGGCGCGCACGGCGTTGACAATATGTTCCCGTAGCGTAAGGAACTTACGCAATACGAGAGAACCTCTCGTAAGAGAACGATACTCGGTTACTTAACGTAACCTCGGTTCTCTCTAGAAGAGGGAACGAGTATTGCGTTCCTTGCCGTGCGCCCCGCGGGCTTTTATGCTTCAGAACTACGAAAACCGAATATGCAGCCCGTGAGCCCTGCTTATATACACGTGGCCACGCCCCACCTGTAGGCAAATGAAGCCAGGTGGGCGCGAAGCGCCCTCATTGGTCGCCACGTCACGCGGGCTCACCGATAGGCTGCTGCAGTTGCCAGCAGAGCAGCCAATAGCACGCTGGAATAGCCTGCTATGGTCTGCCAGGCTGCCGCACTGCGTTGACAATGTTACAAAATTAAGGATAATTTTGGGTTTTTCAGAAATCTCGAAGAAAGAATACTTTCCCGTAGCGTAAGGAACTTACGCAATACTCGTTCCCTCTTCTAGAGAGAACCGAGGTTACGTTAAGTAACCGAGTATCGTTTTCTTTTACAGATAAATTGAGCCAAAAAAGAGATTTAACTCAGAAGGAAAAGTAAAAAATGATTAAATACCCATGAGAAGGACGCAATACGAATGCAGTACTAGAAATTGCCGTTTAGGCATGATCATTGGACAGTGGAATGCTCGTTGGGTCAGCAGGGTCAGACAAAAACTGGCGGAGAAAAGACACCTGTTAACTGCAAAAGAATTAAGAATTAAGGTGAAGAATTAAGCGTGAAACCATCTGGAACCCTTTAGTCTCCAGCGCCACCATTTTCCAGAGCTGCAACCTGGAGTCTCCAGAAGTGCAAGGTGTCAGGATCTCAGAGACTTAAATTAGGTAAAGAATCCTAAAAAATGACCCCCACTAAAAAAGAATGGACAGATAGGTTGAGAGTGACTCTTGAAGGACCAGCGCCATATCCTCTTGCACCACTGTTTGAAGAATTCATTTTCCAGAATCTGGCAGTAAGTTTTGGGAGTTCATGGACGAAAATGAACTCCCAAAACTTGCTGCCAGATTCTGGAAGATGAATTCATCAAAGAGTGGTGCAATAGGATATGGTGCTGGTCCTTCAAGAGTCACTCTCAACCTATCTGTCCAAAAAGCCTATAAAAAAACATTCTTCATGTATTTTACAACACTTCAGCTTGTGATTCTTTTTTAGTCTTTACCCAATTTAAGTCTCTGAGATCCTGACACCTTGCACTTCTGGAGACCCCAGGTAGATTGCAGCTCTGGAAAATGGTGGCGCTGGAGACTAAATGGTTCCTGATGGTTTTTACACTTTATTTTTCACCTTAATTCTTCATTCTTTTGCAGTTAACAGGTGTCTTTTCTCCGCCACATGTTTTTGTCTGATCCTGCTGACCCAACGAGCATTCCACTGTCCAATGGTCATGCCTTAACTGCAATGTCTAGTATTGCATTCGTATTGCATCCTTAATAGTTTTTGACTTTTCAGTCTGAGTTAAAGCTCTTTTTTGGCTCAATTTATCTGTAAAAGAAAACATGCCTAATAACAATGAACAATTGAGGGATGAACAATTATATATCACTTATACATTATTAAATACTAAATTAATAGTAGTTATTAGGGTGACCGTGGTTTGGAATTGGTTAAATGTGCCTGGAAAAAAAATATGATCAGAAAATCCACGTGCCAATTCTGCACACAGTGTATAATGTAGGACGTAGGTGTAGATTAAGTTTAGGTGAGAATAGACGCCTCTTGTGAAAACCATGTGACTATCGTGAATGCGTGTTCGGCCGTTGCCAGAAGCCAGTGATTATAGTTGATACAATTTTAAATATGGAAATTTTTCTTACAAAAACCCATCGCTTCATTTCATGAAGGCATTTATTAACCTATTGGAGCTTCAAAAACTCTATTCAATGCCATTACTAAGCTTGCAAGAGCCAGGATATTATTTAATATAACTCCGATTGTGTTCGGCTGAAAGAAGAAAGTCATATACACCTAGGATGGTTTGAGAGAGAGTAAATGATGGGATAATTTTCATTTTTTGGTGAACTAATGTCTTTCAATTATTTTATTTAACAGGTAACTTCACATGTTTCTCTCTATATTTTTTTACTAGAAAACAAGACAACAAAACTGATTAAGAATATTATGTTTGCAATTTAGTGCAAGAGAATAGATAATGCACTATTTGTGATATTTGTCAGTAGGGGAAAACAATGAATCTCAGAGAAAAATAAGAGAACTATAAGAAGCAAAACAACATGAGACATCTTAATCTCCCCTCTTTAATTTTGGAAGCTAATGGGTCATTGTGGTCTCATTGAGGACAGCTCATATGGCCCTGTCTTTAACCACAGATGCACTTAGCAAGGTCAGAATAAATGTTTATTAGGTGTTCTATCTCCTCTCCTTTTTATCCTGATTTTGTATCAAGTTTAGATTAGCAGAGTTAATTTTCAATTGACTTTCATGACCTTGAAAATTCATCACATCTGATACTAGACTATCCAACCCATACAGTGATGGTAGGTTAGCAAACAAAGCTGCCATTAAAATGGACACTTTTATTATAGGCAAATATAAGCCTATTTGCTTTAATCTTCAGGCAAAATCTCCAAAGATAAACAAGGCCTATGAAGATTAAATAAGGCTTATGAAGTAATGAATCTACATTTTAATGACATTTACTTTCTGGTTAATTATCAGTGACCACATATCTGTAATCAATTAAGAAACCCCCACAACACCAGAAGACTCATTATGCAATCTATAATTTCATTACTACTACATTAGTAATTTTTAGCATTGAGCTGAGCACAAACGTTTGAAACCATCTGCTTTAAATGCAACAGGAATAAATGCTTATAGAGCTGTCAGAAAACAAATGAAGTACACATGCACAGTGAACACTTTCAGGAACATTCATAAAGAGAGCTAAAAACAAAAAGAGGCATAAAAGTGACATTGCCAAGAATGTTGAACCAATAACACGCTTGGCTGAGATTCTTCATAAGTTACCTTCAGGTGTTCTGAATAAATGCATGTGGACTGACTGCCACATAGCTTCAATACCTCCAGAGATATCAATGAATGATTTCAGATTAATAGTAACATAACATGCCTACAGAATATATAATTTCATCAAGACAAAAATATTGCAAGTATGCAAGGTATACAAACCGATCACAATACTAAAACATATACATTTAGAAAAATTACTATTTTTAATGTTTTTGAAAGAAGTCTCTTGTGCTCATCAAGCCTGCATTTATTTGATCAAAAATACAGGAAAAAACAGTAATATTATGAAATATTATTACACATGAAAATAATGTTGTTGTTTTTTTAATTATTTTAATATACTTTAAAATATAATTTATTTATGTGATGCAAAGCTGATTTTTCAGCATCATTACTCCAGGATTCAGTGTCACATGATCCTTCAGAATTGATTAATATGCTGACTTGATACTCAGTTATTATCAATGTTGGAAACAGTTGTGTTGCTTAATATGTTTTTGGAACCTGTGATACTTTTTTTCAGGATACTTTGATGAATAAAAAGTTACAAAGAACAGCATTTATTCAAAATATAAATCTTTTCTAACGATATAAATGTTGACTCACTTTTTATCAATTGAACAAGTCCTCACTGAATTAAAGTATTAATTTCTTTCAACAAAAAAAGAAAGAAAAATACTGACCGCAAACTTTTGAACGGTAGTGTTACAAAAGATTTTATTTGAAATAAATGCTGTTTTTTTTTTACTTTTTATTCAGCAAAGAATCTTGAAAAAAGTAGTCTATCACAGGTTATAAAAAAGAATATTAAGCAGCATAACTTATTCCAAAATTGATAATAAATCATCATATTAGAATGGTTTCTGAAGGATCATGTGACACTGAAGCCTGCTTTACAGAAATGTTTGCATTACACAAATAAATTATATTTTAAAGTATATTCAACTAGAAAACTTATTTTAAATTGTAATAATATTTAACAATATTAATGCAGGCTTGATTAGCATAAGAGACTTCAAAAACAACGTTTGACAGTACTGTTTACACACACACACACACACACACACACACACACACACACACACACACACACACACACACACACACACAAAGAAAATCTAATTTCCCAGAATGCATTACCAGTGGCCAGGAAGAAAATGTCTCGGTTACTTATGTAACCTTGGTTCCCTGAATAGGGGAACGAAACGCTGCGAACCGTCGCCATGGGACACTTCCGGTGTGACGAATGTCTGAAGCCCTTATACCATCATGCCAAATCATTGGCTAGTACCGCCCTGAAATACGTCACGCATCAAACCGTCAGATTTCAGGACGAAGGAAACTACTACTCGAAGATGAGAAAGCCGGAATCGCAGCGTTTTGTTCCCCTATTCAGGGAACCAAGGTTACATACGTAACCGAGACATTCCCTATCATAGGTTCACTCAACGCTGCGAACCGTCGCCATGGGAATGATATACCATAACGCTTCACATACCTGAGAGTAGCTGGTGGACCGTGGAAAGCGCCCGCTCAAACAGATAGGACCTGGGAGCCAGGAGCCGTCTTCATGTCCAGATCGTAGAACTTGATAAAGGTGTTGGGAGAGGACCATCCTGCAGCAACACAGATATCTTCCAATGAAGAGCCCTTAAAGAGAGCTTGAGAAGACACCATTCCTCTGGTCGAATGCGTACGTACCCCTCAAGGCGAGGTGAGACCGCTGAAATAGCCTCAAAGAGTAAACTAGTAAACTTGTTTACTCTGAGTGATTTAAACGATGCAAGTCCAGAATCGGGTGCAATCCGCCACCCTTTTTGGGCACCACGAAGTAACGGCTGTAAAAGCACGCTTCTGCTTGGGAGGGGAGTATTTCTTCTATAGCCCCTTTTTCCAAGAGAGACATAACTTCCTGTCTCATAGCTGGGGCCTCCCATGAACGCACTGACGTGGGGAGAAACCCGCCTGAAAGAGGTGGGCCTTTGCGGAACTGGATGGTGTATCCGTGATGGATGGTGCGCAGCACCCATTGCGAAACCTCAGGCAGGCGTTGCCACGCGGCCCAGTGTTCTGCTAATGGAATTAGACGATCTGTTTGGGATACATGTCGTCCCGTAGGTGTCGATGTAATTCCTGATTGCAGAAAGTCATTGACGTCTGCGGAAACAGGAAAAACATGTGAAACAGACATGTTTTCTCTCATAGACATGCCTGACTGCATGACGCTCCGAGGCACATAGGTGGTGGAGACATCTTGCACAAGATACTGTCCAACTACCTGTTCGGGCTGCCCCCCCATCCCGGCACTGGGGGGGTTGAATGCCATCATAAACGGGCCACATGTGTGTAGCCCTAAGGTTTCTTCTTGGGCACCAGGAAGAACAGTGCTCGTTGATAGGGACCGGTCTGAAACCACCCGAGGCGCATTTAGCGGCAGGACAGTTAAGGCCGGAGCCCACAGTGAGAGATGCGAATACACTTGCGTGGTTCGTCCAAACTCTCCAATGGAGGGCCTCGCCTCCGTAGACGAGCAAAGTGATCAGGAGTTATTCTTGGGGACCTGAGGACGAGAGGTTTTAGCCGTCGACATCAGATCTACTCGTTTGCGTTGGTAGTTATGTTGAAGCCTTGCGAGGGGGATCCATAGGAGAGGGTTTGCTTCGTTGAACTTCACGGCCAACAAAAAGGATTTCTCCTTTTCTTTAATGTCAGTGAGATTAAGCCAAAGATGGCGCTCTACTGACACTTAACCAGCCATAGACCATCCTACAGCGTGGGCAGTATGCTTGGTGGCTCTCAGCGCCAAGTCAGTAGCCCGTCTGAGCTCTTTGACTGCCTCCGGAGTCATGCCCTGTCCTTCATCAAGCTCTTTTAATAAATCGGCTTGATAAGCCTGGAAAACGGCTATGGAATGAAGGGTGGCTGCTGCCTGTCCAGCTGCCATATAAGATTTATTGACCAGTGAGGAGGTCACTCTGCATGGTTTAGAGGGCAGTAAGGGACGAGACTTCCACGACGGAGCCGAAGTAGGCGCAAGGTGGGCCGCGAGGGTCTCTTCAACAGTAGGCAAGCTCGCATAGCCAAAGTCCGCCATTTTAGAAATCGTGGTGAAATCCGTGGCCACGGGGTTGGTAATACGAGCCGAAAATGGCTGCTTCCAAGACTTCGAGACCTCGTGGTGGAGGTCTTGGAAGAATGGCAGTGGCCGGCGGGGCTGGGTTGGCGCGGCTAGTGAAAAACCGATCGTCCAGCTTCGATTGGGTTTGATCTAGCGCAGGCTTGCTGTCCCAATCCAGGGCCAGTTTGTCTACAGAGCCTGTGACAACTTCTATCAGTTCGTCATATGACTGGAAACTTGTCTCTCTTGACACGCTCGGAGGAAGAGAAGCGGCTGATTTCTCCCGCAAGTCCCTCGGAATCGTAAGCCGCTGTAGAGAGCACATCAAAATCAAACAGGCTGCAACCAAAAGAAACCGAGTCCTGGGCTTTTGGTGTAGGCCGCAGTTCGTCGTGCATAAACAGGACGGGCTCGACACGGTCGCGATTCTCAAGCGAGCAAACCCGGCCGGGGGAAAGAGAGCGAAAAGGATCGTAATCCATCCGCTCACTATCCATAAATTGTAATTCGCCAATGTCGTCCCAAGCGTCCTACTCGTGCGGTGCCTCGGGGGCCGCAGAGACGGGGTAGCGGGGATTAGGCAGGCGGCCTTTAAAGGTAGCTAGCCTAGAGCGAAGCACTTTCATGCATAGGCTATCACAGTGATGACCGTCAGATAGACCGGTAAGCGTGGCCTGGGCGTGCTGAATGCCCAAACACATCACGCACCTGTCATGAGTGTCGTCTCCAGCAATGAGCCTGTCGCATGGGTCCAAACATTTCTTGAAGCTCATCGTGTTCGCTTTTGAGGAGTAAAGGAACTGCTCAAACAGTGGTAAGTAGCTGTGAACACGATGGGTTAGCTTTAGTAGCAAAATAGCTTTCCTAAGGGCACAGATGATCCTTTTCCTGAAGGAATGAAATCTGACGGTTTGACGCTTAGCTCGCTGATATGATTCATACGTGATGTATTTCAGGGCGGCGCTAAGCGCCACTAGCCAATGAATTGGCATGATGGTATAAGGGCTTCAGACATTCGTCACACCGGAAGTGTCCCATGACGACGGTACGCAGCGTTGAGTGAACCTATGATAGGGAACTGTCAGGTGGCAGCGTAGTTGAAAAAAATGTCTTTACACGTGCAGGTGTTAAACTTCATAAAATCCTTTGCATCACTAGCCAACGATAGAATGTATTTCAAGGGGTTTTTTTCATAGCACTGTAAGTAACTATCCATTTACTCCGACACTCTTTTGGCTCTCTGTGCACTGACTTTAGTAGTCCTATTCTATGTCGCGCGAAATCGCTCCGTGTGAGTGAACTGAATGATTCACTCTGAATTGTGAATCGATTCAGACTGTTTGTTAAACCCTCCGAACGCTTCATTGATAAGAACCGATTCAAATGCCTCGCTAGTTTTGATCCTAAACTGACTGAACACACGATACTGAAATACTGTTAGGGAAAATGTTTCTCAAACAACAATTTATCAATAAAATAGAAAAAGAGTCTAGATGCACTGTGATTGTATGCACTGTGTAATAATTAAAATCAATAAATAAATACCCAGTAATACATGAAGGTAAAGCCTTGAATTTTGCAAATATAAATCAACAAAATTGTAAGTGTATTAGGTACAAACACAATTATATACATACTGTATAGCCTGGATGATGATGTTGGTGATGTTAAAGTGTAATATTATGTTACCACTAAAGAATTTTTTATTAGAAAGACAAGAGGAATTGACTGAATTGCAATTCAACAGACAATGCATTCTGGGAAATAAATGCTCTTCAAAAATATAAAGGTTTATTTATTAAATATAGAAAAAATTATAAACTACATGCACATTTTATGTGGCATTTCAATAGTCACTCGTTAATGTTGTACAGGTTTGATAGTAACTGTACATTTGATAGTAACTATACACTCATTGGAATTTACGAACATAAGATGTCAAAAACTTAAAACACTTTGATGATAATTTCTGGGGAAATTAGAAATTTCAATCATCAAAAATATTACTCAACTCCCTATACAAAATCACCAATATGCTCCGCTCTCCATTTGAGCACCAAAGGATGTATTTCCAGATCACTCTGGAGAAAAACAGGCTCGCCAGATCAAATCGTTCAGCAGACAAACAAGCTGATTAATTAATTATTATAATTGCACACATGTAAATGCATCACCAGGCATAAAGGTGGCTGAACCTGAACCTGTCTGTCGCATGCAAATTAAATGTGTGAAATACAAAGATTGTAAGAAAACACTTTTTGGATGGGTGTGTGTACTGATGTTGGCATGTCCTTTGTTATAGAAGATAGAGGCCAGGAATAAAGTGCTGTGGATCGCAGACAAGCCTTTTCTCTCTGATCCACATTTATAATTTATTCAACCCTCATCAATGTTTCAAAAGATCTATTTTGTATGGTCTTCTCTAACACAGTCTTCTGTATTCCTTCCTCCTCCACCAATTTAGGTGAGCGTCATTTTGTGAAGAAAAAAGGTTAGTATCAAACTCTGTGCTCATTCACTTTGATCATGCACACAAATAAGAGAAGAAACATTTGATGTAAATGAATAGTGTTTAAAATCAAGGTACACTTACATAAGAAAGAATCCAGTCTGTTAGGCCTTTTGCACATCTTAAACATGGCCACTCTACTTGAGTTTTTTCCTTCTTGCCTGACCTTGTGAGCAGTATGTTCTTCATGGTTTTCTGAAGCATTTATTATCCATTTATAGTGGACTACGACAGCACTTCTATGGTGTCAAGTGGTGTCTGGCACAAATAATGATATTCAGACAGATGTTTTGAAAAATGATACATTACTGCTTTAACTAAATAAATATGTAAAAATCCTCGCAAAATGCTTCTCACATTAGGTCTGTGGGACTTTCAGCTGTTAATTGGGGAACTATTAGGGGCAATATTTGAAGAGCAATCATTAGTTGCCTGGAAGGGGGAATGTTTTGCCAGGTTGTTAAAAACAAGTGCCATATTCAAATTATAGCCTCACAAAATATAGCAGGCTGCAAATTGTGTTCTTACAGTGTACATCGTCATTGATGATATTAAATAGATACACTCTAAAAAAAAAGGTTCTATATGGCACCAAAAATGGTTCTTGGCTCGTAATCATAGGGGAACCTTTTTTAGTGTTATATAGCACCAATTTTGGTGCTTCAGTGGTTCTTCAGCGGTTCTTCAGATATTCAGATATAGCAATTGGTGCTATATACACTCACCTAAAGGATTATTAGGAAAACCTGTTCAATTTCTCATTAATGCAATTATCTAATCAACCAATCACATGGCAGTTACAACCGAGGTATGCAGCAAAGCATTTGTGAAGCCACAACACGCACAACCTTGAGGCGGATGGGCTACAACAGCAAAAGACCCCACCGGGTACCACTCATCTCCACTACAAATAGGAAAAAGAGGCTACAATTTGCACGAGCTCACCAAAATTGGACAGTTGAAGACTGGAAAAATGTTGCCTGGTCTGATGAGTCTCGATTTCTGTTGAGACTTTCAGATGGTAGAGTCTGAACTTGGCGTAACCAGAATGAGAACATGGATCCATCATGCCTTGTTACCACTGTGCAGGCTGCTGGTGGTGGTGTAATGGTGTGGGGGATGTTTTCTTGGCACACTTTAGGCCCCTTATACCCCTTTTCCACCAAGGCAGTGCTAGAGCTAGTTCAGAGCCAGTGCTAGTCCCAATTCATAGTTGGTTCAACTGAGGAGCCTTCTAAGAACCGTTTGCTTTTCCACATGCTGAGAGCCACAACAGAGTCAGGTCTTACGTCACTGTATACGTCTCATCTTTCTCAGCAACACTAGTGAGGCAGTGTTGCCAAGTCCACGGAATTAGGCTACTTCATCACTGTTTTTCATGTCCGCGGGTTGAAGCGACCCCAGGAATGCGAATTTTAGTAGGCAACCATGCCAAAAAAACAAATATTTTACCCCCAAATTTGATTTTTACCGGGGAAGCCCCCCTGAAACGCGATTGGGCTTGTTTTGAGTAGCAATTGGGTGGGTTTTGTTGTGAAAACCTGGCAACCCTGGGCAGCGGGAAACACAAACACACCAGGCTTGTTCGAGATGCATCGGCACTGCTCAGACTGATCCACGTATGTTATAAAAAAAACGCATGAGTGAATCAAAAGCATAAGGAGTCATATGCTCTCGCTGGACTCGTTATCATACGGCGATCGGTCTCTGCACAGCACCGCTGCGAACAAGCCTTCCATCAACAATGCAAACTTTGCGTTACTATTGATTCACATGGCTTTACGATCCTACATCGGCATCAAAACACAACGAAAACACAGCAAATCCAACGCATTCATGCAGTTCGCCGTAATTTGTATAGACAGAGATTACAAACGAGCAGCAGCTGTTAGCTCCATTAGCTGCTATTTCAACAATGGCGGATCTCAAGTTTGTGTTGGTCTTATTGACCCCGCCCCCAGCGCCTGACGTAATCGGTTCTTACTTCTAGCCCTGTTCTAGCCCAGCAATGTTTTGGTGCTACGTAAGAACCACTTTTCCTGGCTCGGAGCTGGGGCTTTGGGTGTGGAAACACAAAGAACCGATTTGAAACTAGGCTCTGGCTCCGATCTAGCTCTAGCACTGCCTTGGTGGAAAAGGGGTATTAGTGCCAATTGGGCATCGTTTAAATGCCACGGCCTACCTGAGCATTGTTTCTGACCATGTCCATCCCTTTATGACCACCATGTACCCATCCTCTGATGGCTGCTTCCAGCAGGATAATGCACCATGTCACAAAGCTCGAATCATCTCAAATTGGTTTCTTGAACATGACAATGAGTTCACTGTACTAAAATGGCCCCCACAGTCACCAGATCTCAACCCAATAGAGCATCTTTGGGATGTGGTGGAACGGGAGCTTCGTGCCCTGGATATGCATCCCACAAATCTCCATCAACTGCAAGATGCTATCCTATCAATATGGGCCAACATTTCTAAAGAATGCTTTCAGCACCTTGTTGAATCAATGCCACGTAGAATTAAGGCAGTTCTGAAGGCGAAAGGGGGTCAAACACAGTATTAGGATGGTGTTCCTAATAATCCTTTAGGTGAGTGTAGCACTAAAAAAGGTTCTCCTATGATTACGAGCCAATAGGGGTGTAACGGTACACAAAACTGACGGTTCGGTACGTACCTCGGTTTTGAAGTCCCGGTTCGGTATGGATTCGGTACAGCAGTTTTACAAAATTGCTTTTTATTAATTTTTATTCAACAGTGGTTTAATGAAAAAAATTGTGTCTGTCCTTAAATGAATTAAATTATAACTAAAAGTTTCTTAAAGATAATGCTGTAAACTATATAGGGAGCCCTTACTTACATATAGCCTAGCTATTAAAGATTAACAACAGAGCCCAAACTATTAGCCTAAATTCAGTTGCTATTTATTTTTAGATATAATAATCAATACTCATAAGCTTCACATAAGGCAGTTTTTGCATTAACTTCTAAATCTAATTATTTTTATTCGTTGTTGAAATATAATCATTTAGTGGCTGTAATTTTCATGACAGGTTTATTTAAACATACATTAAATAAACAAGACATCACTAACAGGCTTAGTAGTATATAATGAATATATATAGGCTAATATAATGAATATAACGGCTAATATAGTGCATGTATTCAGTGAAAGAGTTGATTTCTCTAGTGAGCTAACAGCTGTGGACACTGAATAACTTCTGAGTAAACGTGATTCTGCATGACATTGTTTACAAGCAGTTTTATTGTCTTTCCGCGGTTAAAACGCAGATGGAGCGATTACACGACATATGATACATTTCAGTAAGTTGTAATGTATCCTCAACATACCTATACCTTAAGATGTATTAATTTATGTTTATTCTTTAGGAAGAGATGATCGCATTGACTCGCGCGCCGCGCGCTGCCGCTTTAAGTTGAACTGATAGGCTATGCGTCTATCAGTCACGTCACCCCTAGTAAACACAGATGGAGCGATTACACGACATATGATACATTTCAGTAAGTTGTAATGTATCCTCAACATACCTTAAGATGTATTAATTTATGTTTATTCTTTAGGAAGAGATGATCGCATTGACTCGCGCGCCGCCTGCAAGTTGAACTGATACGCGTCCATGATCGCATTGACTCGCGCGCCGCCGCTTTAAGTTGAACTGATAGGTGTCTATCAGTCACATCACATTAAAGAGCGTTAAAATGGCATTTATCGTTTGAATTTCGTGATAAAATGGACTGAATACTTAATATGTTGGTGTGGGAACTCGGATTGAAGTGTGTTCCGCGCTTACAATAAGCCGACTGTTAACTGTTAAAGATTACATTCATAACCGTTCGGTACACGCGTGCACCGTACCGAAAGCCCTGTACCGAAACGGTTCAATACGAATACATGTACCGTTACACCCCTACGAGCCAAGAACCATTTTTGGTGCCATATAGAACCTTTTTTGTTTTTTAGAGTGTAGTTCACTCAAAAATGAACATTCTGTCATTATTAACTTGCACTCATGTTTTTCCAAACGCTTACGGTTTTCATTAGTTTGTCGAGCACAAAATAAGATGTTTTGCAGGATGTCGACACCACTCTTTTCCATTCAATTCAAAGTGAATGGTGACCAGGGGCAAGCTTCAAAAAAGTATTTAAAAAAAGAAAAGCACTAAAAAGCATGCAAGCAACAGACTGAAATTGTGCTTTTTACTAATGTTACTGCCAAATTTGAATATGCACATAATCAAATCACACAAATGTGAGAAGTGGAGAGTGGGATATGACTTATGCACATTATGATACTTTTATGTTGCTTTATTGTTATTTTTGTAGCTTGACAGCCTGTGGTCACTATTAAAGGCATAATAAGATATTTGGATTACAATGTTATATATTTTGTTGACTTTTGTGTACTTACAGTCAAACCAAAATGTATTCAGACAACTTCAACATTTACTCACATTATCACAGTTTATTCACTATAGTTTAGAAAATGGTAATAAAATATGACAAGAGCTCAGAGTTAAACTGTGTCAGAACATATTCATCTTGATAATGTGAGATAACTTTGATAGAAAGGTATGTAATGGATTACAATCAACCAATCAGCTGTTAAATTTAAGTACACAATTAATACCAATTTAGGTCAACCAATTCCCAAGCAATGCTTCATTTTGTTCAGTCTGTGGTGTAAAAGGTCGCATTAGCAATTAAAGAAAAAAGACTTAAGCAAAACATGGTCAGGTCAAAGTGTCTGAATAATTTTGGTCCCAAATTTTTATACATTTTACTGGTAGTCCACTGTATGAAGAATCTTTGGTATAATATGTCACAGTTTACTTTATTTTGCTACCCTCGTTTACATAAATGAACTATAGTCCTCCACCCACTAGTAAAAAATTATATCTGGTGTCTGATTCATTTTTGGTTTGACTGCACATTATCCCAAATGTTTCCAAGAATGTTTAACTCCAGAGAAATAAGCTATTCTAACCAGCGTCGCCTATCCCGTTTTATTTTGTAAAAATAGTAGCATTATTTATAACATAACTTTCAACACACTCAAATAATGTATCTAATATGATAAAACAGCGCTGCGTTACCCCACATACACTTGACCAGAAAAAGTGGAAGCGTTCGCCTGCGGCATAATAAAAGCTCTGCAAAATCAAGGTGTCATCAAGCTATGCCTTTGTTTTGAATAAGCGACCTCTAGTGGCGAAAAATTACATATTGTGGCTTTAACTTTCAGTAAAATGAATACACATCTCCATTTGTGATTTACAGAAAAAAATAAATATGTAATGACATCATGAGTAAAGGAAGAAAGAATGTTCAATTTTACTACCCCTCATGTTTTAAAGTATGCCAAAATGGAATGATGAGGAAGAAGCAGCTGGCATATTTGTCTAATTTTTCATCACAGTGCTGCATAAACAACTTTATTTTTGTACCATGCATTAAACCTCACATTAACTAACTTAATCACAGTTGTACTTATATTCTTATGCTGTGTGTCTCTCTCCTCTAGGAGAATTCTTGCCGCCAAGGAAAAAAGGTTTGTGTCTTGAAGAGCGCTTGATTAGATTGCATTCATTAGAGAATACATAAACCATCAGTATAACAGATAACAGTTTGCTTGAGTCTGTAATTAACACATTTATATTACAGTTGCATTAGGAGGGCAAGCATTAGAGTATTTTATGGAGAATGGGCATTATGCTGTCATTGATTGCGTTTGGAGCCATGCATTCATAATCATTTCCCTTTGTTTTCACACACCCTAATTATGCTCCCCATGCTAATCAGTGTTCCATAAATGTGCATGTATTTGTCCATTAACATCTTCATGAAATGATCATTAAGCTGTCTCTAAATGGTAGTGCTATTGCAGAAAGCATCTAAACACCATTATCAGTTTTAGCTAATGCAAATGTTTCTGAATAAAAATAGTCCTGCATATGTGTAATAAAACTCCGTATTTGATTATATGGGCAACACATTTGCAGTCATTTGTCATATTAACACTTAAGGGAACTCTGCAAGCCTCACAAATTGGTGTGCCCCTGTTTTGCTTTAAAGGTACAGTCCATAATAGTTGACACAGGGACACCTAAGAGACCAGGAAATTAGATATGTGCTCCTAAGACATATAGGCAGTGTCACTGGAGGAGTATTATAAACCATAATTACTGTTCTTAAGATGATGCTATACACCCGCCCCCATAGTGGCACAGTAATTTCAGACACTGTGAACTGCCCTTTTACAATGATTTTTATTGTACACTGTTCAAAGTACCTTCTTAAAGACCCCATTAATGAATGGCCAAAAACCTGGAAAAAAGTTTTAGCATTTTTGCACCTCTAATTCCAAAGATTTTTGTCTTCTTTTTGTGGGGGATGTCTGGTTAACACAAGCTCAAGATATTTTCAGTGTTTATGCTGCATGATTTATCCATGCACATTTACTCATGTGCCCTGGTAAACTGTAAATTGAACAACCCTTTCAACAACATCTCTTCTTTAATGATGTCTTCAGCAACAAAGAGCGGGACAATAAAACCTCCTCTTTCGCAAACTGTCACTCACACAAAATAGCAAAACAACGATCCAATCCAATCAAATACCGATCGACAAATTCAAGTCAAAAAGCCGTTTCACTTGGTCACCATTGGAAAGAAAAGACGGTCAAAATGGCTGCATCCGAAATCACATAATCTCTTAAGTAGGTACTTATTTTGAATAAGTAATTATATAAGGACTGCTAAAAAAGTATGTTCTATATACTTTGAATGGGTCTTGTATGAAGGCAATCCGGACGTACTACATCCGCCATGCTGTCATTATCATGTGACTACCATTGTCAGTTATGCCGCTTCACTGCCATTCACAAATCCTCTCCCGTGACCTAATGGGATAGTAAAGTGTCCATCGCATGCACACTTCAGAATCTTGCTGGAATAATAGGTCATCCGGGTACTTTTTTTAATAAAGGCCTTCTGAAGCGAATCGATGCGTTTGTGTAGTAAAAATATCCACGCCTTCCGTATTCAACTTAGGGAAAAAGTGTAGCACCTGCGCATCTCGCAGTTCATGATGATATAGATGCAAAAACAGAGCAACATTCACTGCCATTATAAAGCTTGGAAGAGCCAGGACATTTTTTATTATAACTCCAATTGTGTTCGTCTGAAAGAAGAATGTCATATACACCTAGGATGACTTGAGGGTGAGTAAATCATGGGCTAATTTTCGTTTTTGGGTGAACTAACCCTTTAAACAACGTGGTGCTGGACGTGAAAAGGATAGCTGCGTTGGGCTGAAACTAGCAAAAAACACTGCATTTCGGATGCAGCCAAAATTCAATTCAATTCAATTCAAATTTATTTGTATAGCGCTTTTCACAATACACATTGTTTCAAAGCAGCTTTACAGAAAGTGCATTTCATAGATGAACAGTATAAAAAATGTTAGAAACACAATGTTAAAGAACAATGTTCGAAAAAGATAATCAGTCGTGTATTAATTTAGGCCATAACAACGCTGGCGTTGAGTCGTCTCTTCACAGGCGTGGAGTCGTCTCATCACAGGTGTTGGGGCATCCGAAGTCTTCATGAGAGGCTGGATACAAACTGGAGCTGACGAACTATTTACCTCGGGACTAGTGTCCCGAGATAACAACAGAAAAGCAGATGGGAAATAATTAGCGTAGCTGCTGTTCAGAATATTATATTAATGCTGTTGTTCCCATTTAACTGTAGTATAAAAGGTAATTATAATGTGAATGCTTGGCTAAAGAGATGTGTCTTTAATCTAGTTTTAAACTGGGACAGCGAGTCTGAACCTCGGACAATATCAGGAAGACTATTCCAGAGTTTAGGAGCCAAATAGGAGCCAGAAAATCTGTTTCATGTCAACTTTAATAGACATTGATTAATGGTGCGGTCACATTAGCAACCTTTCAGGGAATTTTGGGGGCAAAAAAGGTCCATTGTTTAGTGTCAATAGTATGTGTAGCACAGCTCACACATAAGTCACTTTCAAACCAATCAGCTTTCTTGGTTTGTGACCAACTTGAAACCCTTACGAAATCTGCATGGGGAAAACATTCATCCTCATATGAAATTCAATTGTGTGGATTGCAGTTGAAATTACTTGTTTTTGCTGTGTAAAATTTGCCAAACAACAGTAAATGCAACCGAACATTAAAAGCCACAAATTATTCTGCCAATATGATGTATCATTAAGCATTGAGAGGTCAATGTGCAGAGCTCCTTTGTGCATCAAATATTGAATAAAAAAAAAGATGAAAGGGACCTATTCGTTTGTATGTCAACTATCTAATAGCATACTACTAAGGGAATGCTTTCACAGTAAAATAGCCTAATATGCATCATATGTCTGATTATACGTTATACACTGGATTGTGTATGTCTAGCCAAATATTATTTTGAATCTGTCACATCTTGTGGGGCTGCACTTTTGGTTTGAACCCCACACTTCACTGACATTTCTGACAACCTAATGATATAGTTGCAGAGATACGGGCCAAGGAGATCTTAGCAGAGGAAGGGGAGTACGAGGAGGAAGAAGAAGAAGAAGAGGTGGAAGATGAGATGGTTGCTGATGAAGAGAAGGAGGAAGAAGAAGAGGAGGAGGAAGAAGAAGAGGAGGAAGAAGAAGTAGAAGAAAATGGTGAGGCGGTTGAGGAGGAGGAAGAATCTGCTGAAGAAGAGGAAGATGAAGAGGAGGAAGAATCTGCTGAAGAAGAGGAGGAAGCAGCAGTGGAGGCTGTGGAGGAGGAGGCTGAAGAAAAGGAGAAAGAGGAATCTGATGCTGAGGAGGAAGAGGAAGATGAAGAGGAGGAAGCAGCAGCAGAGGAAGCTGTGGAGGAGGAGGAGTTAGAAGAAGAGGAGGCTGAAGAAAAGGAGAAAGAAGAAGCTGATGCTGAGGAGGAAGAGGAAGATGAAGAGGAGGAAGCAGCAGCAGAGGAAGCTGTGGAGGAGGAGGAGGAGGAGGAGGAGGAGGGAGAAGAAGAGGAGGCTGAAGAAAAGGAGAAAGAGGAAGCCGATGCTGATGCTGAAGAGGAAGATGAAGAGGAGAAAGCAGCAGCAGCAGAGGAAGCTGTGGAGGAGGAGGGAAAAGAAGAGGAGGCTGAAGAAAAGGAGAAAGAGGAAGCTGATGCTGAGGAGGAAGCAGCAGCAAAGGAGGCTGTGGAAGAAGAGGAGGAGGGAAAAGAAGAGGAGGCTGAAGAAAAGGAGAAAGAAGAAACTGATGCTGATGGAGAAGATGAAGAAGAGGAAGCAGCAGCAGAGGAAGCTGTGGAGGAGAAGGAGGGAAAAGAAGAGGAGGCTGAAGAAAAGGAGAAAGAGGAAGCTGATGCTGAGGAGGAAGAAAAACATGAAGAGGCGGCTGCTGCTTCTATTGCTGCTCCCGAAAAGGAAGATGCTTCCATCCCTGCCGAATCTGATGAGGAGAAAGAAGAAGCTGCAGAACTTGTCACTTCTAAAGAAGCTGAGGCTGCTGATGAAGATGATGATGAGGAGGACAGAACTGATGCAGATGAAAAGGTTCCTACTACATCACAAGATGACCAGGACGACAAATCAAGCAAAGCAGAGGAGGAGGATGAAGATGACACCAAAGATGATCTAATATCTGATGCTGAAATCCTCCCACCTTTGCCCACAGAAGAGCACGATGATGATGTTAAAGTTGTAGCTGATGATTCCTCCTCTAAAGATGTCAAAGAAGTAGAAGATGCTCTTGAGGATGGGGAGGCTGGCCTTGAAGAGCCACCTGAGGATGAAGATGATAAAGTTATTCCTGCTTATGATAAAGAGAAAAAAGAAGAAGTAGATAAAGAAGAGCCAGCCCTTACATTGGCTCCTACTACAGACGATGACATTACTGATGATGACCAAAAAGATGACCAAAGTGAGGAGAAAGATGATGATGATGAGCCCATTGTGCTTGGTATTGTAGCAGATGCTGGTGCCATAGTCACTGATGTTGAAGCTCAGGAAATTGGTGAGGAACCTATACTTAACGTTGATGGCGATACAGAGATATTAACACCCATAGAGGAGAGTGCTGCTAAAGCTGACGACACAGTAGCTGAAATAGCTGACTCACAAGATGGCTTAAGCGCTACTGATATCCCATCTGATGACCATGATGATAAGATAGCTAAAGAACTAGCTGACGATCACAGTGAGGGTGCAGAAGTCAGTCTTAAAGATGAGACTGGTGTTGGGCTGAAAGACGCTGACTCTCAAAAAGATATAACTAGTGAAGGTGAGGGTGTTACTGAGGAGCCTGAGCTAGCTGATAAGGAGCAGGAGGAAGAGGGAAAAGAGGAGGGAGATGAACAGATAAGTGGTGAGGATGATGATGATGATGATGATGATATTATTACAGTAACAGCACCTGTAGTTAGTTCCGAACCAGGTGGAGATGACACAACAGTGACTGATGAAGATGATGGCTCTTCACTTGAGAAAGGTACCCAAATTATTTTAGTCATTAACTCCAAAAGGTTTGTTTGTTTTTCATAAATGTGTTTAGCCAGTGATTTTAGGGGAGGGAACCTAGATTAAAAAATACAGAACCAAATATCGTTTTGTTCCGTAGTTTTCATACTTATATTTGGATGCAGTTGGAACACCATACTATACTACTATAGTTCGTTTCCTGAACTGTTTCACTGGCGCTGCAGCATCGTTACTGCATTGCAAAACAAACAGCACGACCAATGTAGTTTGATTCCCGAAATAATCACTTCGAGCTGGTTCTTGTTAGTTAATCAAAAACATACAGCGCCACCAGTGTAGTCTGACTTCCAAACAAATTACTCTAATGTGTCTACCCTTTCAGTTAATTTACGTAGTACCTTTTGTCGGTATTTTATAAAAAAATGAATTAAATTTGTTAACACATTTATTTGTTTAGTATTGTATTGTTTTAAACATATTTCAGGCAAATTATTTTAAAATGATTTAAAAACCTGGATTATGGATTTTGGAAAATTACCTTTCATGTAGTGTGTAACATAGTTCTAATTCAGGGGTCTCCAAACTTGGTCCTGGTGGGCCACTGTCCTGCAGAGTTTAGCTCCAACCCCAAATAAACACACCTGAACCAGCTAGTCAGTGTCTTACAACCGTTACGAAAATGAACCATGGTTTTACTACAAATAAAACCAAAAAAACATGATTATTATAGTTAAACCATGGTAACCACAAATTAACCATGGTTTTGCAACGTTAAACCATAGTTTAACCATGGTATTTGTGGTAAAACTGTGGTTATATAAATGGTAATCAATTAGCCAAAAAAACATGGTTACATACATTTTTACTACAATAAAACCATGGTTGATAAGGGAAGGTCCTAGTAAGACACTGATTAGCTGGTTCAGGTGTGTTTGATCAGGGTTGGAGCTAAACTCTGCAGGACAGTAGCCCTCCAGGACCGAGTTTGGAGACCCCTGTTCTAAGTGAATGAAAACATCCTGCAAAGTTTTAAATCTGAAAGTGCACCGTATATAAAGTTATTGTCTCTCAAAAGTAGGAGTCGACTATGAGTCAATTAAACAAATCGTTTTTCAGACGAAACGCAAGCCGTTTCGTTGTGACTTCAAAACGAAAAATTAGCATATTGCCACTTATTACGCACGCAAACACCAGGGAAAACTTGAACCTTGAATGGATTTAAACATTCTTGGAAACATTTGGGATAATGTAAGTACACAAGTCAACAAAATATATAACATTGTTCTGGTTTTTGGATATTTTAATCTAAAAATCGTACATATTTTATATTACATATTGTGCCTTTAATATATAAGCCACATTTTCCAAAAATCATACATATTTTATATTACATATTGTGCCTTTAATATATAAGCCACATTTTCCAAAAATCGTACATATTTTATATCACATATCATGCCTGTAATATATCAGCTAAATTTTCTTATTGAATTGATAACGGTAACATTAAAAATGAACATATTGGCCAATATATTGTGCATCCCTACCATAATCATTAACAAAAATTCTTAAGAATTCTTTATGATTCCCAACTCTAATTGTTACATCAGTCTGTAATTTAATTTAGCATTTTTAGAACCAGAGGTTTGCTTAATTTTAACCAAATACAATAATCATTTAGACATCACTTTGCGGTCACGCAAAATTAGTTTAGTCTAAGTTTGCTACCATACATATTCAAATACGCTGGTAGGAAAGGACCCCATTTGAGTGATTGAAGTCTAATTCATGCTGGGGTGGATCAAAGAACAGCAGCTGGCATATTGCTGTTCAGCTGCCAGTGAAACGGTTAGAATCCATGAGAGACTGCTGTCATGTCTGCTGTCACCAAGCGGTTGTCTCGAAAGAGGTCATTCAAGGGCATCAAAGTTCTGGATGATCAAGGACAAGAGAGGAAACAGATTAAGCCAAAGGTCAAAATAGGTTAGTGGCTTGAATGAGTTAAGAATAGTGGTCATAGTCATTGTCTTAGTATAGCAGCGCATAAAGCTATTAATTGGTAAGCTATTTTCTAAGGTAATGTATGCTTATACCTTATGCTTTTTTACTAATGGTAGTTAAAATAGAGCAGCTTGATTTTACCCTGCTAACTTAATTTAGCTGATTTGCTAATTCACTTTACGCAAAGCAAAACCACCTGTTCCAGCTCTTAACTCGCCACTGATGTTGCTAATGAATTTTGAAGGATCCGTCTCAATACAATAATTGAAAAAAATAAAAATAAAATCTGATTATATCTCTTTGTAAAACACTAATGCAATCTACCCACCCTCAAAGGGAAAATCTTAGCTGCGCCAAAATCGCTTGGCAGAGTTCAAGAATAATAGGTCAAAGGAAAATAAATTGTTACCCATTAAGGCCTCTACTAACTTTATCATGTTTGTAACTCAATGTTTACAACAGCTTCTGAAGCCAAAGAGGATGTGGACATGGAAGAAACGGTTCAAGGTATAGCCTATTTTCAAAATGCTCAGAATGAAAAGCATTGCTATCTCACTAGTAAATGCTGAAAGTGGAAAAATCTGTTTTATCCCATTAATTGAATTTTAATGGTTACTGAAGGCTGTAAAGACTTGATGGATTCCAAACAAAATCACAAAGACTTCTTGTGATCTATCCGGCAAGCCTTATAAATGTTTTCTTTTCTTTCAAAGGCATAGCAATCCTGGAAGAAGAGGAAAAAGATGAAAAGGAAGAAATTGCAGAGGAAGTGGAAATTGCAGAAAAAGCACCAGAACCAGAACCGGTCCCTAAAGGTAACAAACATGGCAACAGTTTCCTTGCATAAAGCGTATAAAATGAACTAGGATTAAAAGGAGAAAATGATGCCAACACTAATGAGTTCCTAGGTTATTGACTGTGGAGGAGTGGTGTTCTACAACATGCAGAGGTCTCATGGTGGTGGATGAGTGGAGAAGAGGGCATGAGTATGTGTGTGGCTGTAGATGTGAGGGTTGAGAAGACCCTTAGGACTTAAACTTTGATCTCCAAAGACTTCCTTATGGCTCATTTTTCTATCTACTCCACACCATTAGGATCAATAGGATGACGCTGGTGTGTGTCTACTATTTGCTTGGTGTAGATGCTTACAAATGAGGAATACAACAAGCAATTCATCTTAAAGAGGCAATAAACATGAGAAGTGCCATTAATACAAAACTTAATTTAGACATTGCCACATACACTTCTATTATATAGGCCTAAATACGATTATACAATTTCCCTCAACAGTTATTAAAATTAATATTATACATACAGTAAGAAAGTGACATGCATTACATACATACATGTTTAAAGCTGCACTATGTAACTTTTCGGTCCACTAGAGGTCGCCTATTCAAAACAAAGGCATAGTTTGATGACGCCACATTTGGGCGCAGAATCTTGGGACATGTGGCCTTCACCTCACAGCCGGTGGAAAAGAATCGGGCAGAAATCATGTTCATGGATGCGATGCGATTATTAAAGTTACTGTAGTATGAAGCAGAGCAGGACAGAGTGTTGTGGGAGCTGAGCAAGGCCGCTGGAGCGATTGTTAATAAGAAGAGCGGAACACACGCCTCACTAGCAGCGGGACTGTTATTATGGCATAGTCGCCGGCGGGACTTTTATTATGCCACAGTCGCCGGCTCCACTTCCGCTTTTCCGGTCATGAGTATCAGGTAACGCAGCTCTGTTTATCATATTAGATACATCTGAGTGTGTTGAAAAATATGTTATGACGTTCGCTCGGCGGCTGCTATGCCACTTCTTTACACTGCAGTGCGAGTTAAGCGCTTCTGCAAAATAAAACCGGAAACCAATAATCGGTAACGCAGATATGATACAATTGACAGGCAACTTCCTCACACGTCCCGGTCCCTTGGTTAAAATAGCAATTTTCTCACCATTTACAAATAGTTGGAAACATTTGGGATATTGTAAGTACTCAACTGAACAAAATATAAAACACTGACCTAGTGGTTTTTGGATATTTTACTGAAAATGTTTTACATAGTGCATAGATACTGCTCCATTGGGCTGTGATTATGGGGCGAAAATGCCTCTGCACTCAATTGGATAGACCTACAACCAATCAGAGCAACGGCGTAAGCGACGTGTTGAGCGACGCATAGTTGTCAACAGAACTCAACTGCACACACGCTGGAAGAAGTAGAAGTAGAAGATGAGTGTAAACAATCTTTGCTGGTGTTGTAAAAATAATTTTAAGATACACAGAGTACTTACCAACACAATCTTCATTTTTGAGAGAAATAGTAAAGGTGAATGCATATACGAACAAATTCTCAGTTTAGTAAACAAATGCAACCCAAGGGCTCCTTGGTGATGTGGATGGTTACGTTGCTGTTGATCATCTGTCCATCATCGTATAAAGCCCGCCCTGACAATTTGATTGGTCCGAACAGCTCTGGTTCGAGCATAGTTGCTCCACAACGGATCAAGTCCAGACCGAACTTTCCGACCTCAAATGTTGTGGGCGGGGCTAAGTTCGGCTGGCATTCAGGCTAGAGGTCCCCAAAAGGGACGGGAGAAAAAAAGGTTGAGGTACTAGCATCAGCCTCTAGGGGTATTTGGCTGAACACTACGAAATCATAAATAATGCACTAAAAGTATAACAAGGTACAGTATAACCTCGGCTATGTTAAAATTAACATTAAATAAAAACACAAAGATCCCATGGGTCCCTGTAATATGATTCTCTTCCATAGAGATGTATTCCCCCCTTTCCAATTATTCCTGCTATTTGATTTATTGATATGGTGTTTTTCAATTTTTCTGAATTCCTCCGAAGGGCAAAAGATCCTGCTGGGTATCAGATTAAAATCTGGAGAGGAGATTGAGGATAAAGCAATGTGTGTATTGCAGGATGGAAATCTAATCCCGTGCTGAGACAGTGTATGACACAGCAGTATCACAGACTCAGAGCTGAGATGAGTTCAGAGGACAGCTGGTTCTTCTGTCTGGGAACAGGGGAATAAGGTGTACTTGGATGTGCCTGCAGAGACAATAGTGGAACATGGCGAGACTGAGCCTACACATAATGCACCGCACTATATGAAGTACTGATACTTATACAGAGAGTCACAAATACATTTGGTAAAGGAGAAAAGATCATGTTGTCATTTGAACACCCAAGCAACCAAAGCTAAATGGTTGTTAAGATCTCTGAGTGATAGCTAGGGCATCACAAGGCAGTAATTAAGGCCCTGTTTACAACTGGAATTAAGATGCTTTTTGGTCGATCGGATCACATGTGGACGACACTAAATACAGGTGTAAACACGGTTTAAAACATTTTGAGCTTATCCACATTCGACCATATGAGCGCCTACACTACTAAAGCAATCCGGTCGAGCACATTTTCAACTACCTCTGGAAGTGGTCGAAAGTGGACAAGCTCAAAACGTTTTACACCTGTATTTAGCATTGTTCGCTTGTGATCCAATCAATCAAAACGCATCTTTATACCAAGTCTAAACAAGGCCCCAGAGGTAGTCGAAAACGCATTCGACCGGATTGCTTTCGTAGTGTAGACGCTCATGAAAATTTCGCCTATACTGACCAAACGTGTAAACATTATGGGAAGCACGCTAGCTAGATGGGATTTAAACTTTGTCATCTGAAAACCCAAGTTAGGTTTGAAGACGAAAAACATACCAAGCACAATATTCTCTCACTATTCCTGATTTTTAACACATTTATGTAAATTGCGCAAGCTTATGTTGTCCATTATCTGAAAAAAACATACATTTGCCTGCTCATAGACCCTCCCCTCGAAGAAATCAGGACAGAAGTGATTGAAAATGGACAAAAGAGATGGATTAAAACACCAGGTGTAAACAGGATCTGAATTGTTCTGATTTGTTGCAAGGGCATTGCTAGGTGGTTGCTGATGGTGTAGCTAAGCAATTACTAATGTAATTAAACTTTTAGACAAGGTTTTGTCAAGACAACAATCAAAGTGTGTCTTCTTGACCAACTTTACTTTTCTAGTTAAATCTGTTCAGAGTCTGTTTTTCACCTAAAGTGATTTTGCAGCAACATATTGATTTGTATTCAATCTCCTGCTGTTTGTGCAATGAAAATATCAACAATGTATGTCGTTTGTGGGCATTTACACATGCTGAATTTAATATGGCTCATGCAGATCTCAAGTTGACCACTGCTTTTATGAAGTAAAATGAAATAATTTCTTTGTGATTCAGTCCACCGCATGACTCCACAAATGTGCCTGTGGGCTATCCGGCGAGGAAACATCCCTTCTCTATTTTCTCGCTCTTATTATTATTGTACCAGTGCTCGGTGAACGTTATTTCACCAAGGAGAACATATTCATGGCTCAACATCCTTGTTGATCCTGGAACAACATTCCAATCAACTAATCAGATTTGACGGATAGGTTTGCAGTGAATGTCAAGTTTAGCTTGTAACAAGGGATTTCTACACCATTCTTTTTTTACCTGTTATTTTTCCTCTGATTTTAGGCATAAGTTATGGGTAGTGTTAGGGGTAAGGATAGGGTTAGTGTAATCGTTTCTACTCAATCCGCTCTGAGTGGGATTCGATCCGTGGTCTCTGGTGTGGGAGGCGGAGGCTAAAGACTGTATCTTCTATCGTCAGTCACTAGAGCGCCTCTTGAAATCAGGGGAGTGAGGTTTACATGCACGCACCACTCTTACTGGCCTATAACCGTTACACTTACCTAAACCTCACTCCCATCCGGGTCACGACACCAAATATAACCGGTCCCACTCAACCCGTTCCGATTGGGATTTGAACCGTGGTCTCCGCCGTGGAAGGCGGAAGCTCTAACAAGGAGGCTAAAGACCGCAGCCTCTATCGCCAATCGCTAGCGCCTCTTGAGATCAGGGGAGGGAGGTTTACACGCAGAGCTCTTACTGGCCTACGACAGTTACACTACAAACCTCACTCCCATCCGGGTCACGGCACCAAATGTAACCGGTCCCACTCAACCCATTCCGAGCAGAATTCGAACCGTGGTCTCTGGCGTGGGAATGGGATGCATTAACAAGGACGCTATAGACCACAGCTGCTGGCGTCAGTTGCTAGAGCACCTCTTGAGAACAAGAGAGTGAGGTTTAAATGCACAGCTCTTACTAGCCTACGACAGTTACATTAGGACTATGTTTTTCAACAGGAATGTTGTTCAAGGATCACAAAAGATGTTGATCCACAGGGTTTTGTCCTGCTGATCGGTTTTATTGACCAGTTTAACTCGCTTGGTTTTTACTTTAGTTCTTTAGTTTTTAGTACTTTAGTTCTTTAAAATGTTGTGCTCCAAAGAAAATTACAGCAATAACATCATTCCATTCCATTTACTGCAGAGGGGAGGCCAGAAAAATGAGAATCTCGACCCTGCCTGCAGGCAAGCAGTAGATACTCTGTCATTCCTCTATCAAGAACATCATTAGATATGTTTCACACAATAGAATAAAACCCTGCTGAGATAAAGAAGCCTGCTAGTAGGGGAGAGAGAGCTAAAATGTGGGACTTGAAGAGATCCATTTTGACCCATGGGGTTGAACAGTCTCCACAGAAAGCACAAACAAAGTACAAAAAAGATCTGAACATCAAAGTTTGCGTTGTGTGAATGTGTGTGTGTCTGTCTGGGTGTGTGTAAGTGTACATGTCTGTGTCTTTTGTCTTTCTATTTTCTTTCTGGGCTGTAAGACTCATCTTTTTGTTTTGTTTGTTTTATTTCTTAAAACAGCCGAGGAAGTGAAGGAAAAAGAAGCAGAGAAACCTGTGGCAGAGGCTGAAAAAGAAGGTCGGTACTCAATTACAGTGTTAGTGCTGCTATTAAATGGAAAATGTATGTATTTTATATACAGTCAAACCAAAAATGATTCAGACACCAGATATATTTTCTTTACTAGTGGGTTCAGGACACTATAGTTCATTTATGTAAGTGAGGATAGCAAAATAAACTGTGACATATTATTCCCAAAAATGCTTCATACAGTGGACTACCAGTAAAATTGATAAAAATGGGGGACCAAAATTATTCAGACACTTTGACCTGACCATGTTTTGCTCAAGTGTTTTTTCTTGAATTGCGACCTTTTACACCACAGACTGAACAAAATGAAGCATTGCTTGGTCATTGGTTGACCTAAATTGGTATTATCTAATTGTGTACTTAAATTTAACAGCTGATTGGCTGATTGTAATCAGTTGACCCTTTGCTAAGCCACGCCCAAAAACCGCCACAGGCCAATCGTGGCTTAGCAGCCGTAATAGGGGCAGAAGCTTTCGAGTGAGGGAAACATGCCGAAGCGTTGTGCTTTTGGATTATGAAGCGGGAGAATGTTATCATTGCAAAGTGGTCAGGCTAATGTCTTGTGTTTATTCCACAAGACTTATGGATAAACTGTTTGATTTATAATTATTAGATTATTTTCTAATTTCACTTACCCGGCTGTGCATGAATAGCCTGATGTCGTCATACTCAATTCTAGTCAGAATTTGAGTCTGATACTGCTCCGTTGGGCTGTGATTATGGGGCGTGTTTATACCGAACCATGAAAGACCTCAATTGGATAGACCTACAACCAATCAGAGCAACGGAGCGACGCATAACGTTAGTTGTCAAATGTCAACAGAACTCAACTGCACTGTGTTGCCAAGTCCGCGGGTTGAAGCGACCCCAATTATGTGATATACAGACCCAGGAATGCGAAATTTAGCAGGCAGTCCAGCCAAAATAACACATATTTTACCCCCCAAATGCCATTTTCCCGGAGAACCCCCCGACCCGGAAAGCTATTGGACTTGTTTTTAGCTAGTTTTGAGTTGCAATTGGGCGAGTTTTGCTGTAAAAACTTGGCAACCCTGTCTGCACGCAAGCAGGAATAAGTCACGTTAGAAGAAGAAGATGAGTGTAAACGATCTTTGCCGGTGTTGTAAAAAAAACTTACCAACACGATAATCATTTCTGAGAGAAATAGTAAAGGTGAATTCATATACGAACAAGTTCTCCGTTTAGGATTAGAACAAATTCAACCCAAGCGCCTTTGATGACGTGGATGATTACGTTACTGTTTATCATCTGTCCATCATCGTCTAAAACCCGCCCTGACAATTTCATTGGTCTGAACAGTTTCTGTTCGGGCATAATTACTTCTCTATGGATCAAGTCCAGACCGAACTGCCCGTGCAAAAAAAATTGTGGGCGGGGCTATGTTCGTCTGGCATCCAGGCTAGTACATGAACATATCTGTTCCTCAATTTGTGTATTTTCCATTTGAATGGTCAGCGTATGAGGCGGCTGCTGCTTGCACTGGGACCTATAGGCTTTAGCTTCAATTTTGATGAAATTATTCTCAAATCGGTTGCATATTATGTCCTGGATATATCCCTTGAATAAATACTGCAGTCCCTTTTGTCTTGCTCTCTCAGATATTTCACTTGTTCACCAAAAATGACTAATTATCTCCTTGGGAATGTCTGACACCTGCACATATATACTGTAATAGACGTGCCAGGCGTGAAAGTTTATCAGGTGTAGCAACAGTAACTAAGGAGGGTGGGGCTTAGCGAAGTGTTAATTGCATACCTTTCTATCAAAGTTATCTGACACTGATGAGTTTATTCTGACACAGTTAAAGTTCTTGCCATATTTTATTACCATTTTCTAAACTATATCGAATAAACTGTGATAATGTGAGAAATGTTTGAAGGTGTCTGAATGAAATTTTGGTTCAACTGAATATACTGTATGCACCAAATGCAAGTTAAAATCGGTGTATATGAAACATGAATGGCCAGTTGGCTGGTAACATTCTAAAAATGCAATGATGTGTGAACGTGAATGTGAACACATTTTTTTTTATGTTTTTTTTTTTATTCAACTCATTTGCTGAACTCATTTTCACCTCCAGCTTGTTTGTACAGGAAATAATGACAGTGACTTTACAGATGGAGCAGCACTATACCAGCACAGATAGTGCCTAGTTACACTATACAAAGTTTCAATGGCAAATCAAAGTCATAGGAATAATATCCTATCTTACAGCTTTCAATGCCCCTGCTGATCTTAATCAGTTAAAGGGAAATGCATTTTATTAGCTAATAAACTTCTGCACCAAAGGTCAGTGAGAAAACGAAGAAAGAAAGAATGCATGCTGTTTTAATAACACAGATCATGTACTCGGCTGTAGGGTTGACTGATATCAAAAATGGCATTAGCATTTTAGGTTAAAGGCATTTTGAATGACACCTCCCTGTAATTCCCTGCGAGCATGTAAGCAACACAATCTAAACCGGCTTTTTGAATTTCAATATAATTATTATTCAAAGAGACTTCTTGGAATTCTTGCAGATGCTAAAAACATTTCCCTTCTTCTCAGCCATATGCCATTATTGTTAATCTCCGTTTGTTGGCGGGGTTGTCAACCAGTTTTTATTTTTAGCTGGCTTCCTTCTTGTAATAATCCGATCTCTTTTTCTGATGGGGTGGCATTTAATCAAAAAATGTCACATTAATTCTGACAAATTTCTGAAATCCAAACTTATAATGAAGGTGTCATATTTGTATCCTGTGATTTACTACCACCACTTTAAAAATTAATTTTAGTAATAACATTTTGATTTATGGACATAAAATCTGGCATTGGCCTCTGATGGCATAAGCACATTATGGGTTTTGACGATAATGACATCAATATATTAAGCTGTAGAAGACATTTATCTCTGCGTTTAGCTGCCAATGTGATCCTTATCGTCCTGTGTTGATTTAAACAAGGCTAATCTAATACATCGCTCATTAGACTGTCTTTTTTAACAGTTTCTCATTTTGTTTCATTTACGACATAAATATTGTAATCGTATTTAATGGATTTTTGTAATTGATTTTGTTTCAGTATTGACAAGTCTGCCTGTGCTAGCAAAAAAAACCAGCAAAACAAAAAAACCCACATAACGTCACAGCCAATGTTTCATATGAACCAAAGGCAGCTGGAGATGAAATGAATCACTGTAGTCTATAATGACACTCACCATTTTGCATTTGTTTGTATCCATTCCAGACAAACAAAAAGAGCCCTCTACCTGTCCTTGTATGCATTCAAAAATACATAAAGATCCTCAAAAAGCCCAAGACACTAAAGCAAAGGAAGAAAAAGGTATTTGGTATTGACTTGCAAGGTCAATATCCTGCATGATGTTTAAAAAAAAGACAAAAAAAAGCCTGGGCACATTTTCAATTTTCTGCATAACAGACCCATTTTATAGCAAATCACACTGGCCATGTCTAAAGCATAGAGCTAGTTCAGAGGCATGCCGAAATCTCTGTCCTAACAATGTTTGTGAGTTTTTCATGCAAAAACAACTCTCCTAGAGGTATTTTGTATTTTGCATATGTAATAATGTGCATGCTAAAAATATAGCTAATCATTGATTGGAGAATTATGTGTGCCTAAAATCATATAGGCATCAGTGCTATAGTAGTGACTGAAGAGGTGGACATGCTGTGAATTTATCAAGATATCGTACAGTATGCATGCATACACCAATCAGGCATAACATTATGACCACTGACAGGTGAAGTGAATAACAATGATTATCTCTTATATATTAGGCAGCAAGGGAAATTTTGTCCTCAAAGTTGATGTGTTAGAAGCAGGAAAAATGGGCAAGCAAAAGGATTTGAGCGAGTTTGATAAGGGCCAAATTGTGATGGCTAGATGACTGGGTCGGAGCATCTCCAAAACTGCAGCTCTTGTGGGGTGTCAGTATCTATCAAAAGTGGTCCAAAGAAGGAACAGTGGTGAACCGGCGACATGGTCATGGGCGCCCAAGGTTTATTGATGCACGAAGGGAGAGAAGGCTGGCCCGTGTGGTCCGATCAAACAGACGAGCTACTGTAGCTCAAATTGCTGTTAATGCTGGTTCTGATAGAAAGGTGTCAGAATACACTGTGCATCGCAGTTTGTTGCGTATGGGGCTGCATATTGTATATTGGATTGTAAATTTTGCATATATGCACATACATATGGGTCATTTTGGTATCAGCAGAAACAGAAAGCCATATATGAACTAGTTAACTTTAGATATATTTGCTCTTACTGACCCTTACTCTTTACTGTAAACTAATCATACTGTTTTTTACTAAATAACATTTATTTTACAGTAAAATATGAATGGTGTATAAAAAGCAGGCTGTGCTCCAACATTTTATTTTGTCCATCTCCTTAACCATGTGTGGATTTTCTAGACCACACTTTGGGCACAAATGAGCTAAGCAAAGCCATATTTAGTTGTTTTTTATTACAGTATATATGCTCTCTGTATGTGGAACACATTTCTCTTAAACATATGTAATAAGTAGACAAACGTGTCCACTCAGAGTCGCCATCTTAGTGGAATAACCAATTAAAACCCAACAATAGTAAAGGCCAATTTATACTTCTGCGTCGAGTGCATGCAGAAGGTACGGCGTACCATACGCATAGACGCTCCATACGCCGTACCACGACGCGCACCTCCCCCAAAATGTAACTACGCATTGCGTTGACACAGAGCGTAAGATCTGTGATTGGTCGGCTTGGTACCGTCTCATTTCCGGCGTGGATCTCCTCCGACGCCTTCTCTCGTTTCTGTTTTTTAATTTGAGTAATTTCAATAAAAGTATTTTTTTTTCAATATCAATCAGCTCTAACTCCAACACGATCTGCTCAGTTTCATTCGCCATTTTTTTTGCCTGAAAGAGACTCAACACAGTGGAGCATAGAAACCCCACTGCCCACTAGCGTTTCGGTGGTGTAATTGCAGATCAACGCAGAAGTATAAACCCCCCAAAAAATGTTTTGGCTAATTGAGTACCATTTATATAACTACAGTTTTACCACAAATACCATGGTTAAACTGTGGTTAGAGAAGCAAAACCATGGTTAATTTGCGGTTACCATGGTTTTACTACAATAACCATAGTTTTTTGGTTTTATTTGTAGTAAAACCATGGTTTATTTTCGTAAGGGAATGCTCATGACGGCTACGCGCATAGAAGTATAAATCCTTTTTCTCCTTTTTCCCTCCAGCTGAACCTGATAAAGTGAAGAAAAAAGGTAATTTTATTCCACAAAAGACTTTGAATGCAGCTATTATAATTGCTTGTGATTCATTTACTGACCACTACAAGAAGCTAATATAAAGTATGCTTTCTTTGAGTATTCAGAATTATGACTGGTTATAGCTTTTTAAAAATAGAACGAAACAGTAACTTAAAGCAGTTTAAGTAGAATTTGGTAGCTTTTCCAGTAGCAAGCTACATATTTATACAATGGTTTGTTGGCATGAGGCCGCAGACTTTTATACAAGTTATATGAATGTAAATTAATATCAGGTACTGTGACTTGTATTGTAGAGTAGACACAATATGGTCTGTTAGTTTGTCTATTTTTGCTCATCTACGCTTAGTTCAACTTTCAAAGTATGGTAATTTGATGAAAAGTATAACCTATGATCTCCCCATGACCTATAATTATATAGCAGTCTGTTTTAGAGGACATCACTGAGGATCTTATATCAGTAAAATAGCTGGATGTTATTCGCTTCCAATAGCTTTGATAAACACAACAGTGCCCCCTGGTGCATATCTGTTCATCTAGATTTAGATTTTTTTATTTGATTAAATCAAACCCCTAACACTTCAGGATTCTTGACAGAGTATTTTAGCTCTAGGGTGATCATTTTGAGAGGAGTATAATATATAGCAATATTAATCATGGCTACGGATCGATCTGATAAAATGCTTTTTTACAAGAAGGACAGTATGAGTGATTTATCATAAAGTGAACTAGACTGCACACAGTTTTAAACTCCCTCTTTAAATAAAGAAGTCTGGCGTGATTCATGTCTGACTATTTTTCATTTCACAGCTTAAAGAGTCAGCCTTGAGCGCAGGAGTATGTGATGCATTGTTTTGTTTGATTAAAGCTGGTTTAGCTCAAGACTGTCGATTTCTACAGAAAACTGCTTGCTTTAGCAGAACAAGCCTGTGCAAAACTATACTTGAAGTAGTTAGACTAAAATATTGATAACGCATATTTATGCATGCTTGAAAAGATCAATTTGTTCTGTTCTGTTCTGTTAGCAAAATGGTTAAAAGATGCTAATCAATAAGGCAATAAAATATTAAAAAAGCAGAGCCAATAGCATTATGGGACATTTCTAAGATAGCAACTTTTCACGTTTATTAATATTAATATTTCCATTTAAATATCCTTTATGGTGCTTTTGATGCAATGTTACAGCAAACACTGTAAAGACATTGTGAAATAGGGAAAGTTTGAAAATTCACAAATTTGTGGCAACATTTGGAGATACGAGATACTGATATATATTTTGATCTAGAAGCAATTTTTTTGTTATTTAATGTTTTTTTTCCCCTTACCAGAAGCTGAGACCAAGAGAAAGGAGCCCTTGCTTAAACAAAGAAAAGGTCCGATATATGAGCTCTCACTCAGATCAAAATAATAAAAAAAGCACATCTATATTCAATATAGACGTGGAATTTGTTTGTGGAAGAATATTGCAATAAAGGCTTTTTCTCCTTTCACCTCCTCTCTAACATTTGCACAGCAGAAAAAGAGGCTCCAAGAACAAGACTGGAGAAAGCAAAGAAAGGTAGCACAATTTGTTCCTGCTTTTTTATCATTATGCCAAGAAAGATATGCTTCAAATGATTTGTTTTAATAGCCATGAATGTTTCAGATTTAACTTCATATTTGCTCTCTGATCCACAGCACCAAAAGCAAAGGCAGTGGCTGCCAACATACTCAAGAAGAGAAGTAAGCTCACATGATCTGATCATGCTTATTTAAAGCGATTGTTCATCCTTGAATGAAGGGTTTGTCATTATATAGTAAACCCGATCTCGATCTGCCAGCGATTTGATCTTGCCCTGCAGCTCAGGCTGGAAACCTGTACATATTTGTATCCTGCTTCTGTTACAAATTTGCGGGACCAATCACAAACCCGCTTATCCGTGCTATTGCCGGGTTTAATACAATGACGGATAGAGAAGCGATGGATCGTTGGTCTGATTGGTTGAAGGACTCTCCAATTGCGTACAGAGTCATTTGAACTATGCCTGTTGATCACGCCTTTTGATTAGATTAGATTAGATTAGATTAGATTAGATTAGATTAGATTAGATTAGATTAGATTCAACTTTATTGTCATTACACAAGTACAGGTACAAGGCAACGAAATGCAGTTTAGGTCTAACCAGAAGTGCAATAGCAAAAGTGCATGATATACAATGGATGAATAAGTGCAGGACATGGATATGTACTGAATATATATATATATAGAGAGAGAGATGGTTATTACTATAAACAGAATTTACAGGCGAGTATGTACAATGAATTTTGCGGTCTGATTGGTTGAAGGACTATCCAATTTTCCATTGTTAACGCCTCTTGTGCAGTTGAAAATACAGAGCAGACTCCCCAGACCAATGTTCAATCTTAAAAGACAGACAAATAGTCACCCTTATGTTGTTTCAAACCTGTGTGACTTTCTTTCTTCCATGGAACACAACATATTTTGCTGAATGTCTACAGTCTCATCTCCAATAATATGTGATTAGCAACCAGAGGCATAATAATTATGTGGTTGGCAACCAGCTATATTACAAGTCTTTTGATAATTCAAATTATCATCACATTCAAATCACACTAGTGAGATATACCATAGAGAAGAACACCATAGATATACTGTAAGAAATTTAATTCTCTGTGTCTTTGTGTGTCTCAGTCTCTGCTCAGCAATCAGTAAACAGCTTCAGGATCCTGGGAGAGTGCAAGTCAACGAACCACACGAATGAAGTCAATATGGTTTATTCAGAATGCAGCTCTCAGAGATACAGCAAAAAGACAGTGATATTTATACCATTAATCCACGCCCTTACAGTTAGGTGTGTGTGTCCGTTATAAGAACAGAAGAGTAACACCATACATAGAGATAAGTTCAACAGTTGAACGTCCTTGGTAGTAGCAAAAAACAGGAACAGACTGGTCGCATAGAAATGATAACAGCTAGGTTTATGCGTTTCTGTACACACGGCCTGAGAATGGAATGTGCTTGCGCACACACCAAGAGCTGAAAAAACAGGAGACACCTGTTGCCTTTCTCATGCTCAGAAAATGAAGTTTGCAGAAAACGTATACTCAGAATATATACACATATAATCTTTCATATACCATAGAGAAGTGCCTGTTGCACCAGCTGTGCGTAAGTTACAGCCTAGTTTTGACGTAAAAGGGGCACAATTTGAGCACTTCTTAATCCCCCGGTTTCATAACCAGGCTTAAAGGCACAATATGTAAGATTTTTGGATTAAAATATCCAAAAACCACTAGACCAATGTTAAATATTTTGTTGACTTGTATACTTGCCCAAATGTTTCCAAGAATGTTTAAATCCAGAGAAATAAGCTATTTTAACCAGGACACGGACCTTGTCCCTGCGTCGCCTATCAATGACATCATACCTTCGTTACCCTCGAATTTTCGATTTTCCAAGGATTTTTTTTTTATTTAATTTGTAGAAACCATGGAAACACCAAAACATGCTTTAATATATTGTGTTTTATTAGACAGGGGAGCAACTGTTGGGATACATTCATCGACAGAAAACGAATCATTGTTACATAACTCAACACAGTTAGTCTTATTATTTAAATCTCGTTTGGACCATGTTTTACAATGCCTAATATCGATCTAGCTTACTGAAGTGTTACCCCACATTAGCATGACCGGAAAAAGTGGAAGCAGTCTTGTGGCATAATAAAAGCGCCCCAAAATCAAGGCGTCATCAAGCTACACCTTTGTTTCGAATAAGTGACCTCTAGGGGCAAAAATTTACATATATAGTTTAGCTTTAAAATCAGGTTTTGGAGCTTTTAGTATGAATATGTTAGCCTTACTATTATTTATAAGGTAGTGTGCTCCAAAACAATGACACAATTTGTATTTAGAAGATATAAGCATTAAAAAAACTTACAGTCTCTCACTTCCACCAATACGGATCAGTGATTTTGATGACATTACTCTGCACTTCAGCTTCTCATCAGATTTTCTGTCCAATCAAATGCTCTCTAGAATCTGATGCGTCCTGCACCATACATTATAAATAGAAGCCGAAGCTGCGGCGAAAATCGGTCACTTGTTCAGACATTTACTATTTTGTACATGCTGAATGGCACATGGTGCTCTATATAGGGGATAGGGAGCGATTCAGACAGTGTAAATATGCGTTCCATTGGGGATTGTTTCACGTTATTGTCACGCAAACCGTCGCAGCGCGCACAGTCTGCTCCAGTATCTCGCAAACATTTTTTCAGAGGGAATGCAAAGTTTCTTGGGGGAACTCAAAACATTTGCGAGAGAATGCAAAAGCATTGACAAATATTCTTTCCTCCATCTCATATTCCTTCACCATGTGCTCCCTACCAGGTCTCCATTAATTTGAATTGTATGGAAAAGAGCAGCATGAAAACCCTGCTTAACATTTCCTTTTGTGTTCTACAGAAGAAGAAAAAATCATACAGGTTTTGATCAACATGAGAATGACTAAATTACAGATTTTTCATTTTTGGGTGATCTCTTTTAAGTTGATGGCAAATGTTAAAATTCAGTTTGATCTAAAGAATATGACAGCAGTGCTTTCCCTTCTCCTAATAACAGGATCTAGAGCCTCAGAGGATGTGGAAGTGTCAGCTGCTCCAGCTCCGATACAGGAGCGTGAGTGCAACTCATAGTCTTGTGACTTTTTTAATATCACATTGTGTTACATTCACGTTATGCAAAAAGACAGCAGCAATAACACGCAATCTTCAGTCGGTCTGTTGTAACTCTGAATCTTTCTTTTCACAACCCCTTAAAACAGTCCCTATGTGCCGACCAACACCTGTGTACTGCCCAGCGCCCCCTGGCTGGTATGGTGAGTATTGCAGTCACCTATAATTACTGTAACTTAATGTACTTTAACATGAAACACCTTTTAACATACCCTGAAATCCTTTATCTTACAGTGCATCATATAGTTACAAGTAGCCCATTACCACCATCAGCTATTCCAGGTATTGTATATTTCTATATATAACAATATTCATTAAAATACATTCATCAAGGTCATTGACATCTGTTTTTGCTAACTAAATTATGTGGCTGTTAATGCCCAAAAAAAAGAATGTCTGTACGTTTCAGTATGTTTTTGACCTTGCAAGCTTACTGAAGGTGTCCAAAGAATTAATACATCACTGCATTACAAGCTTTTTGTATTTTTCAGAATCAGAAGTTCCTATTTTAACGACTCATCAAGCTCCTACTGTAATGAAAGGTGTGGATCTCATAATATATCTGAATTTGAATTCTATATTTGTCATTTGTCATTTTTGTCAAATCTGATTTAATGTTTCCTTTGCCATAGAACCCGAAGCTACTAAGGCAAAACCAAAGAAAGCCACTCAAAAGAAAGGTATAGTAATTTGATTTAGTGCCTCTAAAGCAGGGGTTTTCAAACTGGGGTCCGGGGACCGCCAGGGGTCCTCCAGAAGGTTTTAAGGGGTCCCCAGAAAATTTCAGAGAGTAAAAAAACAAAGCAAAAAGGAATAAAGTCTACCAAACATTCTAACAGTTTCATTTCGAAATGTTTCTCTCATTTCTTGCTGTATGCATACTTTTCAGAAATGTATATGTTTGCTTTGTATCTTTCTTGTGAGTTTTTCTCACTATAGTCCCTTTTATCTTGCCCACTGGGGTTGTAAGGCAGTATTCTTAATGCAGTACATAAGCTGCTTACATACATTTATTGTGAAAGTTGCTCATACAAATCATTTTTTATTTAATAGAAACGTTCTTCTTCAGGTTTATACATCCAACATCAAGTATAGCCAATTTAAGTTTGGAAACAATATGTTGTATTTACTATACACTTACTATTTATCTAACAGTTTAAATGTTTTTTTTATACATAAAAATACATAGATGGATTTTAGGAAGGGTTCATCATATCCAGGGGTCCTTGGCATCATAAAGTTTGAAAACCCCTGCTCTAAAGGAGTACTATTTTTTTCTAGTTACATTGAGATGCAAACAGACCTGAAGCAAGTAATAACCTCTGACCTCGAATTTCAGAACCAGCTGCACCAAAACAAAAAGCCAAAGCAACTCCTGCGAAGAAGGGTGAGAACTAGTTTAAAATGAAAGGCTCTATCTATCTATCTATCTATCTATCTATCTATCTATCTATCTATCTATCTATCTATCTATCTATCTATCTATCTATCTATCTATCTATCCATCTATCCATATGAATATTTGTTTTTGTACATTTATACTGTATGTGTTCAAGAGCCCACAGTTACTAAAGACAAAGGAAAACCTTTGGTGGCAAAGAAAAGTAAGGACAATAGAAAAAGGATGGCTAAATTTCAATTTTAGATCTATTTTCATACTAAATAAATCAATTTTTATGACTTTAGAGCCAACAGCTGTGAAGGAGAAGCCTAAAAGGACAGGTAATTATGGTTCAGGAACTGTAGCAGTAGTTTTATATTAATGAGCAATAGCTTATAATTTCCTCTTTTACAGAGCGAGTGATCACTAAAGAAAAGGCAAAACCTACCTCTACTAAGAAAGGTAGATTTTATTGTTTCATTTTATTCATACTATATTATACATAATGTAATATTACAGTTTATATTATCATACATTTAAATGCTTTATCCATTTATTTATTTATTCCATCATAAAATGATCTCGCATTTACCTGTAAAATACAGATGCTTTATGAAATAAATGGAGAATTAATAGAGTTGTCATGCTGGCTGTCTTGAAAACAGTTATCACCAATCTGGTTGGCATCCAGGAAACATGAATCCTAAATGTTTATTTTACATCATTTTCTTTCTATAGAGCCAACAGTAACAAAGAATGCAAAAGAAACAACAACCAAATACAAAGGTAACCTCCCATATTGCACAGCTGATTATACATACAGTACAGATATATATTCATATAATAGCTTAAACGTTTAACTTTTCATTCTCAAAAGCTTAACGTTATGAAAGGAAGAAGTCTTAATCCTTGTGTTATTCTCTTGTATTCGTTCTTTTACAGTTTTTCTCCATTGGTTTGGCTCATTTCTTGAAACAGAAATTACATTCTCAAAATTGTAAGATCATTTGGCAAAACAGTCTTACAGTTCAGCACAACACTATAGCTCACTTGCAAAAGCTAATATCTCTCCCAAAACAGTTCAAAACTCATGTGTCAAAACTAAATTTCCTTCTCATTTAAACAGTCAATGCCCCCAAAATGCTTCGTCCCTTTGGCATTGTGTTAGCACTGCAAGTCAAAATGTTTAGGTGTTTTGTCACTATGGCAGAGGACCATTGAAATATCCCTCATGTCCACCTTTCAGTCTTAGCCCAGTCCTTCATTGTTTTTTGTCTAGCTAACAGAATACAATTGTGTATAAAACTGAAAAACAAAAAGAAATAGGATTTTAGGGTAAGAGTAGCCTCCAAGGTTTGACATCACACATTGCACTTATACTGCCAAGGAAATTGTAACCATTGTAATATAACACACAAACAAAAAAACAATGAAAAACAAAAACAATGTCCTCACCTTCCTGTCCATCCACACGCTGCTGTTCTCAATCTTACTGTAAACACTTGTAAAATTTCTACTTTTCTAATGATTTGGTTTGATTTTTTTCAGAGATATTGTTAGAGTAAAGTATATGAATATATTGACCAAACAGTACACACAAGACCAGTACTGCATATTGATGAAAATATTTATTTCTCTCCACATTTGTAAAATCATTTGATTTTCCATTTTCAAAGGTTTGTTTTTTATATCTGCTGAGGTTGGGCTGAAGTCTCGGTCCAGCCTCTCTCAATGTCAACCCATGGGTACTCAGTAGAATCGCATCTGATACATTTGGTCCCCGTCTTCTTTGGCCACATCCTACTCCAGGTCTACCTCTTCCTACCCCCCTCTTCCCCTCTCATCCCCCCTTACCCTCTCTTCCCCTCTCATCCTCACTCTTCCTTTTCCTCTTCCTCTTCCTCGAGAAGGCAGTTGCCCTTGTTCATTTACTTGGCCAGGTGTCTCCATGTTCAGAAATTGTACTGGTCCTGCATGGTCAAGCTCTTTACATATATGTTTGGCAGCATTCACAGTCATGGACAGCACCTGTCAGGTAACTAAACACACCGTTTGATTGGTCATCTGAGATGTGTGAAAGTCCTCCTTTGTTATTCAAGTTCTAGTTTCACCTGACTGTCAATTGCTGTAATACATTTATCAAATATTCCAAGGGATTCATATATGGTATTCATGGTATTATGTTCTTGACTAGTTTTGACAATTGAACAGACTATTGTGCATGTGATGACTTATACAATGAAATGACGATGATACGTTTTGGAGCGAACGACCATTAGACTGAGAATCAAACAATCAGTTTAGATCAACAAGATCTATTCACTTGGAAATTGTGCTAAATGTAGGCTACCTGTACTTAATCATTTGCAAAGATGTACTGAGACATTGAGACATGTTCTTAGATATATGCAATTTGATGAAATGAATGAGAAATGCTATTCTGTTGTGAACAATTGCCAAGTGGTTTGGAGATTTGTCCCTGTTGTTGTGAGAATGTAATTTCTGTTTCAAGAAATGAGACAAACCAATGGAGAAAAACTGTAATACTCACAGAAAGAGGTTTAACTGTGTCATAAACTGTTTAGAAATTGGTAACAGTTATAAATATTTCACACTGGATGATATTTGTCTTGCTTCTATACGCAGGTGTCCGTTAGCTGCCCTGTGGCAATGTCATAAAATGTTCTGCTCAGCTGTTTTTTTTTTAAGTGTTGGACATGAAGACAGAACCTCAGAGTTTTGCTAAGAGTAAATAGTTGAATTCTATATTGCTCCTCTACTGTATTTTTGGATATCAATTGTTAACCAACTATTACTAGATTTGGGCACATGGAAAGAAATTTGTTGAGTAACACATTTTTACGCATGCCATTTCGTTTTATCTGATGCCACAAAATCCCTGCAGTCATGCATCTAAACATTAAACCATTCTGACATTCGGTTATTGTTTATGGCTGTGTACGAACGCATTCGACCACAGCGTCTACACTGTTAAAGCAATCCGTTTTAATGTGTTTTCGACTACCTCTGGAAGTGGTCGAATGTGGATAAGCTCAAAATGTTTTAGACCCCTTTTACACCTGTATTTAGCGTCATCCACTTGTGATCCGATTGACCAAAACGCATCTCAATACCAGGTGTAAACAGGGCCATTGTGTTTTTACACGGCAAAATTTATTTTCTTACTCAGTATTTTTGTCTTGCTTCCAGTACAAATATCTTAAAACATGAAAAAAAATACCAATAGGGTAAGAAAAATAATCTTGTTTTCCCCGTCCCCATTGGCAGATTTTTTTAAAGCAAAAACTTGCTTAATTTTTATTATTATTATTTTTTTTTTAAACAAGACTTAATATCTTCTGTCAATGTATCTTGATTTAAGAATATTTAGACATTTGAACTGGAAAATAAGACAACAGTGTAAGATGTGAGGTACGGATATTGATAAATATTACTTTTATTTTATAATACATCCTATACATCTATACTCTTTTTGTCTCTCTACATGGAAGAAGAGAAAAAGCAAGTGAAGCCCACTGCAGAGGGTGAGTTATTTTATTGTAAACTTTTAAAAAAAGACATGTTTAACCCTCTAATACTGCATATTAAAATACTGCATATTAAACTCATCCAACATTGTTAGTGCTGCTTGCATGAATTGACTTGTTAAAAAGATTGGCGTAATGATTTTTGTATTAATGTTAAAACGAGAAACAAATCAACAACAAAAAATCAGTCTTGAAGGAGGGACACAAACCTTATCATTGAAAACCTACCTGTTTTTGTATTTTATCAAATTTGTTTATTATAAACGTAATTAACCAAATTAGTAATACTCAGCATTGTTGTCTTGCTCTGAATGCGCTGCAGACACACGTTTATGCGAGTGTATATTTGAATCAATAATCCTGCAAAGAATATCTACATTTAATGAATGATTTTGTTCATCTTGAGAGATAGGTCAATACAGTTTAGATTGCTAATGCACTGTTTAGAATTATTACGTGCAAAGCTCATCGACTTCTTGACAGGAAACCAGTATACAATGTTTACAGGCTTTGAACTTCTTTAGTACATTGATGTTTTGTAAGGCACATCAAATACTGCAAGAGCTAGCAATTCCTGTTTACTGTAATCGACAAGCATGACTAAAAGTAAAAGTGATAAAACGGAGATCTATAAAATTGCTTTTACTGCAAAACAAAATCAATGTGTGTGTGTGTGTGTGTGTGTGTGTGTGTGTGTGTGTGTGTGTGTGTGTGTGTGTGTGTGTGTGTGTGTGTGTGTGTGTGTGTGTGTGTGTGTGTGTGTGTGTGTGTGTGTGTGTGTGTGTGTGTGTGTGTGTGTGTGTGTGTGTGTGTGTGTGTGTGTGTGTGTGTGTGTGTGTGTGTGTAATATCACACAAGCAGTATCGCTCTATATCAGCACGGCTGTGATTTGGCCATAGTTAATCACATGTAGCTGTGCTGATATAGAGCCATATCGCATGGCTATGAGTGTGATATTGCGTTAATACAACAGTTCAACGGCACAAGTGTGTACATAAAAAAGAAACAACAATGGAGTGTCTTTAAAAACCCCACCAAGAATTCAAATCTCTGTTAAGTTCAAGCCTCCATTACTAATTTGAAGGAGCGTTGAGTCGCTTCATTGAAGCTTATTGTATTATGTAGAGTATTATGAGAGATCGACACAATGAGTGTATAACCTGCATCTAGCTGATATTCTTCAGGTCAATTTTATATTCATAATCACAAAATCTACTTGAATGTCCACTGAGGAACTTGTCCTTTTAACAGTTAAGGGGATTTCCCTTTATAGCTCTAGTCAATACATTTGTAAGTTGCGTTTGTAAATTGTCATATAGGTGCAATCTTTATATATAAGTTGCATATTTTATATTATTTATAAATATATACATACCGGTATATAAATGTAAAGATTTCAATATGTGTGTACACACACACACACAGACTTACATTGTTGTATTGTATACAGCATCAATGTAATTTGATTGATTATGTTTGATCATCAGTCAAGAAGAAGGCCACATCAACGCCAAAAGCCAAAAAATCCATTAAAGAAGAAGTTGTGGGTAAGTTTTAATGATTATTAACATTGCATTATAAAAAGCCCAAAAGACCTGGGCTGCATTTCCCGAAACCTTCTTAACACTACGTCGTTCTTAAGTTATACCTTAAGGTGTACCTTAACGTTAATACGTGTTTCCCGAAACTATCTTAGTTAAGAATACCTTCTGTAAGTATTACTTTCGTAAGGTTGGTCTGGACCACTCTTAGCTATACCTTATCACTATTGACAGTTAATTCCACTAGTGGCCACCACTGTGCAAAAAGCGTCTTTACATGTCAGTCTATACGAATATAATTCTGAAGTTGTAATATACACCCAATGTTCAATCAGGCAATTTTTTTTAATGAAAGGATTACAATTGTCATTACACTAATGGTTGTTAGATTTGTAATTATATTATCCAAAGGTACATCAGCTGGCAAACCATTAGACAGGAAAAGCTTAGGAGCCTATTTAAAGGGAATGATTGTGGAGGGGAGTTTGGTCAAACTATGGCAGCGAGACAGCGAATAGTTGTGCTAAATCAAAGACGGCGCCGTCCGCGGAGCCATTTAGTGTATGTGCACTATTTCATCCGTGAAAACTTTAGTCCCCTGGCTACCATGTCAGAAGCCGCTATTCAAAATAAATTTTGCCAGCCACGACAGCAAATTGAGCAGCTTTTAGATCTTGTTGGTCCAACTTTGTCGAGACAAACTGGACGGAGCTACCCTCTCAGCCCTGAAATCCATCTGCTGGCGGCTCTCCGTTTTTATGCCGTGGGGAGTTTTCTGGAGGTGGTTGGGGATGGATATGGGCTGAGTAACACCTCGGGGTGGCGGTGCGTTCATTCAGTAACAGAAATTAGTTATTTACACAATAATGTAATGCAGCTGCTGGGCAATCATCCCTGATTGTGGAGTAAATTAACACACTATGGAAAATATATTGTAATAATATAAATGACTCTTTCAAATGCCAGTGAAGGCATACTGCCAGTTAGTGTAGCGGGTTGACGCATGATGCGGTTGAGCATGAAATTTCTGGTTCGCGTACTCATGTCAGAATTATATAAAATTTAGTTTGCAAGTTCAACTATTTCTGAAGTGCTTCTTTTATAAAAATAAAATAAAAAATAAAAAAAATCGCATAAAGCAGTGAAACAGCCCCTGCATAGAGTAAATAATCGATTCTTGAGCCATCGATATAAGCCACTTCAGCACCGTCGCCACGGACAGCACCTGCTAACGTCGCACTTAAGAAGGTTTACCTTAAGTAACCTCCTAAGGTATAGTTCGAGGAACACAACTAGAAATGGTATACCTTTAGTTAAGTTATACCTTTAGAGTCTTCGTAGCGCGCTAAGAGACAACGTTATCGGGAAATGCAGCCCTGTATCTTTAAATCTCAGAAAAGAGAGACAAAAATGATTTTCATGGCTAACAAGCCTAAAACTGGATCCATAGAAGGTTTATGTAGTTCTATTCTTGTCTGCTATCAGGATGAAATAGACATGCACAACAAAAAAATGAAGAATTATTTTTATATTCATTTCCCAATGGATGCGTTGTGTTGTGAACACCAGTACGTTTTATTTGCTTTTGTAAAAGCACCGACAACTTACTGCATAGAAGATTGTAAGATGGATCAAGAAACCAGACTCCAGTTGGCACAAGAAAATTGGAGCTGTCAAGTAATATAACTTCAGATGAAGTCATGACAGAATTTCTCTATTTTTATGACAGGAAGTGTTCTGCTCCACGACTATGTAATCACTTAACTGAGAATGTTTTCCCGACACATTAAGAATAAAAAGAACTGATTTTAAGCGTGATTAAAGGACTTAGCATGCGCATTTGAAGTGCAATTATGAAGATGTCACATTGCAAATGTGTAAATGAGAAAGCACGGGATATTGAAAGAAAGTAGATGATGTGATGAGCCTTATTCTCCTTTGCCTCCAGGAACACCTGTCCCAGCTGAGAAGAAAACATCTGAAAAATCCCAAGGTATGAAGCAGTCTATGGCTCTGTTTCAAAAACTAGTGTGCTGACTATGTTGACAGCACTTAAAAGGTATAAGTCAACTAAAAACATTATTTATTCACCCTCATGTCATCTCAGTTGAACTCAAGAACTGGAAGAATTGGTTGCTGCATATAAAGAGCGTTCCAAATCACTCGCTTCTGAGGTTCTATTTCAGTTAGAATGATGCCTAGTTAGGCAGAGAGACACCTCTCTATTTTTATTTTTATTTTTTTTTGGAATGGAGCTCATGTGTTGCCATCATTGTCAGGCTCATTTTACCCTAACCATAATTCTGTCCTCAAATTTCTGTCTTCAGAGAAACCAGCTGAGGCACCAGCACCAGCAAGTAAGTTAAGATGTTTTCTGACATCCATGAGGTGTGGAGAAGTATGGTGTGAAGCTTGAGATTAAATGTAGCCTGTGTGCTTCATACAGTGCTGTACCTAATCATTCCAGATGTCAAAAGCAATAATCAAATGCATGCATTTGTGTAAGCAGTTTGAAACATCTGCAGACTACGTTTAGAAATGCTTTGTTCAGTATCCGTAGTGATCATGCATACCTGCATATTGTAGAACGTGGGAGAGCTTCAAAAACTTCCAGGCGACACTGAGGTACTATTCCTGATTCACCGGATGTATTAACATCACAGTTTCAATAACTAAGCCGCAGTAATTCACTGGAAAACAATGAACCACGTTGTTATTCTAGGTTATGGTTCCCACTTAAACCAAACAGATTAAACTATTTTTAAACTGCATTAGTGAAATTACATATTAAATGTGGCTATTAATACACTAATGCTGCTGGCTGCTTGGCCCTGTGTGAACTACTAATGTCACTCTTCCACTGTAACTCCCACCTACTTCTTTTTTTTTTTTTTTTTTACTCAACACAAATCGCTTGACTTGCTCGTTAGAGACTCAAGGTCAAATTTACTAACCGTTGTGCCAATTTGGTGCGTGTTATTTCAGTGAAAACCCTGGTCTTGTTCACAAACCAATTCCAATTTAACAAGGCACTATTCACTGCAAAGAAAAAAAATCTGTATATTTGTCTTATTTTTCTGTAAAAATAATTAAGCATCCTTAAACCAAGATACATTTACTTAAAGGTGCAATGTGTAATATTTATGAGGATCTATTGACAGAAATGCAATATAATATATATAACTATGTTTTCAGAGGTGTATAAAGACCTTACATAATGAACCGTTATGGTTTTATTACCTTAGAATGAGCCATTTCTATCTCCATACACCACGGGTCCCCTTACTGTGAAGTCGCCATTTTGTGTCGGCATGTTTAGCCCTAAATGGACAAACTGCTCTACAGAGCGCTAGCTACTCTCTGCTGTCTCAGATGACGACATCTTTGTCCTGTGTCAGCCACCGTAGCTTCTCTATGCACTTTGAAAGGGAAGGGTGAGTGGTGGGCCGTTGCAATTTGCAACCTCACCACTAGATGCCACAAAAATTTACACACTGCACCTTTAAAAAGCAACATTGTGTAAGATAAGACATCATTCAATTTTGTTATATGTTTAAAATATTGTTTTAAGGAGGTTGAGATATTGGTAACACTTTGTTTTTAAGGTGACATAGTACATGTTACTCCATGTATACTATAGTAATTTGCATCATTTCAAGTAATTTACCCTAACCCTAATCATAACTCTATAGTAACTGCATTGAAACCTGGTTTCACAGGCCAGGCTTAAGCCTAGTCCCAGACTAAAATTCATGTTTGAGCTGTTTTAACTGAAAGCAACTTGCACTGACATAATTTAAAATATGTCAGTGCCATTGTGTTGTTTCAAGATGCACACAAGGCCTAATCCTGGCTTAATCTAAGCCCTGTCTGTGAAACCAGTCCGTAGTTAATTAATATTACTCAGTACTTATTTGAGTAAGTACAATGTAACTATGTCACCCTAAAATAAAGTGTAGCCAAGATATTTTATGGGAAATCAGAACATAAATAGAGAGCTTTCTTAGTGAATTTCCTTAATTGTTATGTCTATTACTACTTTATTTAATGCAACATGCAGTGGCCAGTGTTGGGGAAAGTTACTTTTAAAGGTAATACATTACAATATTGAGCTACTCCCTGAAAAAGTAACTACGGTAATTGCGTTACTTAGTTACTTTTTAATGGAAAGTAATACATTACATTACTTTTGTGTTACTCACCTGGGTTCTATTTTTGGCAAATGTAAAGGCCATTTCACACCAAAAGTTAAATTAATAAGCCTCAGGCTGAAAGAAATGCAAAATCACGTCTGTACAGTAGAGGGCGCAGTTTTAAAAAAAAAACTTTCATCTATACTGCCATTCAAAAAAACAAACACAAATGTGATGTTTATCTAAAGTCATTTTTGCTTATTCATATGGTTGAAGTTGATTATACGAATGTCAGCAACAAAGACATTGTTTAATTTAAAATATTGAATTATTGCAGGTCGTAATATTCTGAGATTGCATTTTACTGTTTTTATTCATTTGGAGTAATACTGAATCTGAGATGAGTAATGTATGCTCACATTTATTCTAAAATTACAATACCTATCATGTTTACACAGCGCACACAACGCCTCTGCACTTACTCATGATTTCTCTCAACATAGGGAATAGCTGTCAGTAAATAAATGGAAAAACGAAGTAACGTGTTTCTTACTGTTGAAGTTTAAAAGGTAACACTTTAGGATAATGGTCATTAGTTAACTACATTAGTTAACATTAACAAAGATTAATAAACGCTTTATAAGTGCAGTTCATTATTAGTTAATGTTAATTTCAACATTTACTAATGCCTTATTAAAATCTTGTTAACATTAGTTAATGCAGTGTGAACTAACATGAACAAACCATGAACAGCTGTATTTGTATTAACTAACGTTAACAAAGATGAACAAATACAGTAACAAATGTACTGCTCATGGTTAGTTCATGTTAGTTAATACATTAACTAATGTTAACTAATGACCATTATTCTAAAGTGTTACCGTTTAAAACTATTGGATCTGCCCAGAGTCACTCTGGATCTGCCATAACCAATCGCTAACGTTTGTCATCTCAAACTAGCGCACGACATCAACGTCATCGTTCTCAGCCACTCCCTCTGTTCGGTGATTTGACCGGTTATAATATAACACAATCCCAGACGGAGTACTGAAGGAAAATGAAAATTGAGCAGAAGTAGGACGGCGGAGCCAGGCTATTACTTTACTAGTTACTTGAAAAAAGTAATCTGATTACTTATAATGCGTTACCCCCAAGACTGGCAATGGTAAATCGCTTCATCAGGACAGTCAAGTCAAGCCACATTTATTTAGCGCTTTATACAATCCAGATTGATAAATAGGGAAATAGCAATCAACGATGCAAACAGAATTATAAGCTCTAAAATAGACAATAGTGTAATTTTCAGCTGAAGTCAGTTCAGTGTTGATTTAGTTTGTTTTTGAAACAAATTATGAAACAAAAGTGAATCAGCTATAAAGCAGCCCTGTAGAAAACAGTAATGTCATCATCCATCTCAATTCTGTTTTGTTCTCATCCAATCAAATCAATAATACTGAATATTAATCCCCCACAGTGAATACCTGCAAATGCAACATTTGTGTTATTTCAGCGCTACTTACTTCAACTTCTCTTCAGATGACGATTTCATACTGTCATAGTTCACCAAGGAACTCGCTTGTTCATCTTGTGTTTCTCCTCTGGACATTTTTAAGGGCATGTAATCCCTTTTTAATTCGCAAGCCAGTTTTTCACCCATTTAAAGTAACTTCTGAAGGTCGCCATTACTTTAAAATTCAAGTCTTCAACTCTGCCTCAGTGGGTGTTTGCAGATATCGTGGTCTACGGCTAGTTAAAAATAATTCCTCTAAGAACTTAGCTTTGTCCTGTTATCTTATAACAACCCTGAAAACTAAATGTTGCATTAACAGATATTCAATCCATAACTGAAAGTATTTGCCAGGTTATTTAAAGGTTTGCTACAGCAGCACTTCATATTATATGTTGAAATGTTTTTCAAATGTGACGTGAACATTGTGAAATGTGACATTTCTTCAATTTCTCTCTAACAACTTTAATTAGAAGAGCTGAAAGTGGAGGAAAATGTCACAGAGGACAAAAAGCCAGGTAAGTTAATTCCACTCCATACATTGCATTATTGTAGTTTTCACCAAAGTCTTCTACTGTAACAGAGTTTTAGAAACTGTAAATGAATGTGTTACATTGCAATATGGACCAGTTGCTGAACCGGTTGCCGAACAAACTTCAAACTTTATATGAATAGAGATGCTTTATAATAACTGAGTATCTTCTGTGTGCCTTTATTGGATAGGACAGTACAGATTTTGACAGGAAAGTGTGGGGTGGAGAGAGAGGGGAATGGGATCCTCAAGCTGGGTAGCGAACTCAGGATGCTAACCCCGGGGCTATCGCTGCCGACAGTAGTAGATTTAACATCAGAACTTAAAAATTTAGGTTTTAAATGTAGCCTTCTCCCTTTAAATACTTTGGCCAGTTGAAGAATGATTTAGGCAATTTTATATTATTTATTTGAAATAATTAAAGGGATAGTTCATCAAAAAAATTAAAATGATCCCATAATTTACTCACCCTCAAGCTATCCTAGGTGTAAATGACATTCTTCTTTCAGACGAATACAATCAGAGTTATATTAAAAGAATGTCCTGGCTGATCCAAGCATTATAATGACAGTGAATGGCAGCCCAAAATTTGAAGTCCAAAAAAGAGCATCTATCCATTATATCCACACAGCTCCGGGGGGTTAATAAAGGCCTTCTGAGAAGCGATGGGTTTGTGTTAGAAAAATATCCATATTCAAAACTTGTTAAAATATCTAGCTTCCGGCGGACCGCCGAAGAAAGTGTAACGCCTCTCGCAGTTCAAAACGCTTACGATACGTCCGACGTCATACGTTGCACCAGTTGCGCTTTCTTCATAAGTTGAATACGGAAGGCGATCTGGTGGAAGTTAGATATTTTACTTTAGAAAGTTTAAAATATGTATATATTTCTTACACAAGATTGTTGAAGATGTAATGTTGTAGTTGCACATACATGAACTTGTGTGCATGTGTGTATATATATATATATATATATATATATATATATATATATATATATATATATATATATATATATATATATATATATATATATATATATATATATATATATATATATATATATATATATATATGTATATATATATACAGGGCCGTTTTTAGGCATAGGCAAACTAGGGAGCCATCAGTAGGGGGGCGCCAATAAGCGCATACCTGGCACTAGATGTTTGTGTGTAAAGGGTGTCACGGCCACCTAAAAAAATTTTATTGCTGCCCCCACTAGTTCCACCACACTATTGGATCAGAGAACTGTCAATCTGACGATTCCTATATGCCATCAGATAAGAGTAGGCTACTGTCAAAAAAGTTCGCTTTTGGAGCCCTCAACAACACCATTAGATCAATGAACTCGGTCAATGCTTTGGCAAGGTAACACTTTTTTTTAACCCTACAATAAAGCTAAATTCAAACTAAAGGCCAATAGGTACAAATCTGTATTTTGTTAGGGCAGTATTTGTGGCAGTCTAGAAATCACACTGTGAATGGGCAGATAGCATTGTGTGTATGTGTGTATGTTAGAGGCAAAATATAACTACACACTTACTTCAGCATTTCATGATGAAGTGAGTTTGCAGTTATATCCTCCTGGGACCCAAGAATAGACTTTTGTCCACTGTAGTGGACATTATATTTTAGTGAATTTCTCTGACATCATACATGTCACATGTCTCAGTCTGGATGTCCTTTAAAGAGCACATTCGGGGCTTTGCAGGGATACCAAATGTTTGGAGGTTTCACCAGGACAACAACTTCTTCTTGGTCTTTAAAAACGGCTGGCATCAATGTTTAGCACTCTTATGGAAATATGATCATATTTTTTAATTATAATTTAAATCTGATTAATTTTCAAATTGTTTGTTATAAATCAACATCTCAGGAAAATGTTATGGGGTTTCTAATCAAAATATGACTTTCTGTTACAAAACAGGGCATTGATTTCATAAATGACCACTGTAGTGGACACCAGGATTTAAATCATGTTTATCAGGCATTTTGGAGACATAACAAGTGAACAGGGAAAGAAATTACATGTCAATATTCCTATGAAATATTAGATATTATTATGAAAATGTTGCCATTTTTTCCTCCCATTATTACACTTCTTTTTTCATTACATGTTGCACCAAGAACACATTAATATGCAAATTAGATGCAGTGAATAGATGCATTGTATTGAATGGGAAAATCCAAGTATTGTCATTTTACCCACATATTTAATAAAGTAAAATGGTATATGAATGCATTTCATTATGTCTTTCATAACATAGTTCAGAATCATCTTTAAATAAAGTTTGTTTAAAAAAAAACCCTGAAACCTAAAAATTGATTGGTGAATTAAAAATAAATCCCATTGTTTTTGCCTATACATGCAATTTCATGTCATTTAATTTTTCCTGCTGAGTCCTGCTGTCAACTACAGAGTACATATCATAACATATGAATAAAATATCATTTTTCAAAAATGTTTTTTTTTTTCATTTGTTTCTTATGCTCTAAACAATGTGATGACATAAAAAAATACTAAATTCAAAAAACTTTTTTTTTTTATCCCAGGAGGATATTTTGACTCTATAAAGCTTTCTTCTCTTAATTGCACCTCTAAAATGTTTTTGCGCCAATGCATTGTTAAAAGAATCAGTGTGTTTTGTAATTGCCCCATATAAAACTTTAGCGGCCAATTTAAAAATGTCAAAATAAAATGTGCAAATTCACAACATGAATACATCCTTTATTAAATCACGTTGACGAATTTAACGTATCTTTACGGATGGTGTTGAATGCTGAATCGATTCATTCAGTTCTAATAGTGCTTAATGCAAGCAGTGTCGTACACACAGAGGGCAAAGTGTTGCATTATTTAAAGGGGAAGTTCACGCATCAATGAGTAACAAAAATAACTCTGAATCAGTATCTATTCTTATCACTTTCATGTGAAATGTACTAATAACACATAATAATTATGTAGTTATGTCTGAGAACAATTTCTTAGCAACTAGGGACTGCACAAATATAGGCTATATATTATAGGCCTAGGGCTATACAGGCATCTGGCTATTAATTTGAATCCTTATTAACAAATATATACAAATATAATTTGGTATGTATGTATTTGTTAATTAATACCAGTAATACCAATGTTGCTTTTTAAGGATATCGTCTAGGGTGTCAGAATGGCTAGAAACGGCCCTGTATATATATATATATATATATATATATATATATATATATATATATATATATATATATATATATATATATATATATAGGGTAGGGTTAGTAATTTAGAGGGATATAATTTACAGTTTGTACAGTATAAAAACCATTATGCCTATGAAGAGTCCCCGTAAAACATATATAAATATGTGTGTGTGTGTGTGTGTGTAAGAACTGTTCAGTGTTTTTATTTATTTAGTTATTTAGTTTTTTTCACCTGACATCAGAACTGAGAATCACTCGTTCTTTGTATTACAGGCAAGATCCCGTACTTCCAGTGTGTTTTAATGAGCAAAAAATCCAGCCAATATCCATTGCGGCCCATGTCCCCTGCTATGAATCCACCTATTAACCCCACCATGATGAGAGCCATGATGGAGCAGAGGGCCGCCTTACTGCAGCAGAAAGCCCGTGCAGCTGGCCAATAACAGGACGGGCGACCCCGTCCGACCATGGCAGGTGCAAACTGCTTATGAACTGCTGTAAAAAAAAAAAAGTGCTGCTGGGCTCTCAAGAGCTATCCACCTAAACCATGACAGAGACTTTAAAAAATAATGAATGGAGGTCCCTGGTTTTTCAATGTACGCTCTCCATTCCTCCATAAGTGGCTTTTGAATCTGACCACTGTTTCACAATTTTGACAAACATTAATATGAAATTACTTCAAAGAAATACAAATCAATTATAATGTACATTTTAAAAAAAATTACTGTACAGTATTTTTTTTTTTGTACAGTATAAGCGCCTGTCAAAGAAATGTTACTGGGTAGATTAAAATGTTGTATTTATTTATTTGCGATCTTAAAACATCTGTTTACATTTTTTGCAGGGAAGATTCTGCAGTTTTTTCATATTGTACATAAGACTACTCCGCAGCTAAGCAAATTTAGAACTGGTTAAATAATGTAAGTGTTGCTCTAAATATTCAGATATTTATTTTTCTATGTCAAAGTATATGATCTCATTACGGAAAGGAATATTGCAGCACACATTCACTAAGGGCCTTATCTTTTGGCTCAGGCCATTTCCTTTGGTTCACTGGTAATAAGATTATGCATAGTGTGTCTGGGTTCTACCAGGGTCTGGGATCTTTTTGCATTTGTATGCATGGCCATTAGAAAACAGAAGGACGCCGTTTGGACCGAATCCGATTTCTATCTTAACCAATGAAAAGAGCTTACATCCTTATAGAATTGAAAGAGACATTAAGAAATGAAGGCACACAAAAGCCTCTAAATAACGAAAGGCTTTCGTTTTACTTGACTGGGAGTTTTTTTTTTTTTGAGTATCTCTTTATTTAATTGAAATCCCTTAATGGGGGGTTATTAGATTTATGGTAGTGAATTCAATAGTGTATGAATATGTAAAATAGAACTTTCATGTACAGGTAAACCCAAACAGTTGTGCTATACTTGTGTACATAAAGTATACAGAAAATGTTGTGTTTTACAGTATTTGTGCAATAGTTTTCTCAAATTTTCCTACATAGATCAGTGGTCTTCAATGTTTTTTAAACCGAATGACCCCTTTGTTGATAAACGTTGTATAAAATTAATTGCATTTTAAACTTGGCCTAAAATATCATGCTTACTTAATTACTTAATATTTTTAATGTCAGTTGGACAATTAAATATTTAGCTTTGTCTTGTTTTCCAGTACAAATATCTTAACATTCTTAAATCAAGATGCATTTTCTTGAGAAGCAAAATGACTTTATATTATCTTGTTTTCTGAAAAATGTGTCACAATTAAGTGAATTCATGCTTAAAACAAGAAAAATATCTGCTAATGAGGTCAGAAAAATAATCTTGTTTTCCCTTTGAATTAAGTTTATTTTTCTGACCCCACTAGCAGATATTTTCTTCTCATTTTAATCATAAACTCACTTCATTATGATCAACTGTTTAGAAAACAAGATATAATATCTTAAATCATTTTGTTTCTCAAGTAAATTATATCTTGAGGTAAGAATGTTTAGATTTTTTTTTTTTGTTGGAAAACAAGACAAAAATAAGAAAGAAAGAGAAAGTAAGAAAATATTTTTTTTGCAAAGTATTCATGCCTGTTGAAGACCCATGTCCTATATAGTCATCAAAAAAGTATGTGGATTTACTGTAAAATACAATAGTAGAATAAGGGAGATATGTGTATATTATTTGACTTTACTTTGACCAACAATGATTTTCAAGATGTTGATCTGAAGTCACTGTCCATTCTCAGAGGCTTCTTGTTCCTGTAACATTTTCCTCCGAGCGGGAATCAAACCGACGTTTCCAGCATGGGAGGTGAGCGCGCTAACAAGGACACTAAAGACTGCAGCCTCTAGCGTGCCTTTTGAGGCTGGGGGAGTGAGGTTTACTCGCACGGCTCTTACTAGCCTGCCTCTGCTACACTTACCTCCCTAATCCTCACTCCTGTCCGGGTCACCGCACCAATATAACCCCTCCAGTAGTACTTGCACTGCTTCAGACAAGATTTGAACCAGTATCTCTGGCATGGGAGGGGGACAAACTAACAAAGGACGTTAAAGACTGCAGCCTCTAGCGTGCCTCTTGAGGCCTGGGGAGTGAGGTTTACTCCCCAAGCTCTTACTACCCTGCCTCCTTTACCTTCCTAAATCTCCTTCCCATCCGGATCACGGCACCAACGTAACCCCTCCTGTTGTACTTGCATAGCTCCGAGCAGAATTCGAACCGGCGTCTCCGGCATGAGAGGCGAGCGCTCTTACAAGAATGCTAAAGACCGCAGCCTCTAGCGTGCCTCTTGAGGCTGGGGGACTGAGGTTTACTCGCACAGCTCTTATTAGGTTTCCTCGGTTACACTCACCTCCCTAAACCATACTCCCATCTGGGTCACGGCACCAACGTAAACCCTCCTGTTGTGCTTGCATCACTCCGAGCAGAATTCGAACCGGCGTCTCCAGCATGAGAGGTGAGTGCTCTAACAAGAATGCTAAAGACCACAGCCTCTAGCGTGCCTCTTGAGGCTGGGGGAGTGAGGTTTACTTGCACAGCTCTTATTAGCTTTCCTCCGTTACACTCACCTCCCTAAACCTTACTCCCATCCGGATCACGGCACCAACGTAAACCCTCCTGTTGTACTTGCATCGCTCCGAGCAGGATTCGAATCGGCGTCTGCAGCATGAGAGATGAATGCGCTGACAAGAATGCTAAAGACCACAGCCTCTAGCGTGCCTTTTGAGGCTGGGGAGTGAAGTTTACTCGCGCAGCTCTTACTAGCCTGCCTCTGTTACACTCACCTCCCTAATCCTCACTCCAGTCCGGGTCACGGCACCAATGTAACCCCTCCGGTAGTACTTGCACCGCTTCAGACAAGATTTGTACCAGTATCTCTGGCATGGGAGGCGGGCAAACTAACAAAGGACGTTAAAGACTGCAGCCTCTAGCGTGCCTCTTGAGGCCTGGGGAGTGAGGTTTACTCCCCCAGCTCTTACTACCCTGCCTCCGTTACCTTCCTAAATCTCCTTCCCATCCGGATCACGGCACCAACGTAACTCCTCCTGTTGTACTTGCATTGCTCCGAGCAGGATTCGAACCGGCATCTCCGGCATGAGAGGTGAGCGCTCTAACAAGAATGCTAAAGACCGCAGCCTCTAGTGTGCCTCTTGAGGCTGGGGGACTGAGGTTTTATTGCACAGCTCTTATTAGCTTTCCTCTGTTACACTCACCTCCCTAAACCTTAAGGCCCGGGTATACTTCACTTACCACGCCCGGACGCGTCACGCGCGCAGCCCTGTCCGCGCGTCTTTCAAAGTATACTACACAACGGATGCGCGCGGATGATCGCGTTCGACGCATGCGCAGTAAATTTTTTCCCTATGCTCTACCAGACATTGGGGGGCAGCACTGAGTCCTGTTATCAACGGGACATTCGCTGGGCATGATCGGAGAAGAACTGTAGTGCATCCACCATCGCTCAAACGCTCGTCGAGTTCGCCGTCCATTGTCGTGTTTTTCTCTCTTTTTTAAAGCGTGTTGTTTTTAAACCGGTCTTTGCACACTCTTCTTCGACGGCTGAACACTGTGCTCAATACTGTGCGTATTGCCACCTAGTGGACTCTTCTGTACTGCTGGCGCATGCGCTGTTGCACGCGGACCATCCGCGCGGTCTCGAAATTTGGGCTGCGCGCGGACGGGGTGTGCGGCCGGCCGGCACGCCCTCCGAATGACGAAAATTACGTCATGCGGGCGGTGCACGAACGCGGACGGCCGAAGTATACCCGGGCCTTTACTCCCATCCGGGTCACGGCACCAACATAACCCCTCCGGTTGTACTTGAATCACTCTGAGCAGGATACGAACCGGTGTCTCCGGCATGAGAAGCGGGCACAACAACAAGGGTGCTAAAGACCGCAGCCTCTAGTCTAACATGCCTCTTAAGGCCGGGGGAGTGAGGTTTACTCACCCAACTCTTACTAGCCTGCCTCCGTTACACTCCCCTCCCTATACCCCACTCCCATTCGGGTCACGACACCAATGTAATCCCTCTGGTTCTACTTGCACTGCTTCAAGCAGGATTCAAACCAGTGTCTCTGGCATTGGAGACAGGTACACATTTATTTAAAAATGTAAACCAACAGTTGGGTTTGCGCACTACAAGAGGAGTGCTCCTCTTGAGCCCAGGGGAGTGAGGTTTACTAGCTGGCCTACGTTACACGGGTTTGACAATTTCAACCAAAAATACTTTGTCTTATTCAAGAACACACTAGCTTGTGATGATGATTTTCAGTAACTTAAGGATCGACATGACCTAAAGTACTGTATGTCCTTGAATGTCTTCTCATTATCAACAGCAGTGAAAAAATCAAAATGACAAGAACAAGGGTGAACAGCTGGCTGAATTTTGAGTGCCGCTGTGCATATGGGCTGCATATGGTCATAGAAAGACTGCATAATGCTAGTACTGTACGTAGTGATTGCAGCAGAAGGCTGTTTCTCTTTAATCAGGACATAGTAAGACAGTTAGCTGTAACTGTCTGACTTTGAACAGAGAAGTAGGCCACAGAAATAATCTCACTTTGAAGTTACAGCATGCAGCTTCCTGCAGAGAGAACTGTACTGTGGATATTCCTCAAATATATACATGAATGAACAATACAAATATTGATGACTCTGAAAAATGTATAAAATGGGACACCATTTTTGTCTGACATTGAGAAACATCACTGTCTTAGCTTAAATGAGAGACAGTTTACAGTGAAAACGCAATGTTTACGAGGTGGAACCTCAATTGTTGATTCTCAGAAGGCTTTGAGCACCATAGATGTGTGGGGCTAAACATTTTATTTTAAGAGGTGACAGAAGTTGTTCTTATAGTTTTTGAATGTGTTTGGTATTTGCATGACCCCCTGAGAATATTGCACATGTCAGTTTCTGATGTGTTAATTTAGCTTGTTACACTGAATTTCAGTAGAGGCTGCTAAATGATCTTTCTTTCAGAAGACTTGCACTGATGACATGAGCATCAGGCAGTGTTATAAGCTAAATTTTGCTTATAAAAGGATAGATAGATCACTTTTTCTTTCACAAAGTAGTATGATTTTGTGGTTTGATTTATCAGTTTTACTAGGGCATGTCAGATTGCTCCATAATTTGTCATCACATCACAGAGACCTAATTTAAAATATGTCAAACTGTCATGTTCTAATGAATGTTAAATGAGATCTGTCGGTAGAACCAAAGGAAATTTTGACTGAATTAATGTTTTTTTCTTTCATTCACGTTCATTCACAAGTTCTGGTAATAAAGTAATCGCTTTGTGCAAACTTGTGTGACAGAATGTCTTTTTCGTGTACTATCTTTTTGGGTGGAATTTTTATTTTTATTGTTTTTATTTTGGAACCTGTGTCTTTTTGTATGGGTTTGTAACACTTCTATGAGTTTTGTTACTAATTTAAGACATGAAACTGAACAAAAATGTTGAATGTGAACTTTTTAACTGTGATTGCAGTTAAGTCAAGATAACCCATATGGAAATGTAATTATGTGTATGAAATATCAATATATACGATATATAAAGTAAAAATATATATGAAACCTGTTAGAAATTGGAACAATTCCATATATTGACATATAAATGTATCCCATATATTATATATGTATAATACATATTTTAGACATGTATGTCTCATATATGAAATATCCTAATATGCTCATATAGAGTAAAAACATAAATGCACATATATGCACAGCTATCAGAAATTACATATATTGACATATAAGTCAATTCCACATATTATATATGTTTAAATTATATATGTGACAAATCACTATCACTGACAAATGTTGTAGAGTCTTAGTATAGATTTTATGTATAAAACAAATTACATTTAAAATATAAATATTTTTAATGTCACTTATTGTCAGGTGAGGCAAGGGATGAAGAATTCAAGGATGCAGAGGTTAATGGGCTTTTTATTAGACTTCAAAAATAAACAATCAAAACACAAACAAATCCCTTCATGCTTGTAACTGGCTTGTCTTACAATAATACAGCCTCATAAAAGGGAAAATCACTTCTTCTTTTTTTTTCAAAATAAAAGTTTGTGTTCAAAATAATACAAAGTTATTCAATGAGGGAGTGAAAATAAATTGTATCCATTGAATCACTGAACGTTAACATAATAACAATGTGCAGTCTTTTATCTGAGTGTTGTAGAAGTCCCAGTCCCAGCAGGCAATGAAGATATACAATCCTAAATCCTAGATAAGGCACTGGCACAATCCAACACAGGTAAGAAGTAGGTATCAGCGCACTCAAGCCCCATACAGAGTCCTCTGTGAGCATTAATGTCCGAAGCCGGAACCAAAACCAAACTAGAATGAAATGCCAGGATTCAAACACCACTATATAAATCCATATAAAATCCTATACAAACATACTGAATGTTTGCATATATGTTGTTTAAATAAACTTACATATATAAATTAGACATATATTCTTTACATATACGGCATTAACATACAGTACCAAATAAAAAGTCATCATAGAAATAATTGTAATATATGTATATATAATAATTCCTCTATGGGTATTTCATACATGGTATAAACCTATATCTTCATATATCGTGATGATGTATATACTGTGTGTGCTAATCGCATTATTTGAAACATATATGACATCACTGCTCGTATAGGGACATATATGTACATGTATTACATTTCCGTATGGGAAGCAGTTGAGTCGAGAAGACCAATGCCAAAAAGTGCATGTTTCTTCACAATCACAATTTTTGACAGATTTGTGTATGGATGGAACAAATGGAAACTAAATGTTTAGTTTACTGACTTAGATGGAATGCATTTTTCTCCAATACTTGAGACAAAGTATCTATTCAACTTCACACAACTGTAAATAAACATCGTGGAGATTCACAGAAAGACTCTTCATACCAGCGATTCTGAACTTTCTCCGGTTTCTTGTAATGCTGTTATACTCTTGGTAAGGCCATTCATATTTTTAATTAAATCTAATCTGCTCAGGAGAAGCTAATGAATAAATTCTTACTTTGCTGCTGTAATTCTCTCTAGCACACCCTCTTCAAGCCCACATCTGTTGAGAGCAACATAAAACGAGTCCACTATTTTAAGCCGAATTCTCCATGGCTGCCTGGCTATAAAAAATACACGATCTAAGCCAAGGTTCTGGATTCTAGGCCTCAGTCTGGATAAGTAGTGTGGCTCAAGCGGGTCACATCAGCTGATGAGCAAAGATATCTGGGTCAGCCGGATAAGTCCATGATCGCAATGTGCTCCCTGCTCTGAGCAGCTCTGTATAAATAATACAGAGAGGGTGGGACTTCTTTTCTCTTTTTTTCTGTAGTATACAAAAACCAAAGCATTATTAAGTGACACGCATAGTATACAGTATACATAAGTATATGTTCACACATCTGCCTTCCAGTAATATATATTAAGTCATTTATTCCCGATGGCAAAGCTGAATTTTCAGCATCATTACTCCAGTCTTCAGTGTCACATGATCCTTCAGAAAGAATTCTAGAATGTTGATTTAGTACTCAAAAATGTTTCTTATTATTACTCTGCAAAAAAAAAAATCAGTTCTTACTTAGTATTTCTGTCTTGTTCCCAGTCCAAATATAAAAAATTCTTAAATCAAGGTGCATTTACTAAAAAAACTATGAAAATGCCATAAGATATTATGTCTTGTTGTCTTTAAAATAAGACTTAAAATAAGTCTTGTTTTTATTTAACAATGTAAAATTCTACACTTTTGATCAATTTAAGGCTTCATTGCTAAAAAAAATATGTATTTATTTATTTTTAGATTGTTTTTGATGTATATATATTTTTTATTTCAATGTTATTTTAAATTTTTATTTGTATGTTCTTGTATATAAAATAAAGTTTATTAACTATTTATTTTACTAAAGTATTACATTCTTTGGGGGAAAAAACTTGCTGACCCCAAAGCATTTGATGTATAATAATAATAATAATAATCTGCAATGATATATACACCGATCAGGCATAATATTATGACCACCGTCCTAATATTGTGTTGGTCACCCTTTTGCTCCAAAACAGCCCTGACCCGGTGAGCCATGGACTCCACTAGACCCCTGAAGGTTTGCTGTGGTATCTGGCACCATGATGTTCGCAGCAGATCCTTTAAGGCCTGTAAATTGTGAGGTGGGGCCTCCATGGATTGGACTTGTTTGTTCAGCACCCTTTGTGGCAGGGCACATTATCCTGCTGAAAGAGGGAATCTTATGGAAACACCAGGGAACACCGTTTCCATGAAAGGGTGTACATGGTTTGCAACAATGCTTAGGTAGGTGGTACATGTCAAAGTAACATCCACATGGATGGCAGGACCCAAGATTTCCCAGCAGAACATTGCCCATAGCATCACACTGCCTCCGCCGGCTTGCCTTCTTCCCCTAGACTAGAGAATCCTGGTACCATGTGTTCCCCAGGTAAGCGATACACACGCACCCGGCCATCCACGTGATGTAAAAGAAAATGTGATTCAGCAGACAAGGCCACCTTCTTCCATTGTTTCGCTGTCCAGTTCTGATGCTCATGTGCCCACTGTTGGAGCTTTCTGCGGTGGACAGGGGTCAGCATGGGGCACCCTGACTGGTCTGCAGCTAAGCAGCCCATACACAACAAACTGCGATGCACTGTGTATTGTGACACCTTTCTATCAGAACCAGCTTTAACTTCTTGAGCAATTTGAGCTACAGTAGCTCGTCTGTTTGATCGGACCACACAGGCCAGCCTTCGCTCCCCACGTGCATCAATGAGCCTTGGCCGCCCATGACCCTGTCGCCGGTTGACCACTGTTCCTGCCTTGGACCACTTTTGATAGAAACTGACCACTGCAGACGGGAACACCCCACGAGAGCTGCAGTTTTGGAGATGCTCTGACCCAGTCGTCTACCCATCACAATTTGTCCCTTGTCAAACTCACTCAAATCCTTACACTTGCCCACTTTTCCTGCTTCTAACACATCATCTTTGGGGACAAAATGTTCACTTGCTGCCTAATATATCCCACACAATAACAGGTGCCGTGATGAAGAGTAATGTTATGCCTAAAGGTATATATGTATATAATACATATATACCCAAATGCCCCAAAGCATTTGATGTGTGTATAATAATAATAACAATCTGCAATTATACATATAAAATAAAATAATTATAATTCTTTCCAAAGGTAGTGATAATCTGAATATATATATATATATATATATATGTAGCGCCTCTCTAGCGTGCTTGACTATAATGAGAGGTGGCTATCCTGAATTCTTTAAATACTTATTTAATCAAATAAGTGAGGTTTCAATAATAAACTTATCCGTGTTTTACTTGTGTGTGAATGTAACTAACTTATTATTACATGAAATGCTTGTTCCCTTTTAAATCACTAATTAAACACTGATATTTACACTTTTACAGGAAATGACATGTCCTGGAATTACTTTTATTCTAGAAACACTTTCCTATTTAAAATCACAATTTTACTCTTTTCTTAATTAACTTCAAATATCAAAAGAGTCAGTAACCACAACTGTTTTATAAAAAAGTATACCAGATTTACTCAGAAAAAGGTCAGAAATTAAATATATCTGGTTAAACTCACTTTTCAAATCACAAATGCATTACAATTCACATATCAAACACAAGGGCCCAGGAAAATAAAATAGCCGGCAAAAACCCCTAGCTTAATATGAAATACCCTTTAAATGTTCAGCTGATGCAGGCCTGAATGTAGCTCGGGTGCGTTGTAGCCTTAAACCGAATGGCTGCTTCACCACACAGGCCAAACAAAAAATGGTACCTTTACTCCATGTGAATGTAACCTCACGTGCACAAGATCAAAGGCGTCAGCAGCAGAAGACAGGACGAGAAGATTCGCATTGAAGAAAAGACAGGAAGAGAAGATTCACATGGCAGACGATCTCAGCAAAGTCCCCCACTCGATAACGCTATCCGGCTCCGTCAGGGTCTTTGATCATCGTCAGTCTCCACACAGGCTTTACTAATCGAGGTCGCTGGCCGCTAACTTGTCAGCAAAGTCCATGCAAAACGTAACCACTAAATCAGCGGCTAACTGAAACTTATATCTGTCTTACTGTTATGAGTTTACCACTCACACAGACAGAAATATCACCATTAACGATTGGTATAAGAGTCCTTATTGAACACTTTCACTCATCTCGTGCGTGCATTGCATTCTCCGCAACCGTCTTTTTTCTTTTCCGCAAAACCCCCGCGTTCATCTCCCGTACTGTGTACCTTGACCTCCGCTGTGATTGGCTCATACACAAACTTTCAGAAATAAAATAAATTCACAAAACATTTGTGTAACTTTTTCTTTCTATTCTTACAGGCATATTTAAAGCATTTTAACATACATTATTACCCAACAAATAATTAACATTTTAAATGCTGTATTCAGTAAACCATGAACATTACCCAATAGGTTTTTCTCTCATAGAACAAAATCATAACTTTATTTATTTATTTTTTTTAACCTTAAATTGTATTTATTAAACTATGAAATTATTTATTCAATCGTGTATATCTTATACTAATGAATATATTTCAACAGGGTTACACCCTCCCCCTTTTAAATGTCTGTGTGTCCTCATCAGACACTAATAAACTAACAAAGGAGTCCTAAGGGCATAATAACTACGGTGTCTAGTGTTTTCCTATTTTAATGACTATCCCTCTGTGAACTATGGTCAAAGGCTCATCTCTTGATCTACCAGGCTCATCATAGGTAAGTCTAATAGTTGGCTTGACAGTTCTCTTAGGTCTAGGCTCAGAGCTGGGCTGCCTTCTATCCTCCTGGACCTCAGATACTTCTTGTTCAGACTCCGATCCAGCTTCACTAATCTCTTCCAGAGCTACTTCTGGATCATACTCCTCATCCTCAGATTCCGGTTCAGAGTTGTGATCAACCTCTTCGGGGTCTGAATCATTTTCATGAACATGTTCACCTTCAGGGTCATTTTCATGTTGTGTTTCAGGGTCATCTTCTAACTCAACTACTGGCCTGGCAGTATTCAGCACCCTTGGTACAGGCTCTCTCCGAGTGACACGGTGAGGGACATAATACTCCATGTCAGAGGATGAATCGGAAAACTCCAATAACTCCTGAGTCTCTGGTCTTGAGTCCCTTTGAATTCTCTTACGAGTGTCTGCTCTGGTCTTGGGTTTCTCAGGCAGATCAGAATCCTGGTCAGTGCATGGCATTCTCACCAGCTGTCCAATTGGAAGAAGGTGGTCCCTGTGTATAGTCTTTGTACCTAACCTTCCATCCTCTCGTTTGATCTTGAACACCGGTAGTTTTGGCATCTTCCCAATGACAACATACGGATCAGGACTCCACTTGCTTTCCAGTTTGTGCTTGCCTCTCAGGCCAAGATTCCGGAGGAGTACTCTGTCACCGATCTCTATGGACTGAAAGGTAACTCGGCGATCATACGACCTCTTGTTTCTCTGGTGCCGTTTGTCTGCAGCATCAGAGGCTAACTTGTAGGCTTGCTTCAAGTCTTCCTTCAGCTTGGTGACATATCGGGTGTGAGACGCCTCTTCTATGCCATCTGGGGATGTTCCAAAACACAAGTCAACAGGAAGTCTCGCCTCTCTGCCAAACATCAGATGGTAAGGAGAGTACCCTGTGGCATCACACTTGGTGCTGTTGTACGCGTGGACCAGGTGAGGCACATGTTGACTCCACGTACGCTTCTTCTCCCGGCCTAACGTACTTAGCATAGAGAGCAGAGTTCGGTTGAACCTTTCTGGCTGCGGGTCACCTTGCGGATGATACGGCGTTGTCCGCGACTTGCGTATCCCCATCAAGGTCAACAGTTCTCGGATCAAACGGCTCTCAAAATCTCTTCCTTGATCAGAATGGATCCTTGAAGGCAGTCCATAATGTATGAAATATTTCTCAACCAGGACCTTTGCTACAACCTGGGCCTTCTGGCTTTTAGTTGGGAAAGCCTGAGCGTATCTTGTGAAATGATCCGTGACCACTAACACGTTACTTATGCCTTTGGAGTCAGGCTCCATGGAAAGAAAGTCCATGCACACCAAATCCATAGGCCCATGGCTTATGATCTGGTGCAACGGAGCAGCTCTCTGTATAGGGGTCTTGTGAGTGACACACTCCCCACAGTTCTTGATATATTCTTCCACTTGCACCGACATCCTAGGCCAAAAGAATCTACTTCGGAGCAGGTCAACAGTTCGCTCTTGTCCAAGGTGCCCCAGGTCATCATGCATGGCCCGCATAACCATCTCCCGGAACTCGCTCGGCAGGAGGAGTTGACTGATCACCTCTCCGGATGGTCTCTTGCTGTACCGATACAGTAATCCATCTTTCATTGCTAGCTTCCCAGCTTCCCTTTTCAATCTGGACAACTCAGGACTCATGTTCCCCTCCTCTTGCCAACGCCCATGCTTGACGGCTTGGATGGCCGGTCCAATGGCTTCATCCTCTTCCTGAGCCTTCCTGAGACTCAGTTTAGACATGAGTTCCAGAGACTTTAACTCCATGTGTGTGGGAAATGCATACAGGTCAGGAACAGAGTGGGGAGATGCTCCAAGCTGAATAACACAGACTGGTGTACTGCGTACAGACTCTGAGATGCAGACTTTCTGGCAGATGGTTTTCACTCCAGACTGAGGTATAGTCACCCACCCATTGTCGTCTTCCTCTTGCATGTTCCTCGACAAAAGGTCGGCATCAATGTTCTGTCTGCCAGGGCGATACTGCACATCAAACTCGTACGTAGATAGGGCAGCTAGCCAGCGATGCCCCACCGCATTGAGCTTGGCGGTGGACAGCACGTACGTGAGCGGGTTGTTGTCGGTACGTACGGTGAATCTTGCCCCATATAAATAGTCGTGGAATTTGTCGACTACTGCCCACTTAAGTGACAAGAATTCCAGCTGATGTATGGGGTAGTTTCTCTCTGCAGAGCTAACTTTCCTGCTTGCAAAGGCAACTGGTCTCAGACCTTCAGGATGTTCTTGGTAAAGAACAGCACCAAGACCCTTCAAGCTGGCATCCACATGCAGGATGTATGGATGTTGTGGATTGGCAAATGCCAGGACAGGCGCATGTGTCAGACGGTGAATTATGTGATGAAACGCATCTGTACAGGATTTGTCCCATCTTTCCCCGAACGGCTCCGATTCTTTCAAGTAGACTTTGCTCACATCGTGGACATACTTATTTCTCTTCTGAGTTGGAGCATATCCCTTTGTGAGTTCAGTCAGTGGTCTAACAATTTCAGAATAGTTCTGAATGAATCGGCGGTAATAACCGCAAAATCCTAGGAAAGATTGTAACGTCTTCAGGTTTGTGGGCATGGGCCATATAGTAACGGCCTCAATCTTGTTTGGATCGGGGGCAACTCCATCTGCAGACACAATGTGCCCCAGATACTTGACCCTTGGCAGACAGATCTGACACTTGTCCACTGAGAGTTTCAGCCCAACTTCACCGAGACGATCTAGGACCCTGAGCAGTCTCTCCTCGTGTTCCTCGAGAGTCTTCCCAAACACTATCACGTCGTCCAGGTACACCAGCACTTGTAAGAGGTTCATGTCACCGACAGCCTTTTCCATCAACCTTTGAAAGGTTGCTGGTGCCCCAGTAATGCCTTGAGGCATTCGTTCAAACTGAAAAAATCCTAAAGGACAAATGAATGCCGTCTTCTCCTTGTCCTCTTCGGACATAGCTATCTGGTAGTAGCCTGAGCGCAAATCCAGCACAGAGAACCACTGACTCCCCGTTAATGCATTCAGTGCATCTTCAATGCATGGTGTTGTGTACTGGTCAGGGATGGTTCGGCTATTCAACAGTCGGTAATCTATGCACATCCTAATAGCACCAGTCTTCTTTCTGACTACAACTATAGGGGATGCATAGGGGCTTCGCGACTCTGTTATGATCCCTGCCTGCAGCAGTTCTTGTAAATGCTTTCTCACATCTTCGATATCTGCAGGGGCTAGCCGGCGTGATCGTTGACGGAAAGGCCGGGAATCAGAAAGTCGGATTCTGTGCTCTACTCCTCTTGCTAATCCCACGTCCCACTCGTGCATTGAGAATACATGAGACTTCTGAGCAAGTTTCTTACGTAATCTGTCCTTCCATTGTTCTGAGATAGGAGAGTCCCCAAAGTTGATCATGTTCTCATCAAAGTCAGAGGAAGCAGTCTCCTTAGGGGGAATCGTCGCAACTGAATCAATGTGGTACACGCATCCAATCACTGTTCCCACAGGTATGGAAGTTTCTCTTGAGGAGTCATTTTTTAGTAATACTCTCAAACTGTTGTCATCCAATGCCCCGCTGGGCACAACCATGGGATGAAAAATCACATCAGCAGGTAAGGCAGCTGCAGGTGAGGAGTCTATCATCAGGATTTCTTGAGCAACAGGCTTCTTCAGCTCGACTTTGCACACAACCTGAGTGTCACCCTCTGGGGGTAAGACCAAGGGACCTGGACCCATCCATCGGACATGGCCAGCCTCCTCCTCTTGGACTGGGACTGCAACACCCTTTAGAGTAGGTTGATCTTCCTTGACATGAACACGAAGGCCTAGTGTTTGGGTGACATCAATGCCATTATCCTTGCACTGATTCACCAAACGTCTAACATGGCTTGCATTGGTGCCCACAATGACAGACGTCTTATCTTCAGTCCTAGGGTTTGGACATATGAGAGCTAGGACAGTTACAGTCTGACTGGTTCCCAACACCTCAGCTGGATACTCCACATCAACTACCACGTAGCCACGGTAAGGGTAGCTAGCCCCAGACTCACTTAAACCCCATAGCGAAAGACCAGATACTGGCTGAATGGGGATATCCGACAAGTACTTCAAGTACCAGGGTTCAAAAATGATCGTCACCTGAGAGCCACTATCTAACAAAGCAGTGCAGGGTTGTCCATTAACCTTCAGTGGCACCAGACTAGGCGGCCCAACTAAGCCATCGGGAATTGGCACACCCTCAGGCATGTCTGCTGTACTTTTCTCAACAGAACAGTTAACTGCATTAGCTGTTGCATCACTTGACGGCTGGTTGTTCTTGGACAGCTTCAACGCTTGGATAAGTCTCTTGATAACTTTAGCCTGGTTTTCTGGGCTTTGGCACTTCCTTGCAAAATGCCCATTCTCACCACATCGATAACAGAAGTGTTCCTCCGATACTTTGAACGATCGTTGTGGGGAGCTGGCTACTGGTTTAGAGGTATTCACAGCTGAAACGGCAGATTGAGGTTCAGCTACTTTATTTGTTACTTTCTGTTGCAAGCGCTTCATTTGTTTTTTCAAAGCTGCTATCTCACCGTCCGAACTGCACTCACTGTACATTACATTTGGGGGAATTTTCTCACTGCTAACTGATGTGTCGTGGGCTGGCTTAGACACGACAGCAGCAACCAAGGCCTTAAGTTCTTTGATCTCAGCCTTCAGGTTCTGAATTTCAGTCTGTTTCACATCAGCATTCTGCCTTACATTTCCACCTTGGATGACAGGAGTAATCTTCTTTCGTGAGGCCTCATATTCCTCTTCTGTGCGTATCTCTTTTAACAACTGGAGAAAGGTTGGGGGCTTTTCTCTCCGCTCTCTTAAACGAAGGTTAACTAACATCAGATCAGAGGCTATCGCACCACGCAACAATTGGTCGAGTCTTACTCTATCCGCACATCCAAGGGGGAGACCATCTCTTTGCACCACCCTATTCAACGACTGTTCTAGACGTCTGAGGAAGTCAGACAGCTTCTCACCTGGTTGTTGCTGTAGTAAACGAAATGCAAAATACAACTCCTCCCCGGACTCTGCTGTCCCAAAAGCATGCTCTAGGGCCTCTAAGCAGTCTTCGGGGCCCACATCAGGATCACTGGCTCTGGCTGCTTTTACAATGTCTAGTGCCGGGCCTCTGAGACTTTCCATCAGTCTCCGCCTCTTCTCTTTGTGAGAGCATTCACACTCTTCCACCATGAGCCGTGCTTGACCCAACCAGTGGTCGAACTGCTCTTCCCCAGCTGGGGTGGGCAGCAACCCAGAGAAAGTTCGTAGGCGGCGATAACTTCCTTGCTCATTTGAGGACTTGGATGTCTTGTCAAGTAAATCACTTACAGCTCGCAGGATGGCCTCTGTTGACTTGGCAGCAGCTTCATCTTCTGGGAACAATGTGTGAAGGCCTTCAACATGTTTACCTGGAGCTTGCTGCGTTCCGGACATATAAACTGGTGTACTAGCTTGTGTAGCTGGATCTGCTATGATAACGGGCCACGACCTTCCACCATCAATAGGAAGCACTTCACTGGGAACAATTTCACCTTTTACTTCCTCCTTACATTCACACAAGACCGAGTATTGGTTTAGTTGGCTGTTGAAAGTTCGGCCTCTGACTCGCACACGTCCCAAGCACTTCACAGTTTGCATGGTCTCTTCTATTGCACTTGGGTCTACATCTTCCTGCATGAGCACCAGAACTGCATGAGCCTCGTCTAATGCCTCGCCACGGCACCATCCTTTTAATTCTGATACTAGCTCTTTCATATGTGCCATATTAGCTTATCAATTAGCGCTATTTAAAGCTTCAGAATGCTAATTTTCAATGTAAACTAAACAAGGGAGAAAAAACAAAAAAAACAAAACAAGAAACCCACACTAATTATCCCAGCGGTGCCTCCATTTTATGTAGCGCCTCTCTAGCGTGCTTGACTATAATGAGAGGTGGCTATCCTGAATTCTTTAAATACTTATTTAATCAAATAAGTGAGGTTTCAATAATAAACTTATCCGTGTTTTACTTGTGTGTGAATGTAACTAACTTATTATTACATGAAATGCTTGTTCCCTTTTAAATCACTAATTAAACACTGATATTTACACTTTTACAGGAAATGACATGTCCTGGAATTACTTTTATTCTAGAAACACTTTCCTATTTAAAATCACAATTTTACTCTTTTCTTAATTAACTTCAAATATCAAAAGAGTCAGTAACCACAACTGTTTTATAAAAAAGTATACCAGATTTACTCAGAAAAAGGTCAGAAATTAAATATATCTGGTTAAACTCACTTTTCAAATCACAAATGCATTACAATTCACATATCAAACACAAGGGCCCAGGAAAATAAAATAGCCGGCAAAAACCCCTAGCTTAATATGAAATACCCTTTAAATGTTCAGCTGATGCAGGCCTGAATGTAGCTCGGGTGCGTTGTAGCCTTAAACCGAATGGCTGCTTCACCACACAGGCCAAACAAAAAATGGTACCTTTACTCCATGTGAATGTAACCTCACGTGCACAAGATCAAAGGCGTCAGCAGCAGAAGACAGGACGAGAAGATTCGCATTGAAGAAAAGACAGGAAGAGAAGATTCACATGGCAGACGATCTCAGCAAAGTCCCCCACTCGATAACGCTATCCGGCTCCGTCAGGGTCTTTGATCATCGTCAGTCTCCACACAGGCTTTACTAATCGAGGTCGCTGGCCGCTAACTTGTCAGCAAAGTCCATGCAAAACGTAACCACTAAATCAGCGGCTAACTGAAACTTATATCTGTCTTACTGTTATGAGTTTACCACTCACACAGACAGAAATATCACCATTAACGATTGGTATAAGAGTCCTTATTGAACACTTTCACTCATCTCGTGCGTGCATTGCATTCTCCGCAACCGTCTTTTTTCTTTTCCGCAAAACCCCCGCGTTCATCTCCCGTACTGTGTACCTTGACCTCCGCTGTGATTGGCTCATACACAAACTTTCAGAAATAAAATAAATTCACAAAACATTTGTGTAACTTTTTCTTTCTATTCTTACAGGCATATTTAAAGCATTTTAACATACATTATTACCCAACAAATAATTAACATTTTAAATGCTGTATTCAGTAAACCATGAACATTACCCAATAGGTTTTTCTCTCATAGAACAAAATCATAACTTTATTTATTTATTTTTTTTAACCTTAAATTGTATTTATTAAACTATGAAATTATTTATTCAATCGTGTATATCTTATACTAATGAATATATTTCAACAGGGTTACATATATATATATATATATATATATATATATATATATATATATATATATATATATATATATATATATATATATATATATATATATATATATATATATATATATACAGGTCCTTCTCAATAAATTAGCATATTGTGATAAAGTTCATTATTTTCCATAATGTAATGATAAAAATTAAACTTTCATATATTTTAGATTCATTGCACACCAACTGAAATATTTCAGGTCTTTTATTGTTTTAATACTGATGATTTTGGCATACAGCTCATGAAAACCCAAAATTCCTATCTCAATAAATTAGCATATTTTATCCGACCAATAAAAGAAAAGTGTTTTCAATACAAAAAAAGTCAACCTTCAAATAATTATGTTCAGTTATGCACTCAATACTTGGTCAGGAATCCTTTTGCAGAAATGACTGCTTCAATGCGGCGTGGCATGGAGGCAATCAGCCTGTGGCACTGCTGATGTGTTATGGAGGCCCAGGATGCTTCGATAGCGGCCTTAAGCTCATCCAGAGTGTTGGGTCTTGCGTCTCTCAACTTTCTCTTCACAATATCCCACAGATTCTCTATGGGGTTTAGGTCAGGAGAGTTGGCAGGCCAATTGAGCACAGTAATACCATGGTCAGTAAACCATTTACCAGTGGTTTTGGCACTGTGAGCAGGTGCCAGGTCGTGCTGAAAAATGAAATCATCTCCATAAATCTTTTCAGCAGATGGAAGCATGAAGTGCTCCAAAATCTCCTGATAGCTAGCTGCATTGACCCTGCCCTTGATAAAACACAGTGGACCAACACCAGCAGCTGACATGGCACCCCAGACCATCACTGACTGTGGGTACTTGACACTGGACTTCAGGCATTTTGGCATTTCCTTCTCCCCAGTCTTCCTCCAGACTCTGACACCTTGATTTCCGAATGACATGCAAAATTTGCTTTCATCCGAAAAAAGTACTTTGGACCACTGAGCAACAGTCCAGTGCTGCTTCTCTGTAGCCCAGGTCAGGCGCTTCTGCCGCTGTTTCTGGTTCAAAAGTGGCTTGACCTGGGGAATGCGGCACCTGTAGCCCATTTCCTTGCACGGTGGCTCTGGATGTTTCTACTCCAGACTCAGTCCACTGCTTCCGCAGGTCCCCCAAGGTCTGGAATCGGTCCTTCTCCACAATCTTCCTCAGGGTCCGGTCACCTCTTCTCGTTGTGCAGCGTTTTTTGCCACACTTTTTCCTTCCCACAGACTTCCCACTGAGGTGCCCAGATACAGCACTCTGGGAACAGCCTATTCGTTCAGAAATTTCTTTCTGTGTCTTACCCTCTTGCTTGAGGGTGTCAATGATGGCCTTCTGGACAGCAGTCAGGTCGGCAGTCTTACCCATGATTGCGGTTTTGAGTAATGAACCAGGCTGGGAGTTTTTAAAAGCCTCAGGAATCTTTTGCAGGTGTAATTTTGATTCAGATGATTAGGTTAATAGCTCGTTTAGAGAACCTTTTCATGATATGCTAATTTATTGAGACAGGAATTTTGGGTTTTCATGAGCTGTATGCCAAAATCATCAGTATTAAAACAATAAAAGACCTGAAATATTTCAGTTGGTGTGCAATGAATCTAAAATATATGAAAGTTTAATTTTTATCATTACATTATGGAAAATAATGAACTTTATCACAATATGCTAATTTATTGAGAAGGACCTGTATATATATATATATATATATATATATATATATATATATATATATATATATATATATATATATATATATATATATATATATATATATATATATATATATATATATATATATATACCCTCACCTAAAGGATTATTAGGAACACCTGTTCAATTTCTCATTAATGCAATTATCTAATCAACCAATCACATGGCAGTTGCTTCAATGCATTTAGGGGTGTGGTCCTGGTCAAGACAATCTCCTGAACTCCAAACTGAATGTCAGAATGGGTAAGAAAGGTGATTTAAGCAATTTTAAGCGTGGCATGGTTGTTGGTGCCAGACGGGCCGGTCTGAGTATTTCACAATCTGCTCAGTTACTGGGATTTTCACGCACAACCATTTCTAGGGTTTACAAAGAATGGTGTGAAAAGGGAAAAACATCCAGAATGCGGCAGTCCTGTGGGCGAAAATGCCTTGTTGATGCTAGAGGTCAGAGGAGAATGGGCCGACTGATTCAAGCTGATAGAAGAGCAACTTTGACTGAAATAACCACTCGTTACTACCGAGGTATACAGCAAAGCATTTGTGAAGCCACAACACGCACAACCTTGAGGCGGATGGGCTACAACAGCAGAAGACCCCACCGGGTACCACTCATCTCCACTACAAATAGGAAACAATTTGCACAAGCTCACCAAAATTGGACAGTTGAAGACTGGAAAAATGTTGCCTGGTCTGATGAGTCTCGATTTCTGTTGAGACATTCAGATGGTAGAGTCAGAATTTGGCGTAAACAGAATGAGAACATGGATCCATCATGCCTTGTTACCACTGTGCAGGCTGGTGGTGGTGGTGTAATGGTGTGGGGGATGTTTTCTTGGCACACTTTAGGCCCCTTAGTGCCAATTGGGCATCGTTTAAATGCCACGGCCTACCTGAGCATTGTTTCTGACCATGTCCATCCCTTTATGACCACCATGTACCCATCCTCTGATGGCTACTTCCAGCAGGATAATGCACCATGTCACAAAGCTCGAATCATTTCAAATTGGTTTCTTGAACATGACAATGAGTTCACTGTACTAAAATGGCCCCCACAGTCACCAGATCTCAACCCAATAGAGCATCTTTGGGATGTGGTGGAACGGGAGCTTCGTGCCCTGGATGTGCTTCCCACAAATCTCCATCAACTGCAAGATGCTATCCTATCAATATGGGCCCACATTTCTAAAGAATGCTTTCAGCACCTTGTTGAATCAATGCCACGTAGAATTAAGGCAGTTTTGAAGGCGAAAGGGGGTCAAACACAGTATTAGTATGGTGTTCCTAATAATCCTGTAGGTATATATATATATAAACAGCATTAGTAAAACCCCACAACCTGGAGCTAAATTGGCTTGTCTTTTTAAACGAACTGTCCATCCTTTTCAATCACTCTTAGTGCGTCTGAGAGAGAAAGCAACTTCCTCAACAGTTATATAATGTTCACGCAAAATCTCATCCTGAGGTTGTCGCTGCTCCTTACATTGGCTTATGAAGAAACTATTTTAACACACATGAATGCACGATATCATGTTAAGTTAGTTTGTCATTCATCGTGGTTGTATTGCATGAACACCCATGAATCACAAACACCCTGCTGTTCCATAAAAGCAAGTCTTCCACTATCATGAGCAGCAAAGGTTCCTCGAGGCAGGATCAGTGCTTCATCTCCATTTAAAATAGGCCGGTGTAGACGAGGGCAAACTCTCCAATATGGAAAATGCTGTCTCGAGAAGACAGCGTGACTGTGAATCTCATATTAGCACTGGCATCCCATGGTCTCGGTAGACAATAAAAGCCCTGGAGAAAAATAGGTTTGCACATCCTTACAGAGGAGCGACTCCTTGCTGTAAGTAAGGCGATGCGTGCAGAGAGTGACAGTAAGCACCATCATGGTCAGCAGACGTACAACATGGTCTTAAATATGATGAATGCTTTTTAATTAGACTCTCCGCTTCAGTATATTACATGTGCATGGCCATCAGAGAGCCACAGCCTGATTGCACATTTAAGGGTGCGCGAGCTGTTCTGATGACACCCTCACTAAATAATGCAGGAGGCCAGTGGTTTTGTGCTGCGTTTGTACACGAGGGCTCAGGGTGTGTCCACAGCAGACTCAGCAGATGCTCTGAGTGGGCGGCACAGGATGAGATCAGGACAACAGGAGGATTTTGGCACCAGCTTTGTGCACGCTCAGCAAACAAACTGTCCCTTCAGAGTGTTAACGACGGATACAAAACTTATTAGCTGCACACAAGGCTTTTTGAACTGTAAGAGCATTTCCTAATTTAACTGAAATCTTGTTTGTGTGCTTTATGTGTGATTGTGATACCTCAAATCACACGACTTGTTGTGGAGATATTTTTACAATTGTTTTTGTAAGAAGTCTCTTATGCTCAGCAAAGCTGCATTTATTTTATCAAAAAAAATTGAGTAAAACCGTATTGTGAAATATAATAACAATTTAACATGTAATAATATCTAATTAATATATTTTAAAATGTGATTTATTCCTGTGATCCAGTGTCAACCTCCTTTAGAAATCAATCCAATATGCTGATTTGGTGCTCAAGAAATATTTCTTCTTATCATCAATGTTTTTGTATGTATTTTTTCCAGGATTCGTTGATGAATAGAAATAGAAATCTCTTATGTAAGGAATAATTCACGACAGACCGTTGAATTATTAGAAAAATAATGCGGCTATGACAGAGTTACACCTCAGGTGTGCATTATTTTTCAATAATTCAGTGGCCTGGAGTCAATTATTCCGCTTATACTATGGTTACCACACCTCAAAACATTGTTCAGATGATTTATTTCAAGACATTTGTCAGGTTTTTGTCCTTAAAACCCCTAAAAAAGGACTCATTTCTTATGCGTCTAATCTTAAACCGCCGTTGCTAATTCCAAAACGTAATTTTAGAGCTAATAACAGAGGCTTCAGCCATTGATAGCAGACTAATGCAGTTATTAATGCAGTTATGAGAGAGAGAGATTTAGCATATGTGAATTACCTGAGTCTGTGTGTCAGTGTTTGGCAGCCGTGTCTCTAGCAAAACTGTAAGTTTATCTGCCCCAAGAACAGCGCTGTTATTACCTTGCTAGTGAGCATGGGCGTCACTAGGCCCTTTTTTGGGGGGCTTTAGCACCCCCTAAACTTCTGCCCAGCCCCCCTAAAAATGTCTGATTAACCTTTATAACATATGAAACTGACGGGAAGCTTCGGCTTCGTCCCGTTTTTTAATCAGCGTGTTCTTCAATCCGCAGCGGCGCCGAGCAGAGCGCACTTCAGAAGCAGAGGTGTGTGCGTTGATCTGAGCTTCATTGGTCTGTCACCGCTCGTCAATGTCAAAATATTTGTGAAAACCAATCAAATCAGAGTAGGCGGGCTTTATGTACGCACAGAAGCTGCTGAGGCTGAGCGTGAATTTTAGCAGCACAACTCAACTTCAAGTGCGAGATATGTAGCTAAACTAAACATTTTATATTTGACAGCTGCTTCTTTAAGTCAGAAATTTTAAACAAATGACAAAAATATTCAGGCAAATTAATAATCTTTTATCTAAATTCACCATTTTGAATTGAAATAGGCCTATGTATTGTAATTTATAATATATTTAACAAACAAGAAATATTAACAAAGCCGTTTTCTTCAGATTAGACATAAGATTAATAGTAATGAATGTGTGCATATTGTAAATTAATTCCTGGTAGCCTTCAGTAATGTAACATGTCTATGAAAAGTATTCATAAAACATATAAATATCAGTTAAACATATGTTTTACTGTCTTCACTGACGAAAATGGAAAAACTTTATCAGTCATATCTGCCCACTGACATGGTTTTCAAGCTATTGTTATCAAAATTTTTTGGCGTTCAGAATATCTTAAAATGCACATGTAGATATTTGAAATCAAAATTTTCTCGGGGGAACAAGCCCCCGAACCTCCCTTACTACCTCACATTTGGGATCTCAGTGATTATAAACCTGCCTACATTGTATGATTAAGGGATGTACAATATGGTCATGCAGAATAAGGCATTAATATTTGCTTTATAAGTAATAATAAACAGCCAATATCCTAATATGCATACTAATAAGCTACTAGTTAATAGTAGAATTGGACCCTTAACTAAAGTGTTACCATTTTTTTTTCATTGGGGGCTGAGCCCCCCTAAAATGAAAATCCTAGAATCACCCCTGCTAGTGAGAAATGTCATGTAGCTTTTAAGTTTTAATATTTTACCGAGGGAAGAAAAAGGGAGAAAAAAGGGAGAAAAAGTTTGCACTACACAGGATGATGTATCACCTCACCTTTCCTCGTATTCTTAATTATTTAGAGCAGTATTCTTCATTTTTTAGAGCAGTGCTGACAACACGTTTCTGTGTGAGTGTGTGTCCATACTGTGTGTGTGTGTGTGTGTGTGTGTGTGTGTGTGTGTGTTTGAGTAGGAGAGCGGGAGAAAGAGAGTATGTGCTTTACGTACATAATAAAACATACTTTTGTCGCAAAAAACATGGAAATATTTTGTCGTTTTTATCCTATTGTTTACTATATTAATTTGCTTGGTCAGTGCCGTTGTGGGTTTTGGTTATTTTGCTGTTGTAACGCTGTTTTCATACGGGGCGTCGGCATCCACACTTGTCTGAAGCTTGGCGCTGACGCGACCGTCATAGTGACAACAGCCAATCACAATACTTTTCCGGTGTTCTGTGTCGATGAATGCAATTGGCCAGCGTCTGTACCCTATATTTGCATAAACGTTCTGACAGGCTGACGCCTGCGTTGGCAGTTGCAAAGTTGAACATTGTTTGACACTGCTTTGAGCAACGCAGTGCCGCCACTCCCATTACACGCATCACGTGCTGCGCGTAGGGCACCAAGTGCTCAGGGGGGCACCACAAGAAAATGCAACGGAACCCACAATTCAGTTTGGCAATGCATGATGTCACCCATTCAAAGTAAATGAGAAATGTTAACGCCGAGGCCCCATGTGAATGCACTGTAAGCTGTAAAGACCTTTGAAATGAATGAAATAATTTGGTGAAGTGATATGGACTGTAATGCGGTCAAGACCTGCCTGGAACTACTTTATCAGTGCGTATCCCTGAAAATAATTGCACACCTTAAAATGTTCATCAACCAATCAGATTCAAGCATTCTACAGCCCATAGTATAAAACATTATAAATGTTTTTACTGTCAGTTTGATCAAATTTAAGAGCACCCCCCCCCCCCCCCCCATGTATATATATTTTATCTTGTAATGATAGGCCTGAAGTTAAAGGTGCAGTGTGTAGTATTGACAGAAATGCAATATAATATACATAACTATGTTTTCAGTGGTGTATAAACACCTTACATAATGAACCGCTACTGTTTTTATTACCTTAGAATGAGCCATTTCTATCTACATACACCACGGGTCCCCTTACTGTGAAATCGCCATTTTGCGCTGCCATGTTTCTACAGTAGCCCTAAATGGACAAACTTCTCTACAGAGCGCTAGCTACTCTCTGCTCTCTCTGACATTTTTGACCTGTGTCGCCCACCGTAGCATCTCTATGTGCTTGGAAAGGGAGGGGTGAGCGTCAGGTGATTGCAATTACAACCTCACCGCTAGATGCCGCTAAAATTTACACACTGCACCTTTAAATGACCTGTTAAAAACAAAGTAAAATTAACAAAAAGAAGCAAGCTGAGTCCAAAGACAAAAAGTGATAAGGTTTAAACTATGTATATCAATATTTATTGGCTGCTTTTTTTCCTTTCGCAGTTTAGTTTCAGTTACATAATTTATCTCAGCATTTTGAAAGGACATATACACATATTTACTTCCATTCAACGTGTTCCTTTAAACCACATGTAGTGTTCTGCATGATAATACCTCTATACTGCATGGGCTTCTCAGCACTAACACCCTATTATACAATCAAAGTGATATGGAAAAGATAAGCCAACAATTAAAGAAATACCGAATGCATTGTTCCTGTAGTCTTTAGAAAAACAGGGGATAATTGTCGTTTTCCTTGACCCAGGGTTGCTTTGGTTGTAATGGCAATAAATGTACGTATCCATAGAAAGCAAGGCTAGAAAAATGGAGACAATTTGATCAACATTCCGATTGCCTAAAATACAAACAAAGCTGTTCATAATGCAGCATGACCAAAAACATATACAGGAATACAAATCAATTCAAGGTGTATTAAAATACTGATCATGGCATCAACACAGCTCTACTAAATATATACTGAAACAATTTACACCATCGTTTGATTCCTTTCTGCTCACTGTGTCTGAACATCCTCCCGTTATTCAGCAAATGTAATAACGGCTATACATAATTCATTTTCTGAACCCAAAGTAGTATGACATCACTCTCTGGGAAATACATTCAGATTCAAAACAGCCAATTTTCTTTCTTTCTTTTTGTTACATTTTGTCTTCCCTGTTTCTGTTCAGGATGATACAGCAAGGTGTTTAGAAAGAATTCTTGCTCCTCAAGATGTTAGAAACCCAGCGAGTCGTCATCTTCCTTAACACAAGTTGTCAGCAAAATATAAAAAGTCATAATGTGGACTATTAAACTGCTTGTGAAGAGGAAAAGTCTGGTATATATGTACGGTAAGTGGTACAGACTTAGGGTCCTAAACTACAGATGAAAAAAAAGTTTTATCTTTTGTTTGTATAAACACTGAAACATACATAATTAATGTATTAACAGCATTTAAAATATAACTAACATTAGCAACTTTAGAGATGTTTATGAATAATAAACACATGGAATTAATAGGCTGATTATAGGCTGTATTGTAATCCATGACATCACAAATATGTATAGTGGTATATTATGATTACAATTGCACGCACACGCGCACACATACACACATTATATATATATATATATATATATATATATATATATATATATATATATATATATATATATATATATATATATATATATATAATATGTTTTTGGTATATATGTAAAGACAATTGTTTGAAAATGACTTTTGGCCAGGCTGTCATGCAAATAAATTATGAACTCATGCTAAAACAAGAGCCAAGAAGCAATAAAATATTAATAACTGATTAATAACTTATTGTAGTCAATGTATGCTTTTTTTTACATAGTAAAATAAAACCTGTAGATGTAGTTTTCCCTTCTTTTTTTTTTTTGCCAAATAATAGATATAATATCAGATACATAACATAAGTATTTTGAGCTTCCCTCATACTTAAAATATTGAAAAAAATATAAATATTTTCTTCATATTTTGATGTTTTAATCAAACTTGTATATAGATAAATAGATAATATAAATACAATATTAAAGATTTGTATGTTTCTAAAGCTGTGCAAACGTAAATATGTGTATGTTTTAGATGCTGTCAATGCGTCTATATTGTATGTTTCAGCATATATCCAAATGTATAAACACTTGTGGATTGTTATGAAATAAGAAAATAAAAACAGGACCAAACTGAGCCACTGTACAGAAGCTGTGCCCACAGAATTTTACATTTTATACCACACAAAATAGTAAGATAACCACAGTATTTCTAAATTTGACTCTTTAGCTATTTAGGTTTTGATTATATTGTAAATTTTATCCGGGAAATATCATTCGCTCAAAATAAGAGAGGATGTGTAATTATTTGCTCCCATGGAGAAATATCTGAAGCCTGGAAGATTTGTATGTACTTTATATTTTAAATGTACATTGTAAATGTATATTGCCCTTGTTCCTTACGCATACACACAAAGAAAGAAATCCCTGAAATCAAATGGTGACATGATCCGAGTTTTGCCCAAATCAACTCGTTTAGGCTTGAAACTAAACCGCTGTAAAATCCTATTGCCAAAAAGACTAATGACAACACAGCATTCTATAAAACAGCTGAGTAATTTAGAGTAAACTATTTTCACGCAATCTAAACCATAAGCTGACCGTACCATGATAACCACGCGGAAGCATGCATTAGCAACGCCTTGTTTATAGCTCTGTGTAAACCGCTGTGTTAGTGTTTAACTTTGTTTTTGCGAAACTGAAGGATTTTAGGCCTTGTCCACACTTTCGTATGAAAACACATTCTTTTCCATCCGTTTTGGCCTTCCGTCCACACTGAGATGACGTTTTTTGTCAATGAAAAACGCTCTCCCAAGTGGTTGCCGTGTGGATGGTAAAAACGGAGGCTTTCAAAAACGATGGCGCATTTTTAGTCATGTGGCGCAGTCATGTGACCCATTCAGCCCAAAGCAAGATGGTGGATGATGCTGTACTGTGGTTGTTTTGATAGCATTGTTAAAGCTTTATGTCAATTTGTACATACTTCAGATGGCATTTCTTCAAATTGCCACAATGTTTAAATGAGGAGGAAAGTAAATGAAAGGCTGACGGAAATGGCGCATGTCGAAGTGTCTTCCATTTTACTCATGCACAGTACAGGGACGTGAGGGTTTTCAGAAAAAGTGCTTTGAAAAACGCTTTAAAACAGATTAACAGATACTTTAGAAAGTAGAATTTTGTCTTCGTTTACTCACTCTTGTGTTGTTCCAAACTCATATGATGACAGTTCTTGCTTCAAATTCAGCTCAAAACTCTCCTTTCATGTTTCAAGGAAAAATATCACCATACTGGTTTGGAATGACATAAGGGTGAGAAAATAAACATAGAATAGCTTACTATTTTTTGGGTGAACTATTCCTTTAACCATCCACTTCAGAACCAATTGTTCTGAAGTGGATGGTAAAAACTGAGACTTTCAAAAATGATGGCGCATTTTTAGTCACGTGAAGCAGTCACGTGACCCATTCAGCCCAAAGCAAGATGGTGGACGACGCAGTACTGTGGTTGTTTTGGCCATAGATATACATAATAAAGGCTAGATGTCTTACAGCGGAGTCCTAACGTCATCACCGGCGGCCATCTTGTCACAGGCAGGGCTCTGTGGTACCTGATGTAAGGCGAGTGATCTGCACGAACACAAATACTCTTATCTCGCTGAAATCTTGACGGATTTACAAATGGTTTGGTTTCTTACAAACATTATTAACGTGGCTATAATTCTGGATGCTTGAACAAATTATGAATAATTATTCATAAGTATGCAGTGTCATAACTACATCTCTGATGTTTATAACAAACCAAACAGTTTGAAAATCGGTAGAAAATTGAGCAAGTTATGGTTATTTAAAAAGTACATGCACCATTAAAACCATTAAAATTACGAGTGAGCGAACTGACTGTGACAAGATGGCCGCCAGGTGCGGACGTCGACCTCCATTGGCCAGCAGCGCGGACGAGACATCTAGCCTTTATTAAGTATATCTATGGTTTTGGCTGCTCTCTAGTTTGATAGCATTGTTAAAGCTTTATGTCAATTTGTACATACTTCAGATGGCATTTCTTCAAATTGCGGAAAGTTCAAATGAGGCGGAAAGTAAATAAACGGCTGAAGAAAATGGCGCATGTTCAAGCGTCTTCCATTTTACTCATGCACAGTACAGGTACGTAAGGGTTTTCAGAAAGCGTTTGAAAAAGGCTTTAAAACAGATTAACAAATACTTCGAATTTTGTCTTTGTTTACTCACCCTCGTGTTGTTCCAAACTCATATGATGACAGTTCTTGCTTCAAATTCTGCTCAAAACTCTCCTTTCATGTTTCAAGGAAAAATATCACCATACGGGTTTGGAATGACAGAAGGGTGAGAAAATAAACATAGAATACACATTTTGGGGTGAATTATTCAGATACACCAATGGCTCTGAAGTTGAAAAGATGGCAAAGACGGTACTTTGTTGTACTGTATCTGGTCCGTGGTGTGACTACAAATGCCTTGGAAAACGGAAATGGTTACGAAATAAAGCGATATTCCACGGATCTACGACATAGTGTAAACAGCAAGGCCATCAGTGAAGAATCAGCTAGCCTACTATATGTGACTCGATATAAGAATACTAAATCGATAACACAGCTTAAGTTGTGGTAAAATAATATTAGCAAACACTTGTTAGAAAAATCCGTAAAGGGGTATTTGCTGTGAAACACTGACACCTGGACGAACGATGGCGTTTTCTTTAGTGGAAGTAGCATATGCCTGTCTGACGCTGTCAACAGCTCTATGCATTCCTTTCGAAATACTCCTGAGCGACTCTTGAGTTGGGTATATGGGGAGGTCAAGTCCTCCTGGGAAGTTTGTATTTACGAGTTGGGAAATCGCAACGTCACTTTTGTCAGAGCAAGATGGCAGTGTACCTTCTCTTATGCGCGTTTCGTTTCAGGATGACAGTAAAATGTGATTTTGTAATATAATTTTTTTTTAAACAAATGTAACATTTTACTCTACATTTGTGCAGTGTTGGGGGATTTTTAATTGATATATAATTTTTAGAAAAGAAAAACAACTTTTTATGTACAATTCACTTTAAAAAAGATCCACATTTCTCATTTTCATTCTTGGAGATAACATGGACAATGTGCCATGGTTTAATGGAAGTTCAACCGGAGAATAAACAATAATTTTCAAATTAAAATAACATGACATTTCAATTACAGCCAGTGCATGGCTTCAAAGATGGCCCATTTAATCTTTTTCCAAGTTTTTTTATTTATTTAGATTTATGTTTAGACATTATAAATATAATTATCCTAACAATAAAAATGTATTGAAGTATCTTTGCACTTATGACATTATTTTGGGGCAGGAGCATTTCACATTGTGGATGTGCTATAGGTTTTTTTTTGTTTTTCATTTCCCCATTAATTTCAATTTGGGGTGTCAGGAGACATTGAACATCCTGAGAGGGGCCAGACATCATTACAATTTATTATTATTTTTTTTTTTGTAGAGCTAGCAAGTGTCAATCGCGACATCAAGTCTCGTGCCATTTAAAAGGGAATGGAAAATATCTTTTCGTTTCAGAAAACTTCATTTCGGGGTCAAAAAGACCCCGAATAGTGTATAAGGGTCAACTACACAAAAGTTTTTAAACTCTACAGCTAGAAAATGTTAGCTTTTTGTTATAGATAAAAAGCCTGACCGTGTAACTGCTAAATACTTGTAGACTGAAGTATTGTGGTATCACGCCTCGTTTTTCACTGACACAATCCCAACTTGTAAACACAGGACTCAAAGAAAATCCTGAGTTTCCCACTCGTATTTACGACTTTGTGGTGGCGTTACATAAAAAAGCAAAACACACCTCATTCTTTGTTCTTCAATTTTTGCGAAGTTAAATAGGTACACCACCACCTTGCTCTGATGAAAGTGCTTGAACGCACCTGAACTTCGTAAACACGAACTTCCGAGGAGGACTTTAACGCACCATTATAAACGTTGAAAACCCCAAAGCTTATGGATCTTTAAAAGCATGATTACCCATCCTACAGTACCACGTTCTATATAATAACCACGAGAAGCACACACAGGATATTCACAGCAGTCTTTACAGGTTCATGTCACAATTACTCCCTCAATCTCACATCTAGAACTGAAGTGTATTTACAGAATTGAATTGGCACTTGACAATTACATACGGACGTCCGTTGTTAGCTCTTTGCTTCAAAAATATCACTTTAACTGGCAGCTCTGCAGTGTTCCTGGAGGCTGTTTGTGTGTTCTTTCTCTTCTTAACACTTCCTTTCTTTGTAATTTTTTTTTCTCTGGAGTTATAGGAACAAGGTGCACTCCTCCATAGCATACAGGGCTTGACGTTTCCTCATTGCCCGGGGAATTAAGAGCCTTTAGTCCAGTGAAAGCAGCGGCTGCATGTTCTCTTCTTCGCTTTTCACTTTCTCTGGTCGTTTCAGGACACCTGGCTCCACCACTGACTGGGACCTGCGGGTATAAATAAAATATGAATTCCATCCCGAGAACTGGATTTCGAGATGCACAACTGAGAAATAAAAAATCCTGAGAGTGAATTGAAAATCTAAGCTAAAAACTAATTTAAACCTGGAAATAAACATTAAAAATGTGACCAGGCAAAATTATTTATTCATTATTTATTGTATTTATATTATATTTATATTATATTCTATTGGATTATTATTATTATAAATTGCTGCTGACATTAAAATAAAAAAATAATACTTACTACAAATAATACTTAATACAAACAATTTGATAATGATAATATAATAATGGAAAATAAATAAAATTAAATAAATAAATAAAATTATAATAAACATAAGATAATATATACATTTTAATGACATATAATATATGTATTAATTATATATATATATATATATATATATATATATATATATATATATATATATATATATATATATATATAATATAGTATAATATAATTAATATAATATCATATAATAAATATAATATAATTAATATAAAATAAAATAAAATAAAATAAAATAAAACAATAATATAATATAGTATAATATAATAAAATATAATATAATTAACATAATATAATATAATATAATACAAAATAATAATATAATATAATATAATATAATATAATATAATATAATATAATATAATATAATAAATATGAAACATTTGGACCCCAATGAAACATTTATGTACACACTCAGAGCACTACAAACTCAATGAAGTACAAAATGAATGATGCATTGTGCATGTCACAATCATTTAAAGTGACGGATGTGTAATGGAACGTGTCATCTTAGTACACTGGGTTGGCCTACTTTTGATTTAGCCCTCGTAGAGACATAAGAAGCTTTTAGGACAGTGTGCTGTCGTTCATCATGTGCAGATCTGGGGCACTTTCCTCTGATGAACGCATTTATGTATGTACCCTGACTATAATCATGAACAAAAACAGCTGTTTCTTATCAGAAACTTGTCAGATATAACAAAAGAAATCAGTTACAATTGCATTTAACTCCAGTATATTGATATATTTGATGTACTGAATATTAAGAAGGAAATAATGTAGAACAGGGTGATTCCACTGGGATTTGAGTGGATTGTGAAAAGTGGGCTATGATATGTTAGAGGTAAGCCAGTCATTATCGAAAAATAAACCTTTTTTATATAGAGAGACATGTGAGCAATTGTGACCAATGAAACTAGATTCCTTCATTTCAAAAGTAAATAATTCTAACTGTTATGTTGACTTTAAAAGATTCCCAGTAAGACCCCAAAGGACCAAACTAAAGGTGCTGTAAGTTATGTTTACGCCACACATGAAATAAACTACCTGACAGACATCACTGAAATAGGTGTCTTGAGAAATCCCACCTGCCTCAGCAAACAGCAAAGAAAAGTCTGAAATCACTTACAACACATTTAACCAACCATAATAACACAAGATATATCTTGGGGACAATGAACTACATTGTTCTATTATCTTTTTTTCCCACTAAGAAATCACGGAATGATCCACAAAAGCTATTAGACGAACGTCACAAGAATCTGTGCTATTCGAGTGCAACCTGACGCAAACACTGGAAAAAAGTGATGTCCATGTGACCTTTCCAGAGCAGACAAAATGACAAAGTGTGGTTTTAATTGCTCTGAATAATGTACCCTTTTGAAGAATGTGGGAGGTGTTAGCTTTTTAAAAATCAGACATTCCTGGACTCATTTGCAGCACAATCTGGAAGAGGATATTTCAAGTAAAAAAAGTAAATAGGCTACTACAAAATTCATTACTGACTTGAAGTGGAAATATCAGCGGTGATGCATCATGTTTGTGTGAATATGACAAGTTCACAACAGTTCTTGTTGGTCAGTACAGTCAAATTATTTGCTCATCTCGAATACACGTTGGTCCTGAAACACTAGTGTTTAAATTACAGGGGGCCAAGAGGGAGCCGAGAATCCCCTGGGTCCTAGAGACTAATGAGGAAAACAATTATAAATATACACCGATCAGGCATAACATTAAGGCAGGTGAAGTGAATAACACTGTTTTTCTCTTCATCATGGCACCTGTTAGTGGGTGGGATATATTAGGCAGCAAGTGAACATTTCGTCCTCAAAGTTGGTGTCTTAGAAGCAGGAAAAATGGGCAAGCGTAAGGATTTGAGCGAGTTTGACAAGGGACAAATTGTGATGGCTAGATGACTGGGTCAGAGCATCTCCAAAACTGCAGCTCTTGTGGGGTGTTCCCGGTCTGCAGTGGTCAGTTTCTATCAAAAGTGGTCCAAGGAAGGAACAGTGGTGAACCGGCCAAGGCTCATTGATGCACGTGGGGAGCGAAGGCTGGCCCGTGTGGTCCGATCAAATAGACAAACCACCGTAGCTCAAATTGCTCAAGTTAATGCTCGTTCTGATAGAAAGGTGTCAGAATACATTACAGTTTGTTGTGTATGGGGCTGAAATACCGCAGACCAGTCAGGGTGCCCATGCTGACCCCTGTCCACCTCCAAAAGTGCCAACAGTGCACTCTAAAAAATATGGCACCAAAAATGGTTCTTGGCTCACAATCATAGGGGAACCTTTTTAAGTGCTAAATAGCACCAATTTTGGTGCTTCAGTGGTTCTTCAGCGGTTCTTCAGAGGTGCTATATAGCACCTTAGTCAAAGAACCGTTGAAGAACCTCTGAAGAACCACTGAAGAACCACTGAAGCACCAAAATTGGTGCTATAGTATAGCACTTAAAAAAGTTCCCCTATGATTACGAGCCAAGAACCATTTTTGGTGCCATATAGAACCTTTTTTTTTTTTGTGTGGGCACGTGAGCATCAGAACTGGACCACGGAGCAATGGAAGAAGGTGGCCTTGTCTGATGAATCACGGTTTCTTTTACATCACATGGATGGCCGGGTGGCGGGTGTGTGCGCGTTGCTTGCTCAAAATGCTTTTTTTGTGTGCAATTTTTCAGTTATATGTTCAGTTGAATGCTATGCACACAAGCAATTCAGTGATGATTGGTTATGGGTAATAAGATCACACATCTAAATGTTTATGTTTGAAGTCAACTTTTGCAGTTTTGATTACAGGTCAAATAAATTATTAATTCAGACTAATGGGATCGTTTCTCACAACACTAAACCAAAGCCCCAATATATGTCCTGTATCCATTAAACTGAATAGCTGGAATTGAACAGCAGCAAAATATATTATAGCTCTTCACCAGCTAACTATTCCCACAGCTAAACATGATGAATTATGTTAATAATACAACACTAGAGAACAATGAGTGCAGGATTCCGCCGTATCTAGATGCACACAGATGTGCTGTGTGCGGACTGGGAGGTTTCGTTTAATAGCCAAAGCTGTTTAAGTAACAGCACTTTGATCTTAGCAGTAGAAGAACATCTAAGACCTACTTTCTTCCAAATGCTGCGCCCCCCGGATGCTTTGGGATAATTCGAACACTACAAACAGTTGCTTCAAATAGGAGTGTAAAATAAGCCTTTGCGAACTAGGCTATATTTGTTAGCCAAAGTTTCTGAACACGTACAGTCCCAGCCGCAGCAAGAAAAGATGAGATGTTTGCCAACGGTAAGCCTCCATCGTGTGTTTTTGCTTGCACACATAGGCAGTGCATCACTTAGTGCAGCTCGTGCTGATTTCATGACCCAGTAAGTCGAGACACCTCACCCTTTCTCTATCAGTGAAACGATGCACAACAAGAGTTCCTCAAGTCGCCCGGTCAAACACACTGTTACTCATCCAAAAATGCTTTTTTTTTTTTTTTTAAAGAGTTATTTAATCATAAAGCTAGGGAGTCGGTTGCTAAGCACTGTAACCAAGAAGAAACAGCTAAACTGTGACTCTTTTAACAAACACTGTAGCTTCTTTACGACTCTAGCAAAGCTGCTTATTTTTGTTATCCAGAGCAATTCTCTTGATAATTCCACTTGAGTGAAGACTGCGAGCAAGCAAACGCTGTTTCCATGGCAAGCCACCAAATGATTTCATTTACTAATCATAACAGTAATAAACAACATACATAATATGGCCAGTGCTGTGACCTCACATGCTTGTTTTAGAGAGCACCAGTGTTGTTCTTGTTAACTAATAATACAATTAAAACTATTAAATTCATCTTTGGTCATTGAAATAGGGCTGAAAAAATTAAAAATGCAAAACATAAACACTTTCAAAAAATTAACAAAGAAATGGTTTGGCAACTAACTGAAATAAAGTACTAAAATGACTAAAAACGAATAAATCAATTAAAGCTAAATAAAAAAATGACAAAAGCACATAATAAAATGACTAAAATTGAACTAAAATGAAAAGGAAAATATAAAAATAAAAGCCAATTCAAAATACTAAAGTGCCCCTTTTTGGAGGTCTCCTACAATAGTTTTACATGCTTCCAATGTCATGTCAAAGACTCTTTTCTCGCAGTGTCAAACGGTTCGATAAAGGATTCGTCTCTCTGAGAGCAGACTCTGCTCTGATTAGTCAGATGACCCAGTCTATTGTGATTGGTCTATCGCTTACGGTACGTGTCAAAAAAAGAAGAAACGCCCATTACCGTAACTGAATTTCAGCTCTGGAGGCTTCCTCAGCACTTGATACACAGGGATACAAACAGTAACGATGGTGTCATTCCTTTACTAGTTTTGCTTTCGCAAAGCAGAAAACAGCGTCTTTTCAACGTGTCGACAACATGAATCAAACTCTTCCAGGCTGCATCTACAACTAGTATTTGAGGGCGGGTCAAAGTAGACAATGTTCATGGGCAGCCAATGAAGACCATTATGCAAATTTCTTACAAACCAAGGTTCGTGAAGGAAGCAAAACTGGAATTACTGACGACTCATTTCAGGCAGTTCAGCATTGGTTCTTTCTTTTAGGAGAAAATAACTAACTTTATTATGAACTTTGAAACTTTTCAGACTTTTTACACTCACAAACAGCTATATTACACATAATAATATCCGAAAAAGCATAATATGAGCACTACTTAAAGCTGCTGTCCGTAACTTTTTTTGTGTTCAAGATTTACAAAAATAATATAATGAGAATGTACAACATGATTCCATTTTCCAAATCGTGTTTTTGTCTTACCCCGAATCATTAACACTTATAATAAGTATAATAAGTTAACCAGACTGGTAGAAACCGCTGCGGAGGAGCACAGTCCCTGCGTGACTCGCCATAGATAGAAACAGAGAGAAGTAGCTCCGGCTGCAATGTTCTTCCATAAGACGCATGCAGTTCTGTTTATTAAGGGCTAGAGCGCAAAAAGTTACGGACTATGGCTTTAACCCTCTGGGGTTCTTCATTTATGGGTCACACTCAGGACCTTCGGGTCAAAAATGACCCGGAGGGCGGGATTAAGATAAAAAAGATTTGAGTAAAATCAATTAAATATATTTTTGTTCAATAATATTTTTTCTTTTCTTTTTTGGTCTTTTGAGATAATTTTATGATTTATAATTAATATTTAGGCAATAATTATTACCCATTTTTTCCCATTGAATATAATAAAACATTTATATATATATATATATATTTTATTATTATTTTTTTTATTTATTAAAGCTGTATTTCATTTTAGAGTCAAGCCTAGGCCTCATGAAAGTAATTTTTTTAATGAGATCGGTGCCATCCGGTGGACACATTGAGCATTTTTATCACGCAATAGCCCATTTTTACCACTATAGTGGATCTTGCGTTTTATAAAAAAAAATGTAAAAAATCGTAGCTTCATTGGAATGGTCCGAAACTTGGTGACGTTATTGGTATAATGACACCCAACAAAATTGGGGACAGGATTTGAAAAGTTTAAGTGGTCGTAAAAAAAATAGTCACACTCAGGACCTTCGGGTCAAAAATGACCCCCATAGGAAATGAATGGGAAATTAGTTTTTTTGTGCATAAAATCTACAAATCAGCCAGGATGCAAAAAAAAGGACTCAACAGTGAAGAAGTGAATCTCTAAAACATCAAGAGTGCAAAACAGACAAAAAAACACACTTATACACACAAAAACACACACAGACACAAATTAACGCATGCCATTCCAAAAGCTAATTGTGTGTGTGTGTGTGTGTGTGTGTGTGTGTGTGTGTGTGTGTGTGTGTGTGTGTGTGTGTGTGTGTGTGTGTGTGTGTGTGTGTGTGTGTGTGTGTGTGTGAGTTTTTTTTTGTCTGTTTTGCACTCTTGATGTTTTAGAGATTCACCCCTTCACCCCTTTTAAACTCTGTATTTTCATATTTTTGCCAATTTTCCATTCATTTCCTATGGGGGTCATTTTTGACCCGAAGGTCCTGAGTGTGACAATTTTTACGACCACTTAGTAGGGCTGCGCAATATATCAAAATTATAGAAATATCGCAAATGTACATATGGCAATATGCATATCGCAACGGTACGTAATATATGAATGATTTTAATAGGCTACTTCAACATTGTGAAAAGTCTACGTTTTAGGTTGACACATATAACAGAGAAAAGACTGGGCACACGACTGTTACTCATTTGACTTGCTTGACGTTAAAAAGCAATAACTTGCAAAAAACAACTCCTTGCAGTCTCGTGCTGTCTGCAGTCTGCAACACACAACGAAACGTGCACACAAGCCGTTCTTTTTTTCGTGCCTTGTTACACACTCGAACTGTCAAATACACACACAGTCATGGGCGTCAGAAGCAAAAAAAATGTGGGAAAAAAAGCAAAAAAAAAGTCCTCAGAATTTTTTTACTGGAGTAGATGCCAATTACATTAAGTACAAATATACCGCTTTGCTTGCTAAATGTCTAGGAAAGATAAAATTAGGGAAATCGCCATATCATTGAAAGTGGCAGTAGTGTAGGGGTAAGACGCATGGCATCTAGTTTAGACACAAATTGACCGCGGTTCGAGTCCGCCTTTCGACGAGTTCAATCTTCTCCCTTTTCCCATCACATATCAGATCGGAAAGGCATCTATGTTCAATAAAAATGAAGAAAATATTAGAAAAGTGGAAATAAAACGTCTAACATGTGCTTAATAATAAGTGTTTATCGATTAGGGGTAGGTAAATAGACATGTGCTGAATGTTAGAGACGATAAAAGTGAGTGGGTCCAATATCATTGATCGTAAAAAGTGGGTGGGTCTTGTCCCACCCACATACAATGGTTCCGACGCCCATGCACACAGTTATGTCAAAATGGCTGTCTTGATGAGTATTCATGTAAACACAGTCGGTTATGCTTTAAGTGAACCATATCAGTTGGGAAAGAAATAGATTTTACACACTTAAAGCAATATCGTATCGCATATCGAATATCACATTATTTAACAAGGATATCGCATTTTTCTTCAATATCGCACAGCCCTACCACTTAGACTTTTCAAATCCTGTCCCCAATTTTTTTGGGTGTTCATAAACCAAGTACCAATAAAGTCACCAAGTTTCGGACCATTCCGATGAAGCTACGATTTTTAACATTTTTTATTTTAAAAAGAGCCCCAGAGGGTTAAACTGTAATATAATATAATATAATATAATATAATATAATATAATATAATATAATATAATATAATATAATATAATATAATATAATATAATATAATATAATATAATATAATATAATATAATATAATATAATATAATATAATATAATTAATATAAACACGGTAGAGCATTATACAAACTAAAATATCTTGGAGATGATCTAGCGATTAGCACATGTGCATTGACATTGAGTCATGGTGTTTGTGAATGCGGTGCAAGTTTTAATGCGGTGTTCTTGCCCTCACCATTATTTTGTTGTCCTCTTTTTCCACTATACTTGCATAAAACTTAAATAAAGATGGCAACAGGCAAAAAATACAATGAGAAAAACTCAAATAAAAAGAGATAAACAAAAAAAAAAACACTAGAAAAATGACAAGTACAAACCTTTTCATGGTTTTGGGGGATAGATCTTTCTCCAGGTCTTTGACAGACAAGGTATAGGATTCGGGGCAGTAGTCCGTCTCCTCGTCGTACGCGTGGTCAAGCAACGTCCTGGCCCAGGTGCCCATGTCGTAAGGAGGCAACATGCCACCCAGCTCAGACGGCAGAATCTCAGGCAAGATCAGCTGGTGCAAGCTGTTCAGATTGTTTCCATGCATGAAAATCTAAATATACAACATATCAAATATTGTTATTTGCCTGGTTATGTTTTCATACTAACTGTATAGTTGCAGCATTTACTGTTTATCGGTCAGTGGTGTGCACTTATTTCTATGGCATTACACTGTGAATTTTGTGTATATGAAAAGCATATATTTTAATGTTAACAAATATATGTGATAGAAATGACTGAAGAAAAAATGAAAATGAAAAATAATTCTCTCACCCTTTTTCTTGTTTTGTCCTTGAGGAAAGGCCGGATGACTGTGTACAGCGCATGGATGTACCAAGGTTGGTTGACAAAATGAATCCCTCCAAACCTGGCTGGGAAGCTATCCTGTAAGAAAATATAACAAAATTATAGTATTTTATTTTATACAATTATACTGGTTCACTTTTGCTTAAAAAGTAGAACAAAATCAGCTATTTCATGTACAAATATGCAAATTTTATAATTGGTAGCATTTGAAGATGGTTCACATGAGAGTTACTGATGTTCATTTAAAGTGCTGTACACCTTGAAGTCTGGTTCACGATTCCACAGAGGATTACACCAAAAAGTGGGCATAATTCCCATTTCTCCTGATATCACACTGCTGAAGTAGATGCATACTTTGCTGTGTTCACTAATCTGCCCTGAACAGTAATCCATATTCATAAAGCTGACTGCAAGGGTTCCGGAAAGCTTCATAATGATGCTGTCTTCGCTAAGCTCACAAAAAGCAAATCTTAAAAAAATTACGCTAAAAGACTTCCAAGTCTAGTTTACAGGGTTTACACTTGAATATAGTTCAGTTATGATAGGGTGACCAAACGTCCTGTTTTCCCAGGACATGTTTTCAAGTCCTGTACTGGCCCTAATATAACAATTTTCTATCCATACATAGGGGGCATACTTTAAATATATTGAAATTAATAAAGAATTTTTGAGTAAACTTCAAGTATCATTTGAGTATCTCATTGCCGGGCCAAGTGTCCTGGTTTTTGGTAATCAAAATATGGTCACCCTAAGTTATGAGAAAGAAGTCTCTTATGCTGATCAAACATAATATTGTTTCATATTTTTACAATTTAAAATGACTGTTTTCTCTTTAAATATATTTCAAAATGTAATTTATTCCTGTTTTGGAATAAATTCAGAATTTTCAGCATCATTACTCTAGTCTTCAATGTCACATGATCCTTCAGAAATCATTCTAATATGATGATTTGGTGCTCAAGAAACATTTCTTATTATTATCAACGTTGAAAAAAGTTGTGCTGCTTAATATTTTTGTGGAAAACACCATCCCCAGACACACACACACACACACACACACACACACATTTCTCTTCATTTAGTAACTTAAGGGTCAGATTTACTAAACAGAGCTATTCCATAAAAGCACCGATGGGAGTGGACAGCTCTGCGCGCGATCTACCGACGACCGCTAACCCCTCCCTTTCGAAGCACATAGAAGCTACGGTGGCCGACACAGGACAAAGATTTTGTCGGAGAGAGCAGAGAGTAGCTAGCGCTCTGTAGAGCAGTTTGTCCATTTAGGGCTACTGTAGAAACATGCCGGCACAAAATGGCGACTTCACTGTAAGGGGACCCGCGGAGTATGGAGATAGAAATGGCTCATTCTAAGGTAATAAAAACATAACAGCTTATTATGTAAGGTCTTTATACACCACTGAACACATAGTTATGTATATTAAATTGCATTTCTGTCAATAGATCCTCCTTAATATTACACACTGCACCTTTAAACTAAGTCCTAACTTTTGCTGCTCAAATAACTATTTGTTTTTATAAAACATACTATGCAATTTTTAAATGTAGTGCACTTGATCACATCATGGGCTTGTTTATTGCTTCTCACTGACTCTCATATCATAACCGGACTGTGTTGTTGGCGCCACTGGCGTCTGCGATGGTGAACAGCTGCGAGTAAACAGGCCGTATAGACACAGAGGCCCCAGGCCAGCGTCCGACATCGGACCGCAGGCTTATGGGCGTTAGATCTGGCACTGGATCTGACACAGAGGCAGGTGATGGTGCAAGCACATGGTGATTGGCCAGCGCTTCAGAGGAGGGGCTATGAGGCATTTGCCAGCAGGTGGTGTGAGCACATATGATGATATCTCTGCTCTGTGTTCTGGGACCCGCTGCTACCAAGTGAGATAAAGGTCTTAGCTGCATTAAACATGAATAGCTAAACTCTGGTGTGAGCTGGTGAACCCTGATTGATCTGTGTCCCTGCAGTGTGACAGTGGGAGGAGACTAGAGGTAAACGGGGGAGGGGAAGCTGCCACAATGCTCTTTTTGCTGGACTCTAGAAACCAGATTTCCCATGATCTGATCCTGCAATGCTGAAAAAGCATTATTAAATGTAACGATTAACAGACCATGATTAAGCTGGGGCTGAGTTCCACAACTACTGTCTACTGTCTAGGCATCTCCCCTCAAAAGCAGCATCCTAACAGAAATGGAACCTGTGACAACAAGTGCACTTCACTCAAAGCATGAGAGAGAGATTTGACTGCCAACAGATTTCAATCAAGTCTGGTATTAGCATGTTGCTAAGCTAATACCTAGCAACTTAGCATGTTTCTAAGCTAATACCGCAATATATATTTTAAAAAAAGTAAAGTCAGCATGAAACGAAATTGTGAAGCTTATCCAAGTGAAACGGCTTGAACAAGGACAGATGTAGGGCAGGACTTGATTTTGTCCATCGGGAATTGATTGGATCTTTGGATCGTTGCCATTTGTTATTGATGCGATATCATGTGAGTGACAGGTTGAGAAGAGAAGAGAAGAGAAGAGAAGAGAAGAGAAGAGAAGAGAAGAGAAGAGAAGAGAAGAGAAGAGAAGAGAAGAGAAGAGAAGAGAAGTTATTCTGATTAAAGATTATGAAGGCACATGAATTTACAAAACATGTGCACAGATAAATATTTTTTTATAAATACTGCAATATAAAGGTTAAGCCATAGAAACTTAACCTCAACTTTTAAAGCGTACACCATTCCTTCCATCCTTTCTGTAGCTTATTGTATTTTAAAGAGGTTTCTTTTGCAAAGAAAAAACTTTACATGGCCACTTAAAGGGACAGATTACCAAAAAATGAAAATCAGTCATCATTTACTCACTCTTATATTGTTCCACAGAAGAAAGAATGTCATATAGGTTTAAGGCCTCATGTCGGCTGTGTCTCAGCCAAAAAAAACTGTGCTTGAACACACCAAAAGGACTAAAAGTGACTGTCAACTAGCATGCAACTACGTGTAAGGAAATAACTGTCTATATCAGCAGGTATCAATTGTCTATATTCTCCATTCAAAAAGGGAAACCCAAACTAAGACTGCAGATATATGCCTCAACGACACCTAACGTTGGCCGATGGCCGGCCGTCGACTTGGTGTTTTAGGGCCCTTAGAAAACACTACACTCTAAAAAATGCTGGGTTGTTTCAACCCAAATGTGGGTCAAATATGGACACACCCAACCATAGAGCCGTGCAGGTATGACATCACTTTGTAGGCCAAAACACGAGTTAGCATTTTAGCACTTCCGGTTCCCTCGTCCTGAAGGGACACTTTCACGTTTTATACATCTGTATACCCCACTCATGCTTTTTTGAAGCTGTTACGTGTCTTGAAAAAGGCGGTTGGTGGTTGCTAACAAGTGGCTAAATGGGACTACATAGGCTGTTGAGGACATTAAATGTCATCACACCGAAAAGGTAAGCTCATTCGGCTTTTACAGCCGCATTATACTCATAATTGTGCTCTTATAAAATATTCTAACTCAAACTTTCTGGGAAAATAGAGTTGGCGGAAGCTTAGTGATGGTGACGTTGAAGTCGAGCGACCATGGTGTAGTTCATTTATTGCTTTCCTTTAGCTTTTTACTCCTGGCAACTGCATTTAGACTTCAAAATTCATAAAAGTCATCTGTGATAATTATCTTGATGGACAAGATATCATAAGCTTGCAAGTATCATAAACTTTTGTTGATCACAAAGCTTGTTTTTAAGCGATAATCCAAAAGCCTATGAGAAAATCCTATTGGGTTTTTCTCGAGGGAACCAGCGTGATGCTAACTGCCGATTGGCCTACAAAGTGACGTCACACCTGCACCACTCTATTGGGTCAAATTTTAAAATGACATTTTTAACCCAACAGTTGGGTTTGTCTATATTTGACCCAATTTTCTTTTAGAGTGAGGTGATAAATGGTAATAGAATTTTCATTTTTGGGTTAACCATCCATTTAAAAAAAGAAAATTGTCTTCAAGATAAAAAAAACCTCAAAAGCGGTAAACCGAAATCTGGATGCTCACCAAGTTCTACCTATAAGCTACCATAATTAATTATAATTAATATTCATGAGCGAACCCATGCTATACTAAGCCAGTGACAAAACATTAGATGAAGAAACTGAAGTCACCATGGCAGAGAAAAAAACAGGCAATTTTTTTTGTTTTGTTAATGTCAAGGTTTTTTAAATTAACTACTCTAATTCTCCTGTTTTGGTCAAGTGATGCACTCAAATGGATTGTTGAAAAAGGCTTTAATTTGCTTGTATTAGCTTGAATACAAATCCATCAAGCAGCTAACATACATTCTGGCAGCAGGTCAGATTGACTAGAAAGGAGTAAAGCCACAGGATAATTGCTCTTAAAAGTGTCTCATCGTAAAATCAGGAACCATTTAAAACATCAATCTGCAATGTTAAATAATTACCGGTATTAAACAGCGCCAGGACAAAATTACAGGACAAAGAATGGCTTTGCTTAGAGCTTTATAGGGTTGTTTTTAGTCTCTGTATAAGCTGATGGACCGATCATTTCATATGTGCATTTTGTTTCAGTGGCTTGACATGAAACATCCCTCTCTTTTCTTGTCAGGAGCCACTGATGATGCACGACTGAACTCCAGCAAGGTAATTGAAAAGAAAAAAAAACGTCCTTTTGAAAGACGTAGCCTGCGGAAAAGCTAGTATTTTATCATGGTCCCCTCACCAAATAATACATAGCGTATCAGTCAGAGTCAGTGAGCTGTCCCAGTTTCAGTGACAGGATTCCTGGATAAGAAACCTGATTTCTAAGAGCATTTAGAAGAGGTTTCTTTACCCCAAAATACAAATAGTCTTCTGTAGCCAGACTTTTTGTCTGTCAGCATAAAGTGTGGTCCACATTCTGGCCTATTCTGATCAAGAATAGCTCACTTGTACAAACAGTTAGCATCACGTTAGCAGTACTTTGTCTAAAACTAAGACATATTAACCATAAATGAGCGAACCAGCAATACAAAGCTTGACACATGCCATTGCTCACGTCAATAATTGGAGCTCTACAGGAGACATTTTATCTACACTTGCCAGATCCAGCCCACTGAGCGTAGCAACGCAAGGCCGGTAACACAAAGACGAAGCTCTACTCACTAGCTGTCAGCTCTGCTACAGATCAGAACAGTCCCGCTACAGTGCGATAAACAGAGCGAGACCATAACTGTGCCACTTTGCAGAGAGCAAAACAATTAGTCTAACTCTAGTCCTGCAGGCCCAGATATGTCTAGTGCTGTTTCCCAGATAAGCAAGACACGTAGAAGCTCTTTGCTTTCCGGGAGGCAACGGATCTTAGCATCCAGATGAGCCAGTCTGACGTGAGGGATGCAAACCCATTCCATGTGTAAGTTGCTCTGTTGATTAAATATAGGCTGAGAATGGCCTTCTTCCCCCCCCCCCCCCCCCCCCCCCCCCCCCGCTTTCCCATGTTTACTTATGGGACATAGACTGCTTGGCACTATAAATATTGTACAAACCTCATGCCCTGCCCCTGACCACATAGCTGTTCAAGCTGTCCTGGAATTTAAAGGGGTAGTTCGCCCAAAAATGAAAATTCTGTCATTATTTATGCACCCTCATGTTGTTGCAAACCTTCGGTTGAACACTAAAGAAGATATTTCAAAATGAAATGGGGTCCAAACAACACATTGTTTATGTGTTCAACAGAAGAGTGAAAGGTTTGTAATGACATGAGGGTGAGATGACAGAATTGATTTATATCACGTGCATATGTAAATTACAACTCTCTTTGATTATCTGCTTTCATATAGGTGAGAAAGGGGCTTGTTGTCACAAACTATATATCAGTACCTATGAGGTTTTGAGTCAAGTGTCAATACATTAGAATTATTTTTTATGTAAATTGAATTCTCCAAAACAAACAAAAAAAATACAAACACATGATATTTTGCTAGTTGTTGGGTAACAAGTAATAACAATACAAACCTTGCAATAGAGGCTTGTTGTCACAAAAGGTCAAGTTATGTTCAATGAACTGTTTCTGGCAAAAACAGTAAAAAAAAATAGCCACGGTTTTAATGTATTACTGAGAAATTGTTCTGAAAGATATTTTTCATTCAACTAAATAGGAAAAAAATTTAATTAATTAATTAAATGAATATATATATATAATACAATTAAAAAATTAATACAAATTACTGCACATAAAACAATTATTACCAAAAAATCATATAAATAATCAACTCAAATAAAAATAAATTAGCACTCCATAAATAAAATGTATTATTATTATTATTATTATTATTAAAGTAAAATCATTACTTCAACTGACATTAATCCCAGACAATAAAAAACCCATTCAGCCAGAGCAATAAAAAACAACAGCACACACACACAAATAAAGCAAAATCAAACAGCACTTTATAAATTATATGTATTATTATTATTAAAATATTTGAAATTGTTGCTGATATTTCCTAACCCTAACCTGACGTCAGTCCCAGACAAGCAATAAAAAACCTCACAGTGCAATAAAAATTCCTTATTATGGGAATGCAACAATGATGCTCGTCAATCTGTCCGTACAATGAACTTCCTGTGCTTTTCAAGATGCACTTTAAGTGCCCCACATAGAAACACACATACGGCATGGTGGCTGAGTGACATGAGTGCGTCTCTCTCTGTGAGCACAGCCCATCTGGAGGGTGCATAGCATGGCGGTTAGACAGGTTGCCAGGGAAACTCGGCATGGGGTGGGCTGGGGAAGATTGGCCCATTGTGATTGGCTGCTAAGCGTGGGTTATTTCTCAAGACTAAGAGAGACAAAAGGCATGTCCAAGGCACAGAGGCAAACAACAGAGGCTGAAACAACAAAGCACTGCTCCAGGAAAGCCAGGACCACTTTTTCTCACTTCTATTCGACTCGGGAGCATGTTGCCGTCTATTGATTTTGCTAAGAACAGCCATTTTCTGCACATCAAGTGCTCTTTTCTGAGCCACCATTTGCTAGGAAAGGTATATGATAGATGGCTCTACTGTAAACTAATAATAAAAGCATACAACCTCCAAGAACAGGCAATGGTCATTGCTCCATGAGGTTTTCTAGGAAGAATCCATTAGTTCTATTTCAACCTTTCCATGGGTTTCTGGCTCAAAAAGTACTTCCTATAGCAACAGATTCGAGATCATCAAATGGACTCAACAGAAAGAGAACATAAGGCACTTATGTTCATACTTCGTACTCATTACTTTCTCCTATTCCTTCAGTTCATGTCCGTCCTTTTTTCTGCTTCTGTCACTCTCTCTCTCTCTTTTATGTGTTCACTCACTAGAATGACAATAAGCTGAAACACCAAAAAGCTTCCATAAAAGGTTTTAATGCTTCATTACGTTGATGATTGAGACAGACAGATGTCCATATGAACAATGACATCAGATTGATGTAACGCTTCACATGACCCTGCACTTTTGGGTTGGAGAGCTGTGCGCTTTTCCCGCGGGCTGTAAACGTCATGTTTAATGACTCGATGTACATACTGTTGGTCTGTCACTGTCAAAATAGAACCATGGGGCATCACACCTCTCATTCATTTTCTGACCTTTAAGCGTTTGGGAAACGCTATCAGCACGCTTCCGTTCGAAAGTTTGGGGTCTTAATTTCTTAATGTTTTTGAAAGAAGTCTCCCAGCAAGCAATTTCGCATTTAAAAAGCCGTCCAAACACACGTCTAGGCTCAAACAAGGCGAAATTTGGGCTGAAAATTTAATAGACGTCTAGCCATAGCCCAAGAATAGACTAGTCATCTAAAACATGAACATGTCAAAAAAATTAAACCAAACACCTTGTAATGATTGTTGACTTTGCTTACATTATTGAATATCATAAATCTCGCAAGTTAAATTGGCAAAAACGACATGTAACCAAATTTAAGGTTATTTTTGGAAAGAAGTGGGCTACTCATAGCCGGACTATATTGGGTCTATAGTTAATCGAGGCGGTGAAATGACGGCTATTGCTGGCTGGGCTCTTATGCTCACCAAATTTGATTAAAAAAATACAATAAAAACAACAACATTGTGAAATATTAAATGCCGACTTTTGCTTGCGCACAAGAAACTACTAGACAAACTGCTCTAATGAAATCCACTTTCAACACAATGCCATATTGCACCATCAGCCTAATTCATGGCGAGGTTTTACAGCCGCCACAGAGGATGCGTTTAAGTGGACATAAGGTTTGATATCAGAGGCATACTGGACCCTTGAACTTGGCTTTATGGACCCTTAAACTTGGCAAATAGGACAATGCCATCAGCCCATTTCACTGCGCAGTTTCTCTGCCTTCACGGAGGATGTGATAAAGCATATAAAGGCAGTGATATTAGAGATACACTCCCCTAAAGAAAGCCAAAAATCTTTAATAATTCATTCATGCGCATCCATACTCTCGTTTTCTTCATAGTAAATTGGCAGTGACGCACAAAGGAAATGGGTTATAGTATACATAATCTGGAAATTTTAACACGCAAGCATGCAAAACATTTCCATGTGCATGCAAATGTTTCTCACGCGCACACAAAAGTCTGTGTATATTTTTTTATTTTTGCAAAGGTCCCTTTAGGGGCTCCATAGTACATATTTTTTAATGTAATTTATTCTTGTGGTGGAAAAGCTGAATTTTCAGCAGTCATTAGTCTTCTAGCCTAGAAATGTAGACGCACCCTAGCGACAGCAAATCTAATTTGCAGCCAGGGTCGTCTAGCAACTCTCCGTTGGCTTGCGAGCTGGAAAAAACAAACTCTGGTCAGGGCAATCACATCCCATTGTGTATGGAGTCGGTAGGCGGGCTTAACATACTTAACATAAGCTACTTGAAAACGAAGAAGCTGGCGAACAGCTGTCTTTTGAATCGGCTTTGGCCGCGACTCTGGAAGACTTGGAGTTAAGCTTTTCTTTGAGAAAAGAACAAAGAAGGGCACTGAAGTCATTCTTAAGAAAGGAAGATGTGTTCGGAGTTTTGCGAATTGGATTTGCGAACTCGGATTGAGCCCTGCCAGTGGTGTGTTCCCAGACCCAACATCTTGATGTGGGTATGGCTTGTCAGGCTACCAGTCTCATTGGCTACAAGTGTCACATGATCCTTCAGAAATCATTCTAATATGCTGATTTGAAAACAGTTGTCCTGCTTAATATTTTTTCAGGATTGTTTGATGAATAGAAAGTTCAAAAGAACAGCAATTATTTGAATTAGAAATCTTTTTGCGTGAAATCTTTCACTGTCACTTTTGATCAATTTCCAATGCATCCGTGCTGAATAAAACTATTCATTTCTTTAAAAAACAAAAAATAAAATCGTAATAACTCCAAACTTCTGAATCCATCAAGTCGCTCCTTGTAACTTTTTATGCATGCAAATTGGATCAAAAATGGCAAAAATCTGAATTCCTGTAAATATTTAAACATGTAAGTGATGACTTCTGCTGACAAGCTAGCTGCTGAGCACTCTTTTGAACTGTAACTAATTAGCTGTGGCTGTTTTTCCTCAATCTACGCTATTGTTTCCCTTTCAAACGGCTACAAAAGCGATGTCCCACTCAATGTGAACAACACATTGTGGATGCAATATGCTAATGGCGGCGATCAATTATTCACCCGCTAATCTGTCTGAAGAGGCACTGGAATGTGGAATAGGCTCATCATGCACCCGCATTAATATTCAGTCAACAGGCCTCACTCCGCACTGCCTACATGTCATATCAGACCCAAGCCCTCCTCAAAGGAGCGATGTCTAAATGAAAGCTTTCAAGAGGCTGCTTCTGGAAATGGACTATGTCTATGCGCAGATTAGCTCTTTTGAAATGCACAGTGACCATTTTAAAGCACAATGAACGATTGCTGCTCAGTTATGTGTAATAGCGATGTTAAAATAGCGTAACTAGATTTATACATTTCATGCAATGTGAGTGTCCATGCAAAACACACCACAAGTGTTGTGAGTGGTTGCCAGGGTGTTGCTATGCGGATGCTGAGGTTTCTATGATATCTGGTGCATAGATATTGCTCAACTCCTCTCAATGTAAGTACGCATATGGGACAGTTTTGCTCATTTTATCATATCCTTTATGTTGTGTTCGGGTAATTTTGACCCGGAGAGGATTTTCTTTTTTTTCCCACAGGATATAACTACTAATTTTTGTACTTTTTTGATATACATTTCCCCACCTTGTTTTCAAAAATGACCGGCCTACAAAAAATTGCTATATTGTCACCAAATATTGGATTCAATCTTTTTTTTCAACTTCTTTTCTTTCAATTAGGACAGGTTTTGTATTTATTTTAGGAACTGATTGATCGTAGGCCTCTGATCTGAGCTCATACGCCTCAGTTTTTGAGTGACAGTATTTGTGAATTTTTTTGTACATACTCAATAAAATATAAAAAAAAATTGCACTGTTTATCAAACTAGTGTGATTCAATGTTTAACTAGGAAGTTGGTTTTTAAATGCTTTTATTTTGTACAAAATGGCACAAAGTCACACTTGTGGTGATTCCTACAAAAAAAATGTGCTTATAAATCTCTTGCTATGCTATACCATCATAGGCGTAAATCCCGGGAGAGTCAGGACCCCTCCATCTGAGGGTTGTCCCCCCCTACAAATATCATTAAAAACGACATTGTGTAGCGTAAATAACATAATTATATATACTTAAAATAATTGTGTAAGTAGTAAAACAATACAAACGCAAGTCCAGTGGGAGGGAACACAGTTCTTCAGTAGTTGTAGAACTCGAGTAGCTGTTAAAGGGTTAGTTCACCCAAAAATGAAAATTCTGTCAGTAATTACTCACCCTCATGTTGTTCCAACCATGTAAGACCTTCGTTCATCTTCGGAACATAATTTAGTATATTTTTGATGAAATCTGAGAGCTGTCTCACTCCTCCATAGGCTTTCAGAGGGACTGAAACTTGATGGCCCAGAATAGTAAGTAAAAACGTCATTTAAGGAGTCCAAATGACTACAGTGGCTCTGTATTAAGTCTATCATGCGACGAAAATACTTTTTGAGCGGAAAAACAACAAAAATAACGACTTTATCACACTAGTATTGTTGTTCAATTTGAGTCTGGTGACGAGAGTTCGCGGGAGTGCCACGACGCATGCGCGAGAACTGAGATTAACCCTACTCCGAAAGAGTGAGCAGCCAGTCAAGTAGTAGTAGAAGAAGAATGCACGCATGCGTCGTGGCACTCAAATTGAACAACAATACTAGTATGATAAAGTTATTTTTGTTGTTTTTCCGCTCAAAAAGTATTTTCGTCGCATGGGTTAGCCGCTGTGTTGGGTTTTGCTCAATGCTACGTGGAAGAAGCAAGATAATTTAATAATTATATACCGAGTGGTGAACCTATGAAATTTTTTGAGAAATTTTATATTTATTGTCAAACCCCCCCCCCCCAAAAAACTGTTAGATGAAATGTACGCCCATCACCATATATGGGATTCAATCTTTTTGTCAACTTGATTTCTTTCAATTAGGACAGGTTTTGTATCTATTTTTTTACGGATTGTAGCTTCGAAATGCTTCGAAAATGCTTCGAGTTGTGCAAAAAAGTATAGCTCACGAAAACAAATGAAAATTCCATCATATTTACTCAAACCTGCATTATTTTCTTTCTTCTGCACACAAAAGAAGATATTATGAAGAAGTTTCAACTGTTTTTGTCTATACAATGAAAGTTAATTGGATCCAAAACAACACTGGCAACACTGAGACATTTCTCAAAATATCTTATTTTATGTTCCACAGTGATGACTTTCCCTTTTAGTGATTGATGTATGAACAATTATAACAGAGATGCTTGCCTTAGCTAACACCACTAATAAGTGTTAAAAATGTGCTGTACTTCATTACAATGAAAGGGAATGGATCTCAAACTGATGCTTACTCATATAAAAGACTTGAATAACAACTCCTAAACAAACCATTAACACATTACACTATGAATTAATGCATTGCCTCCTGTGGCACATCTAGCCTTTTAAACTACTTTTGAGCTGGATAAAAAACAGAGTAAATTAAACACAATATTCATTCTTGGTTTCTATGCAGATCTCGTTCCCTTGCGTTAGATGATTGGGTCAGCTCACGTTCATGTTACTCACAAAGAGAATAACAAATGTTTGTCAGGAGTGGGATTCCTCTACAAGCACCTGTTCAGCCTCACACATGCAGAATTTCAATTTCAATTCTTAATATTTATAGCTGATGCAGCATCATACACATTACATATTTGATATCATAAGACATTCCTTCTAAGAACATCAGCTGAACCATTTAGCTGATGAATCGAAGATTTGAAGAATTATAATATCCATGTTTATTCTCTATATAAACATAACCATGAGATTAAAAAGCAAACAGTTGTGTTACCTGCAGGCCTTCAATTGCCAATCTCAGCATGCTTGGAGTTAGCTTGGAAGCTTGCTTGAAAGTGAAGTTACTCCAGTCAATGATCAAGACAAATCCATTTACTTGTAGCTCGGGGTCTTCTATCATTGCCTCCAGAGAAAGTAAAATAGCTCGCAGAATATCCACAAAAGTGTACCTGCAGATAAGCACAAGCCTTAATGTGAGATACATATTGACATACATAAGTTTGCTTCATATTAGTCAATATCGGTATTTAAACTTCTAGAGGGCATACATCTATAATGGCTGAATAAATGTAGCAAAGCAGGCATGGCTTGACCCTAGTGCTCATCACACATTGTTCCTGTGAGAGGATGCCAAGAGCCCAGCCATCCAAGGCAATGGTGCGACTGGCATGGATTCAAAGGCTGTTTGATATGGACTCGAGCACTATGTACTCTCCAGTCTAAAGAGGTGAGACTCCAACATAAGCACCACGATTTCTCACAACATTGAAACATGGAATTTGAAGAAATACATTTAATTTACACATTAGTGCACAGTGCATAAACTTTAAATTAGTATTAAATTAATTAATATACAGTTGTCCCCAAAAGTGGACACTTAAAGCACTCTTAAATATGCATGAATTTCACTGCATTACTTAAATATGTATGACTTAAGCGTCCAAAGATTGTGAGGTCACTCTAGATAGTGAGTGCTTTACTGAAGTCTTGGATTTTGGGCTATAAGTTAATGCTGAGTTCAAGGGGTGAATCAGAATGATTTAATTTGGAACTTTACGTCACATTTAAGCTCACACACTAGTATACATGGTACAGTATATACACACAACCTCACTCTTAGAAGAAAAGGGTCTGGGGAACACATATGCTCTATTAACTACGACGTTTGCCTCAATAAACTCCTAATTTACTGCTTATCAATAGTTAGTACACTAAAAAAAAAAAGGTTCTATATGGCATCAAAAATGGCTCTTTGTTGTAAACATAGAGGAACCACTTTTGGTGCTATATAGAACCATATCTGTATATTAACATGTTCTGTATATGGTAGCGGTGCTATATAGCACCTTAGTCAAAGAACCAGTGAAGAACCGCTGAAGAACCACTGAAGCACCAGAATTGGTGCTATATAGCACTTAAAAAGGTTCCCCTATGATTACGAGCCAAGAACCATTTTTGGTGCCATATAGAACCTTTTTTTTTAAAGAGTGTATGGTAGTTTTTGTAGTGTTTAAGCTGGTATTGGGTAGGATTAAGAGATGTAGAATAAGGTCATGCAAAATAAGGCATTAATATACGCTTTATAAATACTAATAAACAGCCAATATCCTAGTAATATGCATGCTAATAAGCAACTAGTTAATAGTGAGAATTGAGCTCTAAAATAAAGTGATAGACCCGTTAAGGTTTCTGTCAGGCGCTTCATATATAGAACCTTTTAGGGGTTGCCATCCTCAGATCATCTTGTCTTGTGAATTTAGTTTTAATTCATTTTTTAAATTGTAAGTCAATTTCATGAATCGAACCTATCGTAAACATACTTTATCACAAGAAACACATTTTAAATATCTCATTAAACATGATCATTTAAGACATTTCTCCTTTTTGGGCATAACGTGTTCTTTAAAGTCAAGAAACCAAGGGAAACCAACACTACTGAATCTTTTTTTTCTAAGAGTGGATAACGATAAAATGAATACCTTGATTTGCACTGCAAGAAATGTATTTATGCAATGAAATAATTTGACATTTAGTAGATCATCCAAAGGTCACTTAAAGTGCACTCATTGCATGGACAGTGTTCTTGGAATAAACTGAGATGAAGTGCTTTACTCAAGGGCACATCGATGATAGATTAACCCATGTTGAGTCTGAACTCTCAGCCAAGCCTATATAGGCCGCTAACCACTAAGATAAAACTACTAAATGAGGCTATATATGGGTCTTTTTTTATTCATTATTTAAAAAGGCATTAATAAATGCAAACAATACCACTTACATGCCAAAGTCAGCATGTTGTACACGCAGGTAGCCATTTTGACATGTGCCAAGAGACCAGAGACCCTTAAGACTGTATGAGACTCATGAATGTATGTCACGGCCATTACATTTTTTAATTAGCAGTTTGAGAGAGTTACTTTCTTTAAAATAGAAGATAACAGTAAATATTCCAAAGTTACCAAATGGTGCATCCATGTTGAATTTATGTTGTCATACTACAAATAAAAAAAACACAATGACATACTGTACATGAAGGACAGTCATGTAGAATATTGGGTCAGGTCAAAAGGTCATCACCCATTATGTTAAAATATTTAAAATATTAAAATATAACTCTCCAATTTCAAATTTGACAAACAAAAAAATCTAATCTGATGTAGAAAATGGTATAAAGGTTCTTGGCGCATGTGTTTTAAAGATTTTCTAGTCAACATCTCAGACATCCTTATTTGTCACTACAATTAGTAATGCAATACGCTCTTAAAAATAAAAGTTCCAAAAGGGGGGCTTCACAGCAATGCCATAGAAGAACCATTTTGGGTTCCTCAAAGAACCTTTCAGCTGAAGAGTTCTTAAAAGAACCAGGAAAGGTTCCATAAATGCCAATAAAGCACCTTTATTTTTAAGAGTGCATGTGTAACATGATCACTGTGATGTACACTGTTACCGTACCTTTAACTTTAACTTAACGCCTCATAATGACTAAACATCATGCTCTAGTGAATGACAGAAGACTGATGCTGAAAAGGCAGCTCAGACAGTGCGCGTCATTACCCACAATTAGCCAAAATCCAATAGCACCTCACCTGCTCTGATCCCAGTTGGCTGCGAACAGAACCAGAATCTTCCTCCCGTATCTATCCAAATTGGACAGAACCCCCGGAAATCCGTCCTTCAGAGCCTGCTTGATCCCCGGATCGGTGGCCTTCAGGTTCTTGAACATATCTAGGTTCTGTTGCCGGTACTCAAAGTACTGGGCCAGGAGGCGGAAGGCCTCGAAATGGTTAAATTTCCGGGCTCTGAGAAAGCGCAGGATGAAAGCATCGTCTGTCCTGAGAAAGCCAATGTCTGGACGGGTGATGATCATGTCCCTCACCTCCTGTATGTCCTGATGCAAAGTGTCGGGGTTCTCCTTTAACTCCACCTTGGCTTTCTCCAGGGTTTCTGGAGACAGGCCTGCCTGTAAATGAGTCATTGTCCTTGCAATGGACCGAGGCTGACTGTACTGTACTATACACTACACTAGATATGCTCTATGCAATTGATTATGAAAGTGCCAATCATAAAGAGCCCTGTCACTGCAGTGCTTTTTAAATAAAAACCTGACTTTGGAGATGGTCCTGAGTGTAGCTACGACACTGTTAGTTCACCTCATATACTCCCTATAGTTCACCTGTATAGTGGGTTTTTAATGCTTGTTCTTCAACATAAATTCACATACATTCATCTGGTCGTGCTAATCGATTGTATATGTCTATGGCTTAAGCAGGCTGAAATCGTCTTAGTTTGCGTATGATCAAATCGGAGGCATTGACTCGGTTACAAAATCCGTTCATTCATTCCATCCCACCCCAAAAGCAGCTAAGAACGAGCATCACGGTTAAAAGCGCTGCTCTATCCTACCAGCGTCAAGCGGCCAGGCAATGCGGCACCCTGCAGCATCTCTTGTCATGAGTCTCCATTTAACGCGCATTTCAAATGTTGCCGTGAATTGGAGTCCGAGCATCATCACGATCCCTAGTCTCTCTCGGCGCTCCGTCTCATCCTATACGTCCTTCGGAAGAGACGATATGGTGTCGGTCCAGGTCCGTATGGTTCCGGTGATGTGGTGGATGGTTTACGTCAGTGCTGCTGCTGCTGCTGCTGCTGTTGCTTCGCTTTGTTGCTGATGAGAGTGACTTCAAGCATCGCTCCGGTGATACAGTCTGTCCGTCATCACATGGCGGAGGAGGGGAGAGCGCTCGCTCTGTATCCTCTCGAGACTCACTAAATAAAGGTTTGGCAATTTTTTGCCACTTGCCAGATTTATTTTATGTTTCACATATGCTGCTTTTTTTTTTCCTTGGAAAAAAGGGCAACAACATTAATACTACGAATGCTACTAATAACACAAATAAATGATCATCAATTAATTAATTAATTAATTCATTCATTTATTAATTTATTTATTATTGTCGTTCTTGTTTGGGCATGCCGTATTTTAATATTTTTGAATATATTTATATGAAATATGATGACATAATTATAAAGATACATTGAATAATAATGTAATCAATCATATTTAATGACAACAACAACAACAAATATTATTAATAGCAATAATAAATTAGAATCTATTTGTTTTATACAAATACAATAAAAAAATAAATAATGTATTATTATTAGTAGTAGTATTATTATTAGTATTATTATTATTCAAACCAACACTAAACTTCTGATGTAACTAATGTCATGTCATTTAAGTCACTTCAAGGCATTTCGGCAGTGTTGATTCAGTTCTGTTGTAAGGATCATCAATTATTAAATGAATTACACTATCTACAAAGCAGTTCTGCAAAAAATGATGTCATCGTCCAGCTCAGTTCAGTTCTCATACAGTATCTGTACAGTCAGATCAACACTGTTGTTGAATATTAAGTGTCTCCAACTAAGCAAGCCAGAGGTGACAGTGGCAAGGAAGCCAAACTCCATCAGGTGACAAAAAAAAAAAAACCTTGGTTGAAACCAAGTCGGAAACAAAAACTGGAAAACAATGGCTCAATGAAAAAAATGTTTTGCTGTAAAGCAGCTCTAAAAAGAAAATAGTGTCATTGTTCAGGTCAGGTCAGTCTGTTCAATAACTGTGTAAAGTTATTAAGTTAAATTTAGCTATGAAGCAGCTCTGTAGAAAACAGTGATGTCATTGCAATCCATAACTTTTGCGCTCTAGCGGTTAATAAACAGAACTGCATGCGTCTTGCGGAAGAACATTGCAGCCCTTAGCTACTTCTCTCTGTTTCTGTCTATGGCGAGTCACGCAGGGACTGTGCTCCTCTGCAGCGGTTCCTACCAGACCAGTCTGAAATAGTCCCAATAGAAACACTTATTATAAGTGTACCATAATGATTCAGGGTAAGACAAAAACACGGTTTGGAAAATGGATTCATGTTGTACATTCTCATTCTATTATTTTTGTAAATCTTGAACACAAAAAAGTTATGGACAGCAGCTTTAATCATACTAACATTCGCTTCAATCACAGTAACGTGAAAAATTGATAAATGTGATTTCTACTGCGAAAATATTTGTTCTCTTTATTTTTGTGAAGGAAGGGCATTGCTATTAAGAGGTGTCGCCTATGGCTCAAGTATAGCCGCAAGGCTTTGTATTCAAATTAGATGCAGGCTAAGTGAGGCTTAGATGCAGGTGTTCGTTGTGATGCCATAAATTAAACAAATGCAGTTGCAAGCAGAATTGCACAGGTTAAACTCGCTGCATCCAAAGCAGTGAATCGAATCATATTAACTATCTGAATAATAAAACACATTCAGAAACAGAAGTCGAGCCTTTAGGCTACCCGTGACCATCCACTAGTCCAGGCCTGACTAAAGCACTCAGTCGGTCTAAAACACATGCATACAAACACATGTTCAATTGAAATGCACACACCACTGACGACATGTATATTCGCATATGCACACACACATACAGGCAAGTACTTGACTGAGCGCAATCAAAGCCCTCAAGCACCATCTGTGATGATGCAGTCTCTTTCTATTCTGAGTGGACTGATTCTGTCCTGTGGCTATGATTTCATAATGAAAATCTCAGTAATAAGGCTGTTTTTGGTTTCTAATGAATTATCCTTAAAATATGAATGAAAATGAAGTCTTAAGTCAAAGATCATAGCTCTGGACAGCATTATCATACACTTTTTTCATTTAGGCGGCATATTTTCTGATATCTACCCTTAAAAAGAATACCATTTAATCTATTTCCTTCCTGGAGTATTAATTGCCACTGAGATTCAGTATTTACACGTGTAGGCTAAATACTGTAGATATATAAATATTATATTAATATAATATATACAGTCCCGTTTCGCATGTAGATATGAACTTTTTGTACACTCTAAAGAAAAAGGTTCTATATGGCACCAAAAATGGTTCTTCGTCGTAATCATAGAGGAACCACTTTTGGTTATATCTTAACATGTTCTGTATATGGTAACGGTGCTATATAGCACCATAGTTAGTGGTGCTATATAGCACCTTAGTCATACCCCTTTTCCACCAAGGCAGTGCTAGAGCTAGATCGGAGCCAGAGCCTAGTTTCAAATCGGTTCTTTGTGTTTCCACACCCAAAGCCCCAGCTCCGAGCCAGGAAAAGTGGTTCTTACGTAGCACCAAAACATTGCTGGGCTAGAACAGGGCTAGAAGTAAGAACCGATTACGTCAGGCGCTGGGGGCGGGGTCAACAAGACCAACACAAACTTGAGATCCGCCATTGTTGAAATAGCAGCTAATGGAGCTAACAGCTGCTGCTCGTTTGTAATCTCCGTCTATACAAATTACGGCGAACTGCACGAATGCGTTGGATTCGCTGTGTTTTCGTTGTGTTTTGATGCCGATGTAGGATCGTAAAGCCATGTGAATCAATAGTAACGCAACGTTTGCATTGTTGATGGAAGGCTTGTTGGCAGCAGTGCTGTGCAGAGACCGATCGCCGTATGATAACGAGTCCAGCGAGAGCACACTACTCCTTATGCTTTTGATTCACTCATGCGTTTTTTTAAATATTATACGTGGATCGGTCTGCGCAGTGCCGATGCATCTCGAACAAGCCTGGTGTGTTTGTGTTTCCCGCTAGCGTTGCTGAGAAAGATGAGACGTATACAGTGACGTAAGACCTGGTTCTGTTGTGGCTCTCTAGCATGTGGAAAAGCAAACGGTTCTTAGAAGGCTCCTCAGTTGAACCAACTATGAACTGGGACTAGCACTGGCTCCGATCTAGCTCTAGCACTGCCTTGGTGGAAAAGGGGTATCAAAGAACTGGTGAAGAACCACTGAAGCACCAAAATTGGTGCTATATAGCACATAAAAGGTTCCCCTATGATTACGAGCCAAGAACCATTTTTGGTGCCATATAGAACCTTTTTTTAGAGTGTAGTAATGACACTAACTGGGTACTCTAACCCTTAACCTACCCCTATAGAGTATACATTTAACCCAACATGTCCTCCAACCAATACACCTATATAGGTTGTTTGTCACTTCCCTGAAATACGACCCATATGAGCGTTAACTAAAGTTGCGCCCCTATCGACAACAGTACACGTTCATTTTAATTAATGAAATACGACCCATAGGAATGTTTACCAAAGTTGCGCCCCTATCGACAATAGGACACTTTCATTTGAATGCTTTGTTTCCTTTTATTTGCATCATATTTCTGGTTTTGCGTAGCTCAATTAAAAGAGCATTGCAAAATACAACATCTTGCAATCATGTGATCATGCAATCGTGGGTTCGATCCCAGGGAACGCATGTGCTCATAAAGGGTATATGAACTATAAATCACTGGGTAGGTTTAGGTGTGGGGTGGGTGAAGTTGTTAATTAAAAATGATTTTTGCTAAATGGAAATATGACAAATGGTGGTAAAAAGTCCACACATTGCATTTAAATGAACACATATTTTGATTGGTAACGACAGTCATACGTCATTTCATGACGTCATTATTTTTACGCCAGCTAGAGGGCATGACTTTAAAACGTAAATAAAGGTCGTAATAAGGTGCTTAAAGGGGTGGTTCAGTGTTTTTTTTTCTAGGCTTGGTTGTGTTTATGGGGCGCAGTATAACATGTCTTAATACTTCTTTTTTTTTAAAACGCCATATTTTTCTTATATTTTACCTTTATTCCACACCGCTGTCTCCACTGTCCTTTGAACGGCTCGTTTGCTTCCTGCTTCTGTGAAGCCCATCCCTCCGAAAAATGCAATGGTCTTAGATTGGTTAGATGGCCAAATGTAGTTTGTAGTTCTGCAACAGCTCTCTCTCTTTCGTAATGACTGCGACGTGGCCTCGCCCACTTTGTTGCATGTTCCCGGGGGCAGTGTTTATGTTAATAGCAAGGGTTTATGATGTCACCAACCCAGGAAGAAGCTTGTTGTAGTTCAAACCGGCCGTTTTTGTAGGCAATAAACTGCCATAACTTTAAAAGACAATATCTCCGTTTGCATTGAACTTTCAGCGCTGTAACTTTGCAGATACTGTTTATGCTCAAGCAGCAACATTACACACTAACTAAAGTTAAAAAAGTGAAATCGCATGCAACCACCCCTTTTTTTTTGGAGGACAGTCTGATTTAACCTTAGCCCATGTTGTTACCTTACATTACTCAGTGCTTTGGTGTGTTAAGTACACAGTAAGTACATTGAAAGTGCACATACTCTAAAATGCAACGCTGTACTCTGTAACCACAGACAGACAGACGACAGACAGACAGATAGATAGACAGATAGATAGACAGACAGACAGACAGACAGACAGATAGATAGATAGATAGATAGATAGATAGATAGATAGATAGATAGATAGATAGATAGATAGATAGATAGATAGATAGATAGATAGATAGATAGATAGATAGATAGATAGATAGATAGATAGATAGATAGATAGATAGATAGATAGATAGATAGATAGATAGATAGATAGATAGATAGATAGATAGATAGATAGATAGATAGATAGATAGATAGATAGATAGATATTTCTGGATCAGACATTGTGTTGAGATTATGAAAGTCATTCAGCTGGGTAGGTGCTGGTGGGTGGGAACAGGCAGGCGGGACAGGATAATGTCACATGCTCAGGTGGGGGGAGGGCCGAAGGGCCGGGGGACGGTCACAGCTGAGCATGGAGGGGGAAGGGCTCCCTAGAGACGCTAGATGGAGGGACGATAATTACATTCAGCACTCGGGTAGATGTGCAGGAAATCAAATGAATGGACCTGCTTGCATTTGAAATTACCTTTGTTGCAAAAGAGCAGCTGTCACTTAAAATGGGTGTGCGGCCATTTTGCCTTTCTTTGGAGTGGCTTGATGTCGTTCCTGAAGTAGATAAGGGATTATGTCACTATTTCAAAAAAAGACAATTCAATGTTTCACAGAGCCTGAAAGATTGAATGGTGAGGTTTTAGCATTATACAATGTTTATCTCAAAGAGCACATATAATATTTCTATAAGAAGCTATAAGTAACAGGTGATTTAAAAAAAATAAAAATAATAATAATATCCTCCCACCAGCAAGACATTAAAAAGGGTGAATTCTCCTTTGGCGCATCTCAACCTGCTCCGTAGTTCAGTAGTCAGGGCACTTTAGTAGTACTAGTTCAGTAGACCATTGGCATTTTATGGGCTGTTTCAATTGCAAAAATCTTTACAGTGCACTGAAACATTAAACATGCAAAACAAATCACTCACATTGTGACACATGATAGACAAACTGATATTTAATTATATTTAAGCATAAACATACATCGCTAGACAGGTCCTGAACATAATTGAACAAACATTTATAATCAAATATTTAAAATAAAACACTTTAAATAACACAAAAATGTCAGAAAAATAAGTTATGCTGTTGTTCATAAATACCAGACATTGTACAACAAGGACGTTGTCACACCACCACCAGTGTATACTAGGGGTGTGACGATGCACTTACTGTATCTCACGAGATGGACGATATTTTAACACTATTTTTTAAGAAATCTACACCTCTGACTCATAGGGAGCTAGAGAGCTGATCGAGATGCACCCCTTGACCCAGACACATCAAAACAATGGCTTGAACTCCAACCTAAACAGTGATATTTTGTCAAACAAAATTTTTCATATACAGTATATTCATGAATATGAGAAAAATGAGAGAAATTTGGAATTTTCACATTAAAGCAGCACTAGGTAACTTTTGCTCTCGGGCTCCCCCTACAGTTGGGAAACAGTATTGTCCTCTACTACTGTCGTAAACGCTGTCATCCTACATTAGGGGATGCATATAGCACGTGCATTTGTTGACATGACAGCTATGATAGCCCTGAACACTGCAGGAGTTCACATGCAGGTGTTCTGCTTGAGTCGTGTGTGAAATGTCTTCATCCCAGGTACAGTGGCATATGTTTCAGCATGTCATATGAATATAATTTCATGGGTTTAATTTTTTTTCAAACGCCAAATGATCGCGATGCTCACGTTAACAAGCCAGCGTCATTATAGTAGTCTAGTCTATTGGTTACCGTTTTACAGAATCTATATGATACTTCAATTCAATGTTTGAGTGGTAGGTAATAACATATATCGTCAATATAATATCAAGCTACCATAGATGAATCTTCAAATTTGAAAAGTCGATTTGCATTATAGCTTGAGGCAAGACAAATAAACAATATCACAGACATGTTAGGTATTGTAACGAGTAGGAAAATAGTGTGGCCCCTTTAAGAGCGTTCGCCCCGGTTGGAGCGCGTTCTGTGCGTGTGTGTGTGTGTGCACTGCGCCTCGAGCTCCCATGTGTGCGGATTATTTTCTGTCTTCTGTTGCAAACATTCATTTATTTTTGTTTTGGTGGGTAATGCTGTGGACGGAAGTGGAGTTTGTGCCGGACTCTTGTGGGGGTTCCGCGGGGAATAAAGTGCGGGCTATTTGATGTCAATCGCCTCCGTGTTTGCATCGACTTCAGTTGCGTTGAGTGAGCTATCCGTATTTTTCACCCGGACACACGCGTTACAGTATCCTAAAATATGATTTTGTACGTCTTATGTATTTACTTGCGAGAATGTAGCCCCTACCAAACTTGTACACGCCGTTTACACATAGGCTTACCCTCGCAAGTCCGAATTTAAGGAAGTGGGGGTGATGGTGGAAGTGACGTATATGCCGTAAAGCAGTCGAATTTTGTAGTTCTTTTTTTTCTCGGGTTACTACCCGAAACCCGAAGTTTAAAAGTACGATTAAAAACGATACAGACCCCGTCAGGCTATGGCAGACGTGTCATTCAACCTATTGTAAGTCGATGTATCATCACAAGAGTCTTGAAAATATATTATGAAGGTTGAAAAGTTACCTAGTGCTGCTTTAACGCATCCTCATTTAAATTTGCCTCTAACAGGATTATCTTGTATAAACCCATTTGTTCAAAACAATTTAATCCAATAGAAACCACTGCAACACTGAAGGTCAATCCAAGGATAAATGTGAAATGCCATTTGAAATTAAAAAAACATCCAGAAGGTTTTATCCAACACATTTAGAAACAATATTCCAAAGTGAAAGTATTTTTTTATTTTTCTGAGAGTTATAGGCCATGAGATGATGCTTCAAATGATTTCATAGGCATTGGAGAAAACCACTGGTGCAGTTATTAAATGTTACATATCAAGGCAACATCCAAGAGCTTATCTCGTGCAGGCCAGATGGTGGGTGCATGTGCCCTCAGTCTGTAACTCTCCGCAACATATAAACAATGATTCAACTCTATAAAAGCTCACCCTCATATTAATTGAAATTCTGTTTTAATTAAGTTGATAACAAACATTTGTCACTGCTTCAATTATATGAACTATTATATACCTATGTCAGCTACGACAGTGTTTCCCAACCCTGTTCCTGGAGCACACTAACAGTAACATTTTGAATGTCTCGCCCATTTATTTTAGTCTGTGTCTTAAAGAGATAGCTCACCCAAAAATTACATTTAAAATAAAAAAAATACTGTAAGTTTCTTTCTTCTGTTAAAGGTGCACTATGTAATTTTTTTTTGTAAAATATCCAAAAACCACTAGGCCAGTGTTATATATTTTGTTCAGTTGAGTACTTACAATGTTTCCAACTATTTGTAAATCGTGAGAAATTGCTATTTTAACCAGTTGACCGGGACGTGTGAGGGAGTCGCCTGTCGATTGCGTCATATCTGTTTTACTCTCGGTTTACGGTTTTATTTTGCCGAAACGCTTAACACGCACTGCAGTGTGAACAAGTGTCAAAGCAGCCGCCAAGCGAACGCACAGAGTAACGTCATAACATAATTTTCAACACACTCAGATGTATCTAATATTATAAACAGAGCTGCGTTACCTCATACTCATGACCGGGAAAGCGGAAGTGGCGCCGGCGACTGCGTCATAATAAAAGTCCCACCGCTCTTCTCATTAACAATCGCTCCAGCGGCCTTGCTCAGCTCCACAACACTCAGTCCTACTCTGCTTCATACTACAGTAACATTAATAATCACATCCATGAACATGATTTCTGCCCGAGTCCTATCCCGATTCTTTTCTGGTGTTGTAAAAAATAACTTGATACACAGAGTACTTACCAACACGATCATCACTTTTGAGAGAAATAGTAAAGGTGAATGCATATACGAACAAGTTCTCCGTTTAGGATTAGAACGAATTCAACCCAAGTGCTCTTTGGTGACGTGTATGGTTACGTTACTGTTGATCGTCCATCATCGTTTAAAGCCCGCCCTGACAATTTGATTGGTCCGAACAGCTCTGGTTCGAGCATAGTTGCTCCACAACGGATCCAGGCTACTTAAATAGGGCACTATTTGAAGGGACAGCCAATCGTCGTGGTGACTGAGACCTAGTGGACATTATTGAGTGCACTGATTCAATCCCATAATTCACCGCAATAATGAGTGTACAACTGATTTAGGCCCTGTCCAAAATGGAACACTTCAAATGCACTTTCGGTCTTGTGGACTTACAATGGCTGCCACATGCGCGTGTCCGTTAAGTCCACGAGACCGTAGGGTGTCCCATTTGTCAATTTAGGTCTCAGAAGGGTGCTCAAGAGCGCCCCCTTTGCGGTCGATATGCACCCCGGGTTCTGCAGCGGACTTCTTCCCGACAGTCAAAGTGCCGTTACGTCATGAAAGCACGGACTCATAGGAAGACCGCAAGGGTTTAGGGTGCCGTTTGGGACAGGGCCGTACACACAATGGCTAGAGAATACCTATAATGCACTGTGAGGGTCCCAGCTCAATCATACATCCATCCATTTTTCAAACCGCTGGTCCAATGTGGGTACAGCGTAATATCATACAGGTAAAAATTCCTTTTTTATTTGATTATTAAATTGTTCAATTAAGGTTTATACATGCTAGTTTCCATGGGAGAGTTCAAGATAAATATTTTCATTACTACTGGAGCTGCTAGTTTGCCAAGTTTCAAATGATTATTAAAAAGCAGGCACAAACCATGCAAAAGCGGAAGCCTTTCCGGCGAACTCAGTGTCTGAATTCACTCACTTGTTTTCATTCACCCCTTCAAGTGAACTATATTAGTGGGGTAACATAGGGAATAGTGAATGATGGTACAGCGGTCGATTTTGAACACAGCTTTGGAGTCTCTTCTTCTAAGGGGCAGTTGAATCAGGTGTGTTTGATTAGAATGAGTTCGAAAATGTGTAGTGTTTTGGTTTGCCTCCAGGAACAGGGTTGGAAAACACTGAGCTATGAGATAGTGGATAGATAAACTGATGTACTTGATGGAAGCAGCATGACTAGCCCTGCAATATTTTGCCTTTGTTTATCCAGACAGTGATTTAAAGTTTGAATTGCACTTGTGTTACTACTAGTCATTTGTGTACGATGATATTTTGAGGGGGCAATACATTACAGTCCTGGGCCATGACTCCTGGCATAACCTGTCATAAATTACACACCAGATGGTCATCTGCCTCTTAGCAGTGGCATGAGCCGGTTCCCTTAATGGTGACATCTGGGCAGACATACACAGTGTTGTATGGCGAGACGAGTTCAATTATACACTTGTGATAAATAGACTGTAAAACCTGGTCTTGATCCAAAACGCCTATTATATGTTGACAAATAGTGTCATGTTTAATTATTGCTTGCATATGTGGAGTTTATTTCCCCAGTGTGGCTTTAGCCTTTGTGGGGTATTCAATGCAAAATAATTATCACCTTAATGAATTCACCTTTATTAATAAGCTATACACCAGCATTGGACAAAATTCTGAATTTAAGATGTCCACGTCCCACAGGATGATGCATGGGAAAGACAGGATTTAGAGAAGTGCAGTTTAATGAAATGTTTCATTTCATTAGTCTAACAAGTTTTCCGACAAAACATGCATAATTACATATTTAATTTAGACTAATTTAGACACACTGATTACACACATTTCTAGCGTTTTATCGTCAAAACAATTAACCCAGCCATCAAAACTTTTTTTTATATTTTGATATTTGCCATACAGCTAAAAAAAGAAAATAAACAGTTATTTTGTTTTTCATTTGCTTTACATTGTTTAACATTGAATTGGCAAATTACAGTCCATTTATGTCTAAAATAGTAAATGCTGTCCACTCATGTGTGCTCCTTCTTGAAAAAGAATGGATCTCTATACACATACAAAAAAGGTTCTTTGGGGTGGTTGAGGTGCTAGCACCGCTACCGTATAAAGAGCCTGTTATGGTCCTTCAGCGGTTCCTTAGCGGTTCTTTGGGGTGGTTAAGGTAGCACCCTGCCATACAAATAACACGTTTAGCCCCCGTTCTTTAACCCTCGTGCACTGTTCGATTTCGGGTTACACTCGTTATGGTCCGGGTCAAATTGACCCTAATTGGATTCAATACAATTCCCCAAAAATCACACTATGAAAAAACACATACAATCAGGTACAAACAATTTGCTTTTAATATCAATACTTTTCACACATTACAAAGAATAAATATCTGAATTTACGATTTATAAAAATACTTTTAAGCACTATTTTTAAGATTGGCTCTTAGGACACTTGCCTTCATACATTTAGAACAATAATATCTTAGTCTAAACCTAAAGTAATCTTGACCACCTATATAGTATTTTAAAGCTTTCAGACTCTTATTTTCATATTTGGTGACTGATTTTCAAAAGAGATGACAGAGCAGTAGATAAATAGCGATAGATTCGTCATTTGTGATGCGGTGCCAAACTATAACACACGCTCTGACTCTTTCCATATGTTTTTTTTATATGCATTTTAGAGATTGAATTCAAATCAAATATTAACATTACTGCCCAAACTACTTTTGAATAGGATGTCTACTTCATAGATATTTGGAAAAGTATGAAAATATAACGTTCAGATCACTCAAACCATATATGGAAATCGAAGAGTCTACATGTCATGTAGTGGAAAACGTTGTTACTGTGCACAAAAAACATCTTTTCTTTGAGATATCAACCTAAAATTTGGCACAGAATTTGTTCAGATATTTAGCTTTGATTTTCTTGAGGCTTTAGAATTGAACATGTTTTGTAAAATGTATATTTTATATAAAATATAAAAAATATATATGTTATATATTTTACATGTTCATTAACTTCTATAACTTGTTTTAAACTTTACTTTTACGACTTATACAGTGATGGCCGATTTCAAAACACTGCTTCATGAAGTTGTTAATCTCAGCAAGACACTGGCACTTCAGGACTAGAGTTGAAGAGCTCTGAGATACAACAAAGTGTTTTGTATTTTGTGTCTGTACAGTTGCTTTTGAATAGCTGTCCTATATGGGTCAAATTGGCCAACAAACAGCTAGAGTGTATAACATTTTGATATGCACATTTCACAACGCATCAGCATGTTGAAACTTTGCATGCATGTTAATGACCCTAAATGAGAAAAGGTCACACAATTTCAAGAAAAGCAATGTAGGTTAGATAGCATTTCAGATAGATTAAAAAAAGAAATTATAGCTCATTTTTACCATTTGTGGCATACAAAAAATATTTCTGTATTGAAAAAAATGGGGAAAAGCAAATTTTTTTAGCTTCATAGGTTAGTAATAAACTAAAATAACAAAATATAACCAAGAAATTTTATTATTTTGGGTCTCTACAATTGCCTTAGAACATTCAAATATGTGGGTCAAATTGACCCGTGAACATCACGAACGTAACAGTACTTTTGTGTGTATATGTCAAAACACATCAGCGTGTTGAAACTTTGCATGCATGTTCATAACCCTAAATGAGAAAAAGTCACAAAATTTAAAGAAAAAAAACATAGGTTAACTGATATTTCTGACAACTTAAAAATCAAAAAGGGTCAAATTGACCCGCAACATAACACAAGGGTTAAAGGTTCTCTAACTCTCTCTTCGTATACTAGTTAGGGGAAGGGTTCAAAAATGACATTAAAATACAGTGTATTTCCTGAAGATAATGTGGTTCTCAACCTTTTTACCCTCCTATAAGGAAATATTCCAGAGCCTCCAGACGAGACTTTCTGACCTCAGAAAAGCGATTCAAAACAGCTTTTTCCATTGTAGTAAATTCCCATACATATGAAACATGTGAGAGTGGTGTAACATATCTAATCGAAGGAGAAGAATGGGGTGGTGGTGGGAGGTGTTGGTGAAGTCAATTATACCGAAGTTGTCACAAACTTCAATAAAAACTACTTTGTGTTATTTACATAGTCAAATAATTAGGCTATATCTTGATGTTTTGTGATTGAAGCATTCTGTAAGTAAAGTTTTCAAATATTTACTATCATCTCCAGGCCACCCTGTGAGTGCTATATAACAGCAGCTCTTATGGTTCTACATAGCACCATTTGACAACGTTGCTGTATATCACTTGTAAAGATATATAGCACTTAAAGTGGTTCCCCTATGATTACAAGCAATTGAATGTGTGTAAGAAAAATCTCAGTCAGGATTCAGGCCCCATCATTGCACAGAAACTGTACTGGTTAAAATTACAAATGACTTAATTCTAGCTTCTGATCAAGGCTGCAAACTTGATTTTAGTGCTGCATTTGACACTAAAGATCATGACATCTTAGATCGATTATAAAATGACACTGGTATTCAGGGACAGGTGTTTTTGATTGTACCTATCTGACCGTTACAATTTTATTTAAACAGGGAATTATCCAAGTTAACGTCAGTAAATTATGGAGTGACCCAGGGGTCTGTTTTAGGCCCTCGGCTACTTTCAGTTATACATTTCATCATGACTAGATGAAATCTCTAAATTATCCAAGTTGACAGAATGTTAAAGATATAAAATATTGGATGGCCGGTATTTTTTTCTTATTAAATTTGGATATTAAATTGGACCAGAAACCTGCACACAAAATCTCTTAAGAATACAATTTACATCTAAAAGGATGTACTGTTACTTCATCCTCTACAGATAAAGATCTGGGTGTTATATTAGACAGCAACTTGTCTATCGAAAATAATTTTTCATTTTACAAAAACAGCCTTCTTCAGCCTTCTTCAGCCTCAGAAACATCACAAAGCTACGGAACAGAAAAGCTAGCTTCTGCTTCCCTACATCCTCATTAAAGCTACAGTTAGTCCAAAATGCATCTGCTAGAGTTCTTACAAGGTCAAGAAAATATGATCATATAACCCCAATTTTATCATCTCTACACTGGTTACATATTAAGTTCCATATTGATTACAAAGTATTGCTACTGACCTATAAGGCCCTAAATCTGCAAAGCTGCTTTGAAACATTAGTGTGAAAAGCGCTATACAAATAAATGTGATTTGAATTTAACTTAATTAGGGGCCAAGCACCGAAGCACCCTCTTGAAATTGTTAGATTTCTTATTATTATTATTCCGCCATGGAAGTCTTTGGCAGCCCATAGAACCGTTTGCGGGAAAATTATGAAATTTGGTACACTGATAGAAGTCATTATCAATAGTAACCACACCAATTTTGGAGTCTCTAACTCAATCCCTCTAGCACCACCACCTGTCCAAAGTTTGACTCATGTTTATGCTAATAACTTTTGAACCCTAAGGGATAGAAACAAAAAAAAAATCTTTATTTTTTCCTCTGATTCCTTGGCTCAAGCCGATTTGATTTCACCCTATGACGTCATTTCCATCATGAAAATTGACCTGCCATTTTTAATTAATCGAAAACCAACTTTTTCGAACTCCTCCTAGTCCGTTGGTCCGATTTACACGAAAATTTAACCTGATCATCTTCAGACCATGCTGACAAAAAAATTTGGAATTCAAGTTGATTCGTCAAATTGTTTTTGATAAACGCGCGAACAAATTTTACGTAGCAGTTGCGAAAATACACTAAGACTATATCTCCGCAACGCTTTATCGTATTCAAACCAAACTTGGAAAAAGTAAATCACAAGCATGACCTGAGGCAACATGCTGCGTTTCGGCGCAGCGCCACTTACTGGTCCTGAGATTGTCCCAAAAAATTGCCATTTTTTGCTTATAACTTCTGAACCGTTTGTACAAATATAAATATAAATACGTTTACCATATCAGCCATTTTGACTGTCGGCCATTTTTAATTATGTGCTAAAATGCTGTATTTTATGAACGCATGAACGGATTGTTACAAAACTCGGTATGGGTCATCAGCACGATGCCCTGAAGTAGCCTGAGAAGTTACATCTAAAAAAGCGCCACCTAGTGGAGGTTTTTTTTCCAAACGCTTATCACTTTGGGTGGGATTGACTTATTTTCATGGGACTAACTTTTTAGTCTCCTGAATCCTTGCAAAGTCCAACAATACCAGACTTGCCAGGTTTCGGCGTATGGTTTGTGCAGCGCGGTAATTTAGCGCTTAAAAAAACGTTAGCTGATATCTTAGAAACCACTAGTCCGATCGAGATGAAACCCGCGCCAGAAAATTGAAAACATAGGGTGATAGCTAAATGCTCATGCCCAAATGTAAAAATATTGATAGTAAGGGGTAGTAAAATCCAATCAAAGTCAGGTGTCAGTCATTTTTTACATGTTTTTTCATATAAATGTCTATAACTCCAAAACGAAATGAGATATTTTCAGCAAAATTGACACACACATGTATGGGCTCACTCCGATGACACATACTTTTTTTTTTTAGGATTTTGCCTCTTGGTGGCGCTATAATAGAACAAAACATGACATTGGCTCTATTCAACTCAATGTTTTAATGTTGTGTTTAAATGTTTTTGCTTCAAATGTCTTCACTCATTTTTTCAGTTGGTCTGCGGCTATCTTCCTTGTTTGCTTCTGTTGCGCTTGGCCCCGTTAATGGCTGCTTGCAGCTATATTTATAATTACAATTATTGATGCTTGGCTCAGTAACTTTCAGTTAAAAATAGAGTTCCAACATGGTCTATAAAATTATGTATAAATATGTATAAAAAAATTGGTAATAATAATAAAATATTAATGAAATAGAATATTTAATAATAATAATAGTAACTGAAAAAATCTTTGTTGTCAATAAAAAATAAACAATAAAAAGTTTTGTATATCCAGTGCAATTATGGCGTCATGCTCTACTCAATAAATCTGAGATCTGCGTCTGAGTTACATAATAAACCAGCCTTTGTATATATCTAGAACAGACTGCAAATAATTCACCTTGCTGTATAACAACTTGCATGAGTATTGTCTACTCGACCAGATGATGGCAGCATTGTGCTACAACTGTGGATTAACATTATGTGTGGCCAACAAATAGGTGCACACCATATACCTTAACTTTGTATTTGCTCCATGAGTCAGCCTATATGTCTTTAAACAATACAACTCACAATGAACCTCTTCATTCTTTAACAAGGCAATGGCATTGGAGTCATAAACATAGTATATACTATATGATACTGTTGCTAATCATGTTACATTTGAGGGGTACGACGATATTATGAGTTTACTAACAGGAATTACATTGATTGCAGTTTCTGGAAGAGCACGGGCTGTAATGAAAATAAAATAAGAGAGTGAAATGAGTCAAACTGCCTCTTCATATCAGTGTAACCTTCAACTCTAGATCACCTCTGGAGAAGGTGATGGGTGAATGCAGATCTGACCATGTGGAATAAGCCAACATCAATGTAACCCACAGCTCTGCTATGATCAGAGAGGTCATGCCCTTGTCTGGTTGCGTTTACAGTTAAAATGGTGGTCTATCACATCTGAGACGTCAACACACAGCAAAACTATAGAAGTCGAAATTTGTGGATCTCAACACCAGTATTTTACATTGGACATAAAGTGGTAACCCAACACAACATCGAAATGCATCATACATAATTAAGACAAAAGATTTTCCATAGTATATTAATATTACCATTAACTGCATTGTGCACAAGATTGTGGCAAAGTACCAGTTTGACAGTTTCACACAAAGCTTTTGACGTCAACAACCAAAGATATAGGAGCGGATCAAATTTTGCATTTGCAACCCATCAATTGAAAACCACTGTTTTATATTAGGACATACATATTTCGTTTAATACCAAGTGCATGCTTTATATTCAAAGTTTACTCAAACTACACGACTACTTCCAGCATTTCAACATTCCTTAAAAGCTACATTCCATGTCAGACAGATTCCTTTTTGCACATTGTATTTCTAGGCAGCATCTCTGAAGGTCTAATGAAGACTTTGTTGCAGTTCCATTCTTTGCCAGAATGCATTTCTGCAATCAAAAGCATACAATTGCATGGGCATCGGTTGACACTGATGTCACACCCAAAGTGAAAGGCCATTGGCTGTAGAGACGCTGACCTGTTCTTGCCTCACAAAGACATGAGAACAGTCAGCTTAGGATTCAATAAGGTTTGAAACCCTACTGATGCCTTCATATGGATTAATAAGGGAAGAAATGCCACTCAAGCATGAAACCAAAGGAAAGCCGCAGTTGGGTGTGCTTCCCTGCTTTCACTAAAGGAAGTCTCCCCTCCCTCTTCCAAACACCCTCATTTTGTAAGGGAATTACACAATCATTAAGGCTTTTCCCAAAATTACACTGTGCCTGGCTCATTGCCCTTCATACTTATTAGTGGTACCACACAGCCAGGAGCTAACAACTACACACAAAAACCTTAGAAACTGCATAGCAATACCCTAGCAACCTAAATTGTATATATATATATATATATATATATATACTGCCTTAATTCTTCGTGGCATAGATTCTGGAAATATTCCTCAGAGATTTGGGTCCATATTGACATGATAGCATCACGCAGTTATTGCAGATTTGTCGTCTGCACATCCATGATGTAAATCTCCCGTTCCCCCACATCCCAAGGCTTCTCTATTGGATTGAGATCTGGTGACTGTGGAGACCTTTTGAGTAGTGAACTCATTATCACGTTCAAGAAACCAGTTTGAGATGATTTGAGCTTTGTGACATGGAGCGTTTTCCTGCTGGAAGTAGCCATCAGAAGATGGGAACACTGTGGTCATATAGGGATGGACATGCATGGTCAGCAATAATACTCTTGTTACTAAGGGGCCCAAAATGTGCCAAGAAAAGATCCTGCACATCATTACACCACCACCAGTCGGAACCATTGATACAGGGCAGGATGGATCCATGCGTTTATGTTGTTTACGTCAAATTCTGACCCTGCCATCTAAATGTTGCAGCAGAAATTGAGACTCTTCAGACCTGGCAACATTTTCCAATCTTCTATTGTGCAGTTTCGCTAGCTCACCTGTTTCAAGTTTCAGTGGGCCCCACTTTATATTAGGTGGCCTTAACTACTATGTACTTACATCAAAAAATAAGTACAATGTACTTACTGAGTTCAAATTGTATTGCAAAACACCTTTGCTGATATTGAGGTGGGATACGGGGGTTAGGGACAGGTGTGGTGGTATGGGTAAGTTTAAGGGTAGGGTTAGGTGAAAGGGAAGTGTCAACTGTGTCATTACAAATGTAACTACAGAAATTCATTACAGATGTTATTACATGCAGGTATTATTAAAAATGTAAGTACAATGTAAAAACATGTATGTACACAATAAGTGCATTGTATCAAATTATTAATTAAAATGCTAGTACATAGTAGTTAAGGCCATCTAATATAAAATGGGTCCATTCAACGTGTTCAGAGATGCTCTTCTGCAGACCTTGGTTGTAACGAGTGGTTATTTGAGTTGCTGCTGCCTTTCTATCTGCTGGAACCAGTCTGGCCATTCTCCTCCGACCTCTGGCATCAACAAGGCATTTTCACCCACAGAACAGCCATATTTTCTCTTTTTTGGACAATTCTCAGTAAACCCTATAGATGGTTGTGCATGAAAATGATCATCCTGGTCATGTCTACATGCCTAATTGCATTGAGTTGCTGCCATGTGATTGGCTGATTAGATGTTTGCATTAACGAGCAGTTGAACAGGTCAACTATAACAAAGTGACCGGCTTTGCTGGGTAGATTACTTACAAATTATAGTCCGTCACTGATTCCAAATGACATGAAAAATGTTTTAGTAACATAATCCTTTACATTAAACATTTAAAGTAATATAATCTGACTACATTTTGATTACTTTAAGATTACATTTGACCTAATCGCATCTCATTTAATTAGATAATATTGTACCATATTAATATGAAAATACAAAAACAATATTTTCCATCCTTTTATTATCATAAAATGTTAATTAAAATGAATAATTTTAAAACAAATCAAAATAAAACACTTACTAAAAGATACAAAAAAATAAATATAGTGGGGAGAACAAGTATTTGATCCAGAAAATCACATTGTCTGATTTTTAAGTAATTAATTTGCATTTTACTGTATGACATAAGTATTTGATACATCAGAAAAGCAGAACTTAATATTTGGTACAGAAACCTCTGTTTGCAATTACAGAGATCATACGTTTCCTGTAGTTCTTGACCAGGTTTGCACACACTGCAGCAGGGATTTTGACACACTCCAAAAGATTTTCTATTGGGTTCAGGTCTGGAGACTGGCTAGGCCGCTCCAGGACCTTGAGATGCTTCTTACGGAGCCACTCCTTAGTTGCCCTGGCTGTGTGTTTCAGGTCGTTGTCATGCTGGAAAATCCCAGCCACGACCCATCTTCAATGCTCTTACTGAGGGAAGATGGTTGTTGGCCAAGATCTCGCGATACATGGCCCCATCCATCCTCCCCTCAATACGGTGCAGTCGTCATGTCCCTTTTGCAGAAAAGCATCCCCAAAGAATGATGTTTCCACCTCCATGCTTCACGGTTGGGATGGTGTTCTTGGGGTTGTAATCATCCTTCTTCTTCCTCCAAACACGGCGAGTGGAGTTTAGACTAAAAAGCTCTATTTTTGTCTCATCAGACCACATGACCTTCTCCCATTCCTCCTCTGGATCATCCAGATGGTCATTGGCAAACTTCAGATGGGCCTGGACATGCGCTGGCTTGAGCAGGGGGACCTTTTTATGCGCTGCAGGATTTTAATCCATGACGGCGTAGTGTGTTACTAATGGTTTTCTTTGAGACTGTGGACCCAGCTCTCTTCAGGTCATTGCCGTGTAGTTCTGGGCTGATCCCTCACCTTCCTCATGATCATTGATGCCCCACGAGGCGAGATCTTGCATGGTGCCCCAGACCGAGGGAGATTGACCGTCATCTTGAACTTCTTCCATTTTCTAATAATTGCGCCAACAGTTGTTGCCTTCTCACCAAGCTGCTTGCCTATTGTCCTGTAGCCCATCCCAGCCTTGTGCAGGTCTACAATTTTATCCCTGATGTCATTACACAGCTCTCTGGTCTTGACCATTGTGGAGAGGTTGGAGTCTGTTTGATGTGTGTGGACAGGTGTCTTTTATACAGGTAACGAATCCAAACAGGTGCAGTTAATACAGGAAATGAGTGGAGAACAGGAGGGCATCTTAAAGAAAAACTAACAAGTCTGTGAGAGCCGCAATTCTTACTGGTTGGTAGGTTATCAAATACTTATGTCATGCAATAAAATGCAAATTCATTATTTAAAAATCATAAAATTTGATTTTCTGGATTTTTGTTTTAGATTCTGTCTCTCACAGTTGAAGAGTACCTATGATAAAAATTACAGACTTCTACATGCTTTGTAAGTGGGCAAATACTTGTTCTCCCCACTGTATGTGCCACATGATACTTCATCCGAATATGCTGATTTGCTGCTCAAGAAACATTTATTATTAACAATGTCGAAAAAATTTATGATTCTTGCACAGCAAATGAGGATATTAGAATGATTTCTGAAATATCATGTGATAAAATCGAGTGAATTTAGCCATCACAGAAATAAATTACATTTTTAAAAACTATTAAAATAGAAAACACTTTTTACATTTAAAAAGGATTCATATTATATAAATTATAATATTTTGTATAAAATTACACATACATACATTATTTACCTAGTGTTAAATTCTCATAGGCCCATCAGTCAATGTCTAAACATAATTAAAACACAGTAGGACACCAAGCAATAACACAAGAGTGCCAATTAATCCTGATCCAGCAAGCAATGCATTTCAGTTCAATCACTCAGTTGTCCTTGAAAGCTTTATAAGCACATGATCATGGTTAGCATGACAATGCGTGCCACAAAGGGAAGCTACGGTCCCTTTACAGTTCCTCAGTTTTCAAACAGAAAGTAACTTTTCCCAGGACTTATGCTTGTGGGTTTTAACAATCACTGATATGGTGTCAGATCTCTGAGCCATTCTGAGTGACTACGAATGCAAGCTTCTGCATTGCGCCAGACAAAAGAGCTATAAGAGCTAAGAAGGAAAGAGGAAGTTACGGCATTCAGTGCTGAGTGTGCACACACAAACAACGCAGTAAGTCACATTTTAACACCACAAAAATGACACTTTTGTCATTATTTACTGTCAAGAGCCCTCGGAAAAATTGGCAATGTCAAACCTCTTGGAAAAAAAGATGTCAAAAATGGCAAATTCAGTTTTTTTTTAATGGTCTTTAACATTTTAATCACAATTCACTGGTCAGGAAATTTGCAAGAATTGCACAAATACAAAGTAACTTAGCACGGAATAGCCTTGCCTATATTCACTATAGGGTTTAAATCTGGACTTTGACCAGGCCAAAACAAGAGCCTGATGGACTTGTTCTCAAACCACTTCTTGGTTGTCATTGTAATCTATGCAGGAGCGTTGTCTTGTTGAAAAAGAGATCTGATCATTCCTCTTTAGATAACAACTTTTCATTTGTTTGAAGCAAGCCATTCTGCAATATTCTCCTGTGCTACAAAGCATGATCCTTCACAGTGAAGTAGCTCACCAATACCAGCAGCTAAAAGGTTCCCTACGCAAGACACAGTTCCTCCATGCTTCACTGTGCTAGAGATGCATTTATGAATATATTTCTCAGCAAATCTTTAAAGTTTTGCCTCTTTGTCGCCATCTCTGTTTAAAACCTGCATTTGCAGTTGTGCATCGGCACGGCTCATCAGCGCGGATGAATCTAATGTTTTGGGGTATGTGTGGCTGGCTGTAGTCATCGCACTGGTGTGTACTTTAGATACTGTACTTCAGAATCACAGATTCTACATCTTTGAGTATGACCAAAATAAGAATTTTCCCGGCAAAATGTCATCTGAACAAGTAACATGTCTGCAGTGATGGGAATAACGGCGTTATAGATAAACGGCGTTACTAACGGAATTATTTTTTTCAGTAACGAGTAATCAAACGAATTCCTGTTTCTCCCGTTACAACGGTGTTAGCGTTACTGAGAAAAAAATGCGGCGTTACTATAATTGAGCTCACCGAAGCGGTTTTCATCCGAACAGGCTCTCTATCGGTCGCACCTGCAACGTGTGTGTGTGTGTGTGTGTGTGTGTGTGTACGGGCGGGCGTGCGTGCGTGCATGCCATGCCATGAGTGTTGGGGGGTGGGTGGGGTGGTACACATAACTGATGATGATTGGTGGGTGGGAGACAAGGTTGAGATGATAGGTTGAGTTCACACACACACACACACACACACACACACACACATATATGCAAAGTCACACACGACCAGGAGGAGTCAGAGCGATGGCAAGTCCAACGACTTCAAAGGTAGCTTTCGCAAACTGGAAGTACAAGCGCTACTTTTCCCTCGTTGAGGTGAAAGGTCAGAATGTTTATGTAACGTGCAACTTATGCCCAGGAAGAAAGAGTCTCTCCACGTCTGTGGCAAGTAATTCTAATCTAATGAAGCCTCACATCACCACATACCGCCACAAAATTTGTGGCTAATAACCCAGGTGATAACGTGAGCACTACCAAAGGAGTAGTATAGTACTGATAATATTTACACAATATTTACACTATAGTAGGTCTACAGATAATATTTACAATAATGTATTGAATTTGATAGGCGTCTCACATTGTCCCACAGCAATAGTGTAGCCTACATTAATGTACAGTGTTTTATAATAATAGTTCATTCTATTTAGTGTCCAATTCCTTCATTTAACATATTTAATATTGGGGGCATCCAAGTTATTTGACATATTTGAACATTTGGAGAAAAAAAAAAAGTAACGCAGTAATTACTTTCCCTGGTAATTAGTTACTTTTTTAAATGATGTAACTGTTACTATTTGTAAGAAGTAACTAGTAACTATAACTAATTACTTTTTTAAAGTAACGTGCCCAACACTGCATGTCTGCCACTTTTGTTCTGACCAACTGAGGGGGAAAAAACATCAATAAATCACGCTACCAACGGTGATTAAATCTAACAATCGCTTAGCACATTAAACCATGCAAATTATTATCATTGTTATAGTTTGTTCTCAAATTGTTAACAACATCAGCATTACATGACTGTCTACTTAGTGTGTATTCGCGTAACTGTAGATTTTAATTTCTGTACAGTCTAATCTTTGGTTTTTGACTACAGTTGAATCTCCAGTTGTCACTGATGGTTGACGTTTGGACATTTCTGGATTACAATCCGCCATCAAAATGATACGTTTAATTATTCCAGCTGCTGTGAGAAAAGGCTATAAATGATCTGCCACCTGCAGCATCCTCGCATGCGATAGCCTACTAGTAAAATTTAAGTTAGTCTAAATGAAAATAAACAAGTTCATAAAACGTAACACTATGAAGCAATTCAGATTACTTAAAACGTGTCAGTATTGAGAACTCAAAAGATACTCATAAAAGTTCAATGTGTGCTCGGCCAAACCGTTTTGTCCTTGAGCGCCACCAAGTCGTGTTTTACTGTAACTTCAGCAGCTCCGGAAACATGAACAAAAGTGCCGATCTCATTGGCCGGCCAGTTTTTAACAAGCCGCGTCAAAACAAAAAAAACGAACCCAGGGCGTTTTTTGATTTTTTATTACGCTTTTACGCCTGCCGTTTTGCACGTCGGTGTGCAGACTCACATTGGCGCCCTTTGTTTAGTCACAAGGCGTTAAATGCGCACGAAAATCGTCCCGGTGTGAACAGGCCTTTAGGGTTTACAGTGTATGCTTAGAAGAGTATCTGTTATGTGGCAGGGTTTTTTTTCGGACGAATGGAGCATCAGCTTGGTTTGAGAACAGATAGGCCTATATGTTAAATGTTATCAACATACTCATTCAGCTTAAACTCATTCTTACATAAACTTTGAATTACTTAACATGAAAAAATGTATGTAACTGACTACCTCAAATTTTTTAAGTGTTCCACCTTAAACGGGTTTACAGTGCATACCAACTCAAACCATTATGTTTTTAAATTAAGACTGAAAGAGTTGTCGAAAGCTTAATGGTGGTGAAGAAGTCAAGCAACCGTGGTATTGTTTGTTTATTTGTCTAAGTTTAGCTTTTTACTTCTGCCGATTGAACATGGGCTTTAAAATTAGTTAAAAAAAATGTGTTCATTTGTGAAGATTATCATGATGAACAAAAATGGTAAGAATCATAAACTTGTTGGATACATGCAGAGATTATTTCTGTAATCATTCAAAAGCCAATGGAAGAAAAAAACATTTATAGGGTGGTGTGTGTCATCTCTGCAGAACTGGGACTAGTACAATATTCAAATAAATACTAGTTTAAATACTAGTTTCTTAAACCCTGTAATTTAAACATCTAAAAGAAATAGACAAAACAAGGGCTTTGTAATAATTTCTGTCCTGAACTTAATCAACTGGTATGTAATCCCAAACGTTCATGCAGCCGCTGCCTCAGCTCATAAAATTAACCAGCATATTCCATGAATTCCAATTCCCCGGGGGCTGCCATGGTTACACAATCACGACAGTAATCCACAGCTTAAATAGTGCAGTAGGTTAAACATGCCCATCAAAGCAGTAGTTTGAGGACTGAACAGGCTCTGATGAGGATTTGCTCAAGTGTAATGAGGCCCTGTAATCAGTGCCGAGTTGACCCATGCTGGTCTCTAGCATTGACCTTCCCTGTTACAGCTCTTTAACTTTTAAAGTAGACACGGGACTGCCAGCCGAGCTGAATATATGTGACAGCAATAACTAGCTAATAGGCCAGAGAGTAATCTGTTATGATTAGACCCCGGGGTCTCATATGTTTACAACAAAGGACATTTGACGGTAAAAAGAGATTTGTAGTAAGCAATGCATTCTGGGATGACTCCCGAATTGCTAAATTTTTCTAGTTCATATGTAATATAAGTGTAATTTTTCAAAATGTCTGACATTCGTTTCTACCTTATATACACATTGTTTATTACTGTGTTAATAAAGACATTTTTTTGAACACAAAACACTCCAGTAACTTTAGTTCAGATTTTAGCAAAACAAAACACACAAAAATACTTGTGGACAGAACTGAACCCAGTTTTTGAAATACTATCCAGGCTATGTATCAACCCATTACCATAATATTTTCCAACAAAAAAATAAAACAAAAAACAAACAAAACACAACAAACAAAACAAAAACAAGTGAACAGAACTGATCCCAGTTTGGAAATACTCTCCAGGTTATGTATCTAACCATTACCATAATATTTTCCAACAAAAAAATAAAACAAAAAACAAACAAAACACAACAAACAAAACAAAAACAAGTGAACAGAACTGATCCCAGTTTGGAAATACTCTCCAGGTTATGTATCAACCCATTACCATAATATTTTCCAACAAAAAACAAAAAACAAAAGGACAGAACTGAACCCAGTTTTTGAAATACTCTCCAGGTTTTGTATCAATCCATTACCATAATATTTTCCAACAAAAAACTAAACAAAACAAAATAAAAACAAAAGGACAGAACTGAACCCAGTTTTTGAAATACTCTCCAGGCTATGTTAGGGCTGAACGATTTTGGGAAAAAATCGAATTGCGATTTTTTTTAACCAATATTGCGATTGCGATTTAATATGCGATTATTTTTTAAACTCTTTATCTTCATACATCATTGTATAGTAATGGTGGAAATCTTTAATTGGTACCTCACGATCCGATTCCGATTCTGGGAGTCACGATCCGATTCCAAAACAATTCTTGAACTTTTTTCCTCATTAATTATTAATATTAATATTAAGCTTATTAATTTATTAAAAACGTAAAATGTTTTTTATTATGCTATATGTAATTATAAGCTTTTTAAAATAACTACACATTATAACATTTTAATTTAAACAATTGCATGTTAATAATTTTAAATATATAAACTAATATAGCTGCAAAACATAAGCTAGTAAATCATAAAGAGGAACAAAAAAAACATTACAAGCAATGAACAAAGAGTGCTTTCAGTATTTAAGAGTGTCTGAACTGTGAGTGATTTTTCTCTTTCTCAGCTTTACTGTTGTTTGATTATTAATGATGACATCATCATAGACAGCGGGAGACCTGCATTCATGCACAGATCTCTTTTGAAATATAAGATGTTTTTGCCCCGTCTGTTTAATTCATTAAGACATTACTGATGGTGTTTACATTAATTTTGCGTCATAAAAGCATTTTGAGACGCACACAGACGCGTGCTCGCGAGCACTCTTCACAAAGCGCCGCGTGAGCATTTGAAATGGAAAGCCTTGAGTTTCTTATTTTTAATATACAAGCACACTGCATTCCTAACGACACGAATGAAGCCTTCGTTGAGCATTTGTAAGGAAAATACCGGCGGGCGAGAACACACTGTAAGCCTGACATCAAGCAAAGTTTCTCACAGCGCATATCCTGTGCAAAGAAGCCGCGAATGCCATTGCAATTCGCGCCGTCAACCTTTCGGAACGTTATGAAATTAATTTTATGGTTCTTGTGTGTGAGTGAGTGAGTGAGTGAGTGAGTGAGTGAGTGAGTGAGTGAGAGAGTGAGAGAGTGAGTGAGTGAGAGAGAGAGTGAGAGAATTAATGGAAGCAATCAGAATACGGGTGTTTCTAAAACATACGCAGCGCCACCGCGCACCTGCAGTTAAAATTTAAGCTCAGAATCGATCCAGAATCATTGGAGAGCTGATAGTAGCCTGTAGTATGAACAACACAATATTAGATAGATCCTTTTAGGCCAGGCATATGATATGTGTAACGTGCCAAGTTGCTTCTTCTTCTGCAGACTTTACTCTCGCGTGTCACGTGACCAGACTGTAATCGCAGCCTTTGCGGTTAGGAAATCGTGTTTTATCATATCGCGATATTATCGCAAATGCAACTAATCGTTCAGCCCTAGGCTATGTATCAACCCATTACCATAATATTTTCCAACAAAAAACTAAAACAAGTGGACAGATCTGAACCCAGTTTTTTAAATACTCTCCAGACTATGTATCAACCCGTTATTTTTTTATTTATCATTTTTTCACAAAACAAAACTAAAAACTAATTATGGACCGAACTAAACCCATCATTTGAAATACTCTCTGTTGCAGGATAACGTCTTCTGCTCACCAATCCAGGAAGGGAGACAAAGCCCTCTGAGATTTATGTGCCTGACAAACTCTGGCCCACCTCGGTACAGCCCTGTGTGGCCCGCACTTAAAGAAAGAAAGCCATCCCTCCTTTAGCGCCGCCAGTGCGGCAGGGCAAATATTGACCCATCCCTTTTCAGGATGAGTCTCTATGGGGAACACGATTGGCAGACCACTGATGAGCGCTGATTAGAGCATCTCAGCCAGTCATTAAAACAACCTGCCAGAGTCACCACGGCGCCCCCTTTATCTCGGTGTCAACTTTCTGGCTCCACAATCCTTTCCACAAACCATTGTGAGTCATCAAAGGCAGCGAAGCACTTGAATGCCAGTGACCACATGAGGAGGGGGTCCAGACAAATGAACTAGAGAACATTTCATAAGACCCTCAGTGGAGGCAGCGAGCAGACAGTAGCTCTGCGAGGGGTCTGAGTGTGAATGGGGCCTCTGAGTGGGGATGGAGGCTTGGAATGGACTTTACGCATGCTTTTCTGTTGAAAAAGGTGACCACGCTACAACTAGTGTGGTGTAGTAAAGATTGACAAGTTATAACAAATTATAAATTGTTGATGCTTTCAGGATTAGGACAAAAGAAGGACAAAATCAATAAATAGCTTACAAAAGCCGTCATAATTTATTTATTGTGCAAGGAAGACTGTGGCTACATTCAGCTACATAGAAGAGTGGTCCAATCAAATAAAACGATTTTTCTCTTTCATTTGTAGCAGCATATTTAAAGTAAAAAAAAAAAAAAAAAAGGACAATATTTTATACAAATTATTTTAATTCTACATTAATTATTTAGTTACTATGATTCATAAAGTCTTAGAATCTGTATCAGTTTTCACAGTTTCACACCAAAATGTATAACAATTGATACACTATATTTTGCTTAAAATTAAGTATTTAAATCACCATAGTAATTGTTGTGCAGCCTTTTTGGTTTAAATTATTAATTATTGAATTACATATTTTTACTATATTACAACAAAAGACACCATTAAGAATAATGGAATTCACCAATAATAATAATAATAATAATAATAATATCATAATGCGCATAATGCCGTGGTTAAATGGTCATGACTAAAAAAAATAAAAAAAAAAAAAAAAAAAAAAAATTGATTAGTCTTAAATTATGCCTTTACATAAATTTGTAGGGATGCACGATATTGGATTTTTGCCGATATCCAATATTTTTCACCTCATTTTGGCCGATGTCGATATCGATACCGATATACAGTATGTTTATTTTTTCCCTTTGTTTGGAGACCACCATTTTGAGCAAAAACTTTTTTTTTTCATTCTGGTTTCAGATTTCTGAGGTCTCCTTACTAAAAGGATACTTGTTAAAGATAAATAAATGTTAATAAAGTTTTTTTTTATAATAAGAGTATATTAAAAGCGCTGAAAATTACAATAATAAAGTCAGTGATTTTTCATCCCAGACAGATGCAGTTGTAACCTAAATATTTTATTTTTGGATTTAATGTTTGTGCACATGAAGTGGGAGTGGCATGGCATCAGTTGATGTTGTATTTATCTTCAAAAAAAACAAAAAACATTATATTATATTATATTATATTATATTATATTAGTGCTCCTTGGATTATTTTTCATCGTCCATTTCATAAAATTGTATTACAGATTAATAAACTGTATATAAAAGTATTTAAGTGTCATGCTTGTGCTTTGACATCATTACTGCTTCATTTATTCAGAAAAACAAGTAACTTCTATTGTGTATTCTACTTTTCATTTTATTACTATAACAGAGCCCCCACTAAATAGGCTACCGTATATATAATATTCTACCGGCGGGCACTAGGACCTGGAGGAGCTTCAGCTGCTGTAGAGGCTGCTGTGTGCGCTAGAGAGTGGGGATTTTTGGGAGATTGTGCTTGTTTTGGGCTAATTTTGTTGTGAAAACCTGGCAATCCTGCGACAATTCTCAAATTCAAGGCAACATTTAAAAACTGTCAATATAAAATCACCATACATGCAATGTATTTGCTTGTTTTCACTTCAAGAATGACCACACGGCTGGCATGATCTTATCACTATAGCACTCATTGCACACCACCACGTTATCATATCGGCAAGGCATATTGGCCGATGCCGATTTTAATATTTTAAGCGTCTATTGACCGATTCCGATGTCGTGCCGATAATATCGTGCATCCTTATACATTTGTAATTGCTTTTTCCCGCCCTTTTGGTCTTGAGGTGAAGTGAAACATGTTTTCCTGAGGTTATCGCTTGTATTATTATTATTTAAATTAAAAAAAGTTTCCCCGTTTTCTTTTAATCAAAAACAATTAAAACCATTTTTTAGAGAGTTTGAAGCGAGTAAAATGAAGTATCTACTCCAGAACTGTAACATCAGCTCAATCTTTCTGTCTCCCGGCACTCGCAATACACTGCGAGTAGGTCTCTTGATCCAAAAAGTGCACAGCACACACCTGAAACATTTTGCAGATACCCTCGCATGTGATGCTTAAGTTGTAGCTCACCATAAAATGGTTAAAATACTTCTCAAAGGCTTTGCTCTGTGGCTGATCGAACCTAAGAGCAAGTTCATGCAAGTTGTGGGGCTGAAGGTCTTTGATATCAAAAGCCTCAGTCATAATGTATTCCAGCTTCCACTCTGACCTTTGTTCCAGGTTTGCTTCTGTGAGATTTAAATAGAACTGCCAAATATCCTTTGGAGAAAAAAAAAAAAAAAGAGAGAGAGAGAGAGTGATTATTACAAGAGATGCAATGGAAGAGCCATGCTTTGAGCTGACACCTTGATTAAAACACACCATGTAATTAAAACTGACACTACCATTAATCATTCAGAAACAGGAACTGCTCTAGGAAGAGACACATTGGTAGTGCAGGAATGACCTCACACACAAAACATTTTCCCATTTATTAGAATTAAGCTAAACATTTGGCTTCAAACAACTCAAAATATCAGCACTAAAAGACACAAACACTGTGTACTATGGAAGCTTGTATACGCCTCAGAATAAAATATAGTTATTGCAACTTTTTCTCACACATCTGACTTTCCTCACAATTGTGAGTTTATGGGCCCTATCATACACCCGGCGCAGCCCGACGCAGTTATCATTTTCACGTCCAGCGCCATGTTGTTTAAATAGCAAATGCACTCGCGCCCATCTGTTCGCCCATGGGCGTGCTGGTCTGAAAACGAGGTGTGTTCAGGCGCATTGTTGCTTTTTTGAGGCAACTGAAAACAACAAATTTTTACCAACAAAAACCAGGTCTAAAGCGCCATTTACCAACAAAAACCTGGTCTAAAGTCAATGGCGCAGTATTTTTTGTGCTATTTAAAGGGCGCGTTAGTAATATGCACCTATAGGCGGGTGCACAACACGCATACACTTGCTTATTACACACACAGGGACGCACAGCAGCACACAAACATTTTTTAATATTAAAAATAAAAGGATTCCTCTCTGAATAAGCGTTCAAGTCTTTCCGCTCACAAATTCCTCCATGTAAATAGCGACTCTGTCATGGTATTCCTTTCAAAGGGAATGGGAGATGAGACTCTGATTGGTTTATTGCACGTTACGCCTAAAACACACCCAAGACTCATTAAGAGACTAGATACAACCCTTTTGGACCATGCGCCAGGCACGCCGCCCATTTTTTCCATCGTTAAACTACCAAAAGTCAATTCTCCCTAAATGCACCTACGCTATGCGCTTCAAGTTCAGACCATGCGCTCAGATCGTTAAAATAGGGCTCTATATCTCAATTCTGAGTAAAAAGTCAGAATTGCTAGCTATAAAGTCAGGATTACGAGAAATAAGGCCAGCATTGCGATGTATAAACTTGCAATTCTTGAAAAAAACATCTGAATGGTTAGACTTAAACTTGCAGTTGCAAGAGAAAAAATGACAGTTTTTTTAATGAATTTTACTGCTTTAGTATCAGAATTAAAAGACAAAGCACTAATATCTAGAAGCTTGTTTCAGCCACAGGAAAAAAATATAAAAAGGTAATTGCGACTTTATCTCACAAATCTGATTTTTTTTTGTTTCTCACAATTGCAAATTTACATCTCACAATTCAGACTTTATAACCGGCAATTGCGAGTTTATATCCCAATTCTGAAGGGTAAAAAAAGTCAGAATTACTAGTTATAGAATTGCAAGAAATAAAGTCAAAACTGAGAGTTGAATGTTTTTGAACATTGGGCTCATCACCGTCACTTTTTACCCAGCCGTCCAATCGCAGCGGAGGAGGGGCGGGACAGATACAACACAAACCAACCGCAATTCTGCTTGTACAATGTCAACAGATGAAAACAACAAGCATAATAACGGAACAAAATCCATTAAAACAAGAGCCAGAGGAAATACTTTACATTGTATCGACATGTTTATATAGAAACAAACTATCTGTGAAAGGAGATGCTAGTAACAATTCCGCAGATATTCCTGATCATAGCAAGCAAAGCTTCTGAAAAAACTGCAGTGCTGCTGAAGCTCTTAAGCACTCACAGCTAGGCGTTCGCAGCAGATGACAAAACTGCCGCATGCTTAGAATAAACAGAAAGTTATCGTCCACTGGTGTGGACACCAATATAGTTGTCGCTAGTTATCTTTATAGTCATTGTTCTTGGTGTGAACTCCTATATACACAAAACTCCTTTATAAACATTACTTCGATACCAATAATTATAAGTACGTGCTAAGAATTATGAGAAAATGTAATAAATCAGTGCTTGAACTTGCTAGTAGGTGGAGACTTACCAGTAAACCATAATTCTCAGGGTTGTACAGATACGCACGGAGGCCAGGATTGTTTGAAAATGGCTCCAATTGACTTTTGATAGGCGTAACAGCAGGTGTGACAAATATAGAGTTCACAGGATTCCCTTGAACAAATACATTAATGGTACATAAATCAGTATGTCAATGATCTGTAACCATATACAGCAGAGCACAGTTTCAAATACCGCATCCCACAATGCATTCATTCACTAAATTAAAAATTTAAAAACTGCAAAATAATTAATGAACTGGATGCCACTCGACAGTAATTAAGTTTAAACAAATAAAAATCATTAGAATTGTTTAATTAAAAATTGTAATGCACTGAGGTGAGTTATGTTACCTTTGTTATCCAGCAGAACCATAATGCTGTCTCGATGAGTGTGACCGTAGAAATGACCCTCAACGACGTCACTGTAGTTGCGAAATATTTTGACCAGCTGTTCATTGTGGTTTTCTCGGATGGCTGTTGTATTTATAGCATAGGGTAGGTAACCGATGGGGACGTGAGCAATTACATAGACCTCAAAGGAACAGATGACAGTGAAATTAAGGTCAGCAGTCACTCATACACTGCTGATGTCACTTACATGGACATACCACTATGCAACTCTTAATTTACAGCCGGATAACAAAATGGCCTCTTATGATCAGTGCAGAGGGCTCTTTCTAAAATTAAAATTCTTGTAAAATCAGGCAGATATATACACTCACCTTCTCCATGTTTTGTCTTGAGAGCTCAAGCGTTTCCTGCAGCCATTGGAACTGCCCAGCTGGGTCAGACATATTTATAGTCACTTCATTAGGACTGTAGTACAGGTTTGTGTTGAGACTCACCAGACGGAGTCCGGGTTTGATCACAAGAGAGTAAAAGCCACCTTCATGCAAACAAGTGACATATGTAGTATTACCTCACTATATTGTCACAGCTAAACGACACTTTTAGGCATAATGCATCACAGTAACAGTCCAAAAAATTTCAATGGTTATACATTTATATAAAATACACTATATTGCCAAAAGTTTTGGGACGTCTGCCTTTACATGCACATGCAGTTTAATAATATACATCCCATTCTTAATCCGTAGGGTTTAATATGGAGTTGGCCCACCCTTTGCAGCTATAACAGCTTCAACTCTTCTGGGAATGCTTTCCACGAGGTTTAGGAGTGTGTTTATGGGATTTTTTTTTTTTACCATTCTTCTAAAAGCGCATTTGACAGGTCAGGTGATGTTGGACAAGAAGGCCTGGCTCACAGTCTCTGCTCTAATTCATCCTAAAGGTGTTCTATCGGGTTGAGGTCAGGTCTGTGAAGGACAAGTTCAAGTCAAGTTCCTCCACACCAAACTCACTCATCCATGTCTTTATGGACCTTGCTTTGTGCACTGGTGCGCAGTCATGTTGGAACAGGAAGGGGCCATCCCCAAGCTGTTCCCACAAAGTTGGGAGCATGAAATTGTCCAAAATGTCTTGGTATGCTGAAGCATTAAGAGTTCCTTTCTCTGGAACTAAGGGGCCAACCCCAACCCCTGAACAACAACCCCACACCATAATCCCCCATCCACCAAACTTTACACTTGGCACAATGCAGTCAGGCAAGTACCGTTTTCCTGGCAACCGCCAAACCCCAACTCGTTCATCTGATTGCCAGACAGAGAAGCGTGATTGGTCACTCCTGAGAACACGTCTCCTCTGCTCGAGTCCAGTGGTGGCGTGCTTTACACCACTGCATCCGGCGCTTTGCATTGCACTTGGTGATGTAAGGCTTGGATGCAGCTGCTCGGCCATGGAAACCCATTCCATGAAGCTCTCTACGCACTGTTCTTGAGCTAATCTGAAGGCCACACGAAGTTTGGAGGTCTATAGCTATAGACTCTGCAGAAAGTTGGTGATTTCTGCGCACTGTGGCCTCAGCATGCACTGACCCCACTCTGTGATTTTACGTGGCCTACCACTTCATGGCTGAGTTGCTGTTGTTCACGATTGCTTCCACTTTGTTATAATACACTAACAGTTGACTGTGGAATATTTAGTAGTGAGGAAATTTCACGAATGGACTCCTGAGAGCGACCCATTCGGCCATGGAGTTGATTGAAACACCTGATTTCAATGATTTGGAGGGGTGTCCCAATACTTTTGGCAATATAGGTGTATAGCATTTCACATAGCACCATATACATTGTCCATGAAGAAATAGTTCCAGACATAAGTTACAGTGGCTAGCTGAACAGGGTTTTGCATCATACTGTCATTTAAATCCATGCATTTTAGCAGGGCTTCAACTTTGTTTCAACCAATCAACATCTATTATGTCCAAATAATGTAGTAATTTAAATGGTTCTCATTCATGTCTTCCTTATCAGCCGTTACCTTTTTGCAAAGTAGCTACAGCTGCTGGGTTCAACCATGGAGACCAGAGTTTGGCTACAGCATCATAAATTGCATTTGCAGACGTTGGCAACTGATCCTAAGATGATTTAAAGGGGAAAAAAACAGCATAACCTTAAAATGTTCTGTCAGGTGCATATATATATATATATATATATATATATATATATATATATATATATATATATATATATATATATATATATATATATATATATATATATATATATATATATATATATATATATATATATATATATATATATATATATAACACATACACACACACACACACACACACAGGGAGGAAAATAAGTATTTGAACACCCTGCTATTTTGCAAGTTCTCCCACTTAGAAATCATGGAGGGGTCTGAAATTGTCATCGTAGGTGCATGTCCACTGTGAGAGACATAATCTAAATAAATAAAAAATCCAGAAATCACAATATGATTTTTTAACTATTTATTTGTATGATACAGCTGCAAATAAGTATTTGAACACCATCTGACCCTCAAAGACCTGTTATTCTGCCTTGAAAATGTCCACCTCCACTCCATTTATTATCCTAAATTAGATGCACCTGTTTGAGGTCGTTAGCTGCATAAAGACACCTGTCCACCCCATACAATCAGTAAGAATCCAACTACTAACATGGCCAAGACCAAAGAGCTGTCCAAAGACACTAGAGACAAAATTGTACACCTCCACAAGGCTGGAAAGGGCTACGGGGAAATTGCCAAGCAGCTTGGTGAAAAAAGGTCCACTGTTGGAGCAATCATTAGAAAATGGAAGAAGCTAAACATGACTGTCAATCTCCCTCGGACTGGGGCTCCATGCAAGATCTCACCTTGTGGGGTCTCAATGATCCTAAGAAAGGAGAGAAATCAGCCCATAACCACACGGGAGGAGCTGGTCAATGACCTGAAAAGAGCTGGGACCACCGTTTCCAAGGTTACTGTTGGTAATACACTAAGACGTCATGGTTTGAAATCATGCATGGCACGGAAGGTTCCCCTGCTTAAACCAGCACATGTCAAGGCCCGTCTTAAGTTTGCCAATTACCATTTGGATGATCCAGAGGAGTCATGGGAGAAAGTCATGTGGTCAGATGAGACCAAAATATAACTTTTTGGTCATAATTCCACTAAACGTGTTTGGAGGAAGAAGGATGATGAGTACCATCCCAAGAACACCATCCCTACTGTGAAGCATGGGGGTGGTAGCATCATGCTTTGGGGGTGTTTTTCTGCACATGGGACAGGGCGACTGCACTGTATTAAGGAGAGGATGACCGGGGCCATGTATTGGGAGATTTTGGGGAACAACCTCCTTCCCTCAGTTAGAGCATTGAAGATGGATCGAGGCTGGGTCTTCCAACATGACAATGACCCGAAGCACACAGCCAGGATAACCAAGGAGTGGTTCTGTAAGAAGCATATCAAGGTTCTGGTGTGGCCTAGCCAGTCTCCAGACCTAAACCCAATAGAGAATCTTTGGAGGAGCTCAAACTCCGTGTTTCTCAGCGACAGGCCAGAAACCTGACTGATCTAGAGAAGATCTGTGTGGAGGAGTGGGCCAAAATCCCTCCTGCAGTGTGTGCAAACCTGGTGAAAAACTACAGGAAACGTTTGACCTCTGTAATTGCAAACAAAGGCTACTGTACCAAATATTAACTTTGATTTTCTCAGGTTCAAATACTTATTTGCAGCTGTATCATACAAATAAATAGTTAAAAAATCATACATTGTGATTTCTGGATTTTTTTTTTTAGATTATGTCTCTCACAGTGGACATGCACCTACAATGACAATTTCAGACCCCTCCATGATCTCTAAGTGGGAGAACTTGCAAAATAGCAGGGTGTTCAAATACTTAATTTTCCTCACTGTGTGTGTGTGTGTGTGTGTATATAAATATAATCTTTTTAAATTTGGCAGGCCAGTGCCAAATAAAAATAAAAAGTCACTGTTTAGATGTCAATAGGCACATGCTTAAGAGTATTTCTTTTGATCATTATTGAAGTGATTATTATGTTTCTAGCATGTTATATGTTTGGCAACAGTTCTTCTAACCCTAATCGGAATGGAACATCACAACATTTATTTCCATCAAGAGGTGCATCCATTTTTGCTCAAGATCCAAAGTCCAGCACTCTGTAAAGTCTCCTCCAGCACATCCCAAAGACTTTCAATGAATTTAAGCTCTGGACTTAGAGGTGCCAATTCATGTGTGAAAATGATTCTTCATGCTCCCTCCCAGCCATTCTTTCAATTTGAGCCTGGAATATGGCCATGATGTGTCTTCCTATGGTTGTTTAAGAAAATGAAAAGCTACACACTCCATCAATTAGGGTTAGAAGAACTGTTGTTAAACATATATTCTTTGGCCGCGCAGTGTATAATTTTCAGTGTATGCTTTTCAGAAAGCAGTGTGCAAATATTCCATTCAAACAACCTAAATGTCTGTCCTTTATTTGACTCCAGAACTGTTGCCTTGGCTATAACTCCTAGAGCTCTAGTTGCCCTTGGATTTGAAATACCTGTGGCCAGTAGTCGTGGTTGCCCAGGGCAGGGTAAACTGGCAGCTTTGGGAAGAACTGACGTATGGTGTGAGTCATATTGGCAATAACACTGATCACTACATCAGTGGAAAGCTCTTCTTTAGGGACGTGTGGAGGGCTGTCTCTGCAGTGAGGGGCACAACATTTAAATAAAAGTTAATGAGAAGTATTGAAGACTAAAACCATGATTTGTTCATTAGCTCCCAAATTCAATCTCCCACTTTCAAGTAGAAAAATGATGCCCAATATGTGGTTACACAGAACAGCTGCAAGATTGAAAAAAAAAAAAAATAGATTGAAAAATAGATTTAACAAAATTAGATTGCTGTATACCCTGTCCATATAATGAACTCGGGCTGCAGGTCCACTTGTTTCATGTAACTGAACGCTGAGAGAATGAGCTGGTATGGAGAATCGCACAGGAAATCTCCAAACATCCCTGGGTCCAATGCAGGAACACCCTTGGAGGAAAAACACACTTTGGTGTGGTCTTCTGTGACATGGTAGGTTGGATCCAAGTGCAGGTCTGAGATATGCCAGAATTTAGCTGGAATTTAAAATGCTTAAGTTAAAAGCCATTTGACAAATGCAAAATAACACTGTGTCAAATATTTTGTCTCATTCAGAAGCTTGTCATGCTTTCAAAGAACATTGAAATAAATAAATAATTCTTAATGAATCCTTAGATCAACTTCCTTATGCCAATATTTCAAAACTAATCTTGCTTCTTTGTTGTTTTTCTGACCCAGTAGAAAGATCCCGATGAACGTTCACCCATTAATTTGTTTATTTTTTACCATTTTTGTTTTGTTAAGAAAAATGGCTGTTTTCCAGCATTATAATATATTATTTTTGTTTAGGGACAACTGGACCCCAACAAGACCACACAATAATAACATTAATAGAAAGTTAAAAAAGAAAAAGTACAATCAACCCGTTAAATAGTTAAATCATATAAATGTATTAAGACACCATTTTAATAATCTTTGCAACTGATAATTATTTATGTGTGTGTGTGTATGTGTGTGTGTATAAATAAGTATTTTGCAAGTTCTCCCACTTAGAAATCATGGAGGGGTTTGAAATTGTCATCGTAGGTGCATGTCCACTGTGAGAGACATAATCTAAAAAAAACAAATCCAGAAATCACAATGTATGATTTTTTAACTATTTATTTGTATGATACAGCTGCAAATAAGTATTTGAACACCTGAGAAAATCAATGTTAATATTTGGTACAGTAGCCTTTGTTTGCAATTACAGAGGTCAAACGTTTCCTGTAGTTTTTCACCAGGTTTGCACACACTGCAGGAGGGATTTTGGCCCACTCCTCCACACAGATCTTCTCTAGATCAGTCAGGTTTCTGGCCTGTCGCTGAGAAACACGGAGTTTGAGCTCCTCCAAAGATTCTCTATTGGGTTTAGGTCTAGAGACTGGCTAGGCCACGCCAGAACCTTGATATGCTTCTTACAGAACCACTCCTTGGTTATCCTGGCTGTGTGCTTCGGGTCATTGTCATGTTGGAAGACCCAGCCTCGATCCATCTTCAATGCTCTAACTGAGGGAAGGAGGTTGTTCCCCAAAATCTCGCAATACATGGCCCCGGTCATCCTCTCCTTAATACAGTGCAGTCGCCCTGTCCCATGTGCAGAAAAACACCCCCAAAGCATGATGCTACCACCCCCATGCTTCACAGTAGGGATGGTGTTCTTTGGATGGTACTCATCATTCTTCTTCCTCCAAACACGTTTAGTGGAATTATGACCAAAAAGTTATATTTTGGTCCCATCTGACCACATGACTTTCTCCCATGACTCCTCTGGATCATCCAAATGGTCATTGGCAAACTTAAGATGGGCCTTGACATGTGCTGGTTTAAGCAGGGGAACCTTCTGTGCCACTCATGATTTCAAACCATGACGTCTTAGTGTATTACCAACAGTAACCTTGGAAACGGTGGTCCCAGCTCTTTTCAGGTCATTGACTAGCTCCTCCCGTGTAGTTCTGGGCTGATTTCTCACCTTTCTTAGGATCATTGAGACCCCACGAGGTGAGATCTTGCATGGAGCCCCAGTCCGAGGGAGATTGACAGTCATGTTTAGCTTCTTCCATTTTCTAATGATTGCTCCAACAGTGGACCTTTTTTCACCAAGCTGCTTGGCAATTTCCCCGTAGCCCTTTCCAACCTTGTGGAGGTGTACAATTTTGTCTCTAGTGTCTTTGGACAGCTCTTTGGTCTTGGCCATGTTAGTAGTTGGATTCTTACTGATTGTATGGGGTGGACAGGTGTCTTTATGCAGCTAACGACCTCAAACAGGTGCATCTAATTTAGGATAATAAATGGAGTGGAGGTGGACATTTTAAAGGCAGACTAACAGGTCTTTGAGGGTCAGAATTCTAGCTGATAGACAGGTGTTCAAATACTTATTTGCAGCTGTATCATACAAATAAATAGTTAAAAAATCATATATTGTGATTTCTGGATTTTTTTTTTAGATTATGTCTCTCACAGTGGACATGCACCTACGATGACAATTTCAGACCCCTCCATGATTTTCAAGTGGGAGAACTTGCAAAATAGCAGGGTGTTCATTTTCCTCACTGTATATATGTGTGTGTGAGATATATAAATGTATAAATATAAATGTGAACAATTTTAAGAAAAAAAAAGAGATCATATAAAATGCGTTATTTTTTATTTAGTACTGTCCTGAATAAGATATTTTACCTTTTTTTTTTACACAGTCCACAAGACAAAAAAATAGCTGAATTTATGAAAATGACCCCATTCAAAAGTTTATGAACCATTGATTCTTAATACTGTGTGTCGTTCCCTGGATGATCCACGGCTGTTAAAAAAAAATATATATATATAAAACTTATTGAATTTGAAAATCAAAGTAAATTGTACTTAACTTGTCTTCCGGGAAACACGCAAGTATCTTCTGTTGCTTCTGAAGGGCAGTATTAAATGAAAAAAATATAATATATAAAAATGAAAATATATTTAAACAAAATAAGAAAAATTTGGAAAAATCTTCATTCTGTTCAAAAGTTTTCACCCCCGGCTCTTAATGCATCGTGTTTCCTTCTCGAGCATCAGTGAATGTTTCAACCTTTTTTTTTAATAGTTGTGCGAGTCCCTCAATTGTCCTCAGTGTGAAAAGATGGATCTCAAAATCATATAGTCACTGCTGGAAAGGGTTCAAATATGCAAAAACTGAAGAATGTGAAGAACATTGGGCAGTTTAACTGCTCAGGACGAACAAGGGACTCGGCCGTGGATCATCCAGGAAACGACACAAAGTATTCAGAAACAATGGTTCATAAACTTTTGAGCAGGGTTATTTTAATAAATTCAGCTTTTTTTGTCTTGTGGACTATATGTAGGGGTGTCAATTAATCGTTTCTACGATGCATCGGGGGGTGAAAACTTATTGAATTTGAAAATCAAGGTAAATTGTACTTAATTTGTCTTCCGGGAAACATGTAAGTATCTTCTGTTGCTTCTGAAGGGCAGTACTAAATGTTATACTAAAAATTATATTTAAACAAAATAAGAAATATTTGGACATCTTCGAAATCTGTTGAAATTAATCGTTTCTACGATGCATCACGATGCAGACGACGATTCGGTCTCGGTTCAGTAATAGACCATAACTGATTATAATGTACTGATTATTTTCTGACGTCATTGTTGTGTATGTGCTTTGTGGTGGTAGCATACAATGGCAGAGGGAGGCGAGACTTGAGTGCGAGTAGGCCTAATTAAAATGCTCCAACTACTTTAAAAGCCGACATCTGGGCACATTTCGGCTTTTATGAACAGCCTGGTAAGCACGACCTGGAGAAGACGCGTTGTGTAAATCAAAGCTATCTGATTTATCAAAACGATTTCATTTACACTTGGGCACATAAATGCATCTCCGCAAAATGGATATAAATCCGATCTTCATTTCCCACACTAGTATATGTAGATTTAAAGGGATAGTTCACCCAAAAATGAATATTAGCCCATAATTTACTCACCCTCAAGTCATCCAAGGTGTATACGACATTCTTCTTTCAGACGAATAAAATCTGAGTTATATTACAAAAGTCCAGGCTAATCCAAGCATTAGAATTAGATTCATAGTTGCTCTGTTTTTGAAGTCCATAAAAAGTGCATCTGTCCGTCAAATAACAAGCTCCACGCGGCTCTGGGGGGGGTGTTAATAAAGGCCTTCTGAAGCGAATCGATGCGTTTGTGTAAGAAAAATATTCATATTTAAAACTTTATCAAGTAAACTTTCGCCCGACCGTCTTCCCTGTTCAATTTATGGAAAGGTACGGATGGACCAGGTATGCTCGTCATTACGTCACGTACGCATCTTGAGTTTCACTTTCAACATTCAAAACTTTTTCACGGAAGACGGTCGGGCGAAAGTTTACTTGATAAAGTTTTAAATATGAATATTTTTCTTACACAAACGCATCGATTCGCTTCAGAAGGCCTTTATTAACACCCCCCCAGAGCCGCGTGGAGCTTGTTATTTGACGGGCAGATGCACTTTTTATGGACTTCAAAAACAGAGCAACTATGAATCTAATTCTAATGCTTGGATTAGCCAGGACTTTTGTAATATAACTCTGATCTTATTCGTCTGAAAGAAGAATGTCATATACACCTAGGATGACTTGAGGGTGAGTAAATTATGGGCTAATTTAAATTTTTGGGCGAACTATCCCTGTAATGGACTACACGTCACCTAAAACAGACATGAGCTGCATTTTATTGATCATCAGCCACTTCAAAATCAAAGACCGCACTAGGAGAGAGCGCGGCAAAAGCACTGGTAAGATCATTCAGTTTCTTTACTTTTAATGAAGATGATCATGTTGAGCACCTGCGACTTACTTTCGGTTTAATTTGCGGTAGTTTGTGCGTTGGCTTGATGAAGAGATAATGCTGCTCCGCTGCTTTAGATTTTACTTTTGCGTATTTGTTCTAAATGCTCCTGTTGTCTTCTGTGCCAAAGACTTGAGTGTTGTTTGATGTTTGATACATTCAAGAAGCGCGTTTCCTTTGAGCAGGTAAAATGAAAGGTTCAGTTCATATAACTGACTGACAAAATTGTATACACTCACCTAAAGGATTATTAGGAACACCATACTAATACTGTGTTTGACCCCCTTTCGCCATCAGAACTGCCTTAATTCTACGTGGCATTGATTCAACAAGGTGCTGAAAGCATTCTTTAGAAATGTTGGCCCATTTGATAGGATAGCATCTTGCAGTTGATGGAGATTTGTGGGATGCACATCCAGGGCACGAAGCTCCCGTTCCACCACATCCCAAAGATGCTCTATTGGGTTGAGATCTGGTGACTGTGGGGGCCATTTTAGTACAGTGAATTCATTGTCATGTTCAAGAAACCAATTTGAAATGATTCTAGCTTTGTGACATGGTGCATTATCCTGCTGGAAGTAGCCATCAGAGGATGGGTACATGGTGGTCATAAAGGGATGGACATGGTCAGAAACAATGCTCAGGTAGGCCGTGGCATTTAAACGATGCCCAATTGGCACTAAGGGGCCTAAAGTGTGCCAAGAAAACATCCCCCACACCATTACACCACCACCACCAGCCTGCACAGTGGTAACAAGGCATGATGGATCCATGTTCTCATTCTGTTTACGCCAAATTCTGACTCTACCATCTGAATGTCTCAACAGAAATCGAGACTCATCAGACCAGGCAACATTTTTCCAGTCTTCAACTGCCCAATTTTGGTGAGCTTGTGCAAATTGTAGCCTCTTTTTCCTATTTGTAGTGGAGATGAGTGGTACCCAGTGGGGTCTTCTGCTGTTGTAGCCCATCCGCCTCAAGGTTGTGGCTTCACAAATGCTTTGCTGCATACCTCGGTTGTAACGAGTGGTTATTTCAGTCAAAGTTGCTCTTCTATCAGCTTGAATCAGTCCGCCCATTCTCCTCTGACCTCTAGCATCAAAGGCATTTTCGCCCACAGGACTGCCGCATACTGGATGTTTTTCCCTTTTCACACCATTCTTTGTAAACCCTAGAAATGGTTGTGCGTGAAAATCCCAGTAACTGATCAGATTGTGAAATACCGTCTGGCACCAAAATTGCTTAAATCACCTTTCTTTCGCATTCTGAAATTCAGTTTGGAGTTCAGGAGATTGTCTTGACCAGGACCACACCCCTAAATGCATTGAAGCAACTGTCATGTGATTGGTTGATTAGATAATTACATTCATGAGAAATTGAACAGGTGTTCCTAATAATCCTTTAGGTGAGTGTATATGAGAATGCAGTGCATCGTGACATCGAATTGAACCGAATCAATGGCATGATAAACATAATCGAACCGAACCATGAGACCAGTGTAGGTTCACACCCTTAACTATATGTAAACATTTTTAAAGTAAAATATCTTATTCAGGACAGTACTAAATAAAAAAATAAAATGCGTTTTGTATCTCTCTTAGTTAAAATTATTCACGCTTTCAAAAAATGTCACAACACAACTGCTCATAATATTGTGGGGGGAAAAAATGACATATCAGCCTATTTGAATATCCAAGTTAAATATGACATAACTTAAAATGTTTCTCTTAACCACAGAAAATCTAATTTCAGCACAACAGCACATTTAGTGCTCGGCTATATATATATATATATATATATATATATATATATATATGCTCTTTTTATGAAATTTAAGTAATATTTTTTTTTTAGATGCATTTCCTCAACTGTCAATTTAATTACTGTACTTTGAAACACACTAACCTGACTAAAACAGTAATTATAAAAAGACTGCTATATCTAGTACAAGATGCAACACCATTGTCCATTGTTGTGTTAAGAGTATCAAAGTCTCAAACAGAACACACTGCAAACATGGACAAAAACAACAGCTAAATGTACAAGAATCTCTGATTCTACTTTAGAAATTACAAGGCATGTCCGTTAAAACCGCCAACAAAACACCAGCAAATGCCAAACATATGTAAAGTGTGCACGCAACAAAGCAAACTAATGCAAACTAATGCATAACGCCAACTACAGGAGGAGACATGAAGCCCATTTAACAGCTGATCAGGCTCTGAAACACTTACATGCGCTCTGCAGGTGTTTGAAGACATTATTAACCGGCGCAGCAGAAACCTGCTGGTAAAAAACATTACCAAACACGCATAATAGAAAGAGTAAAGCCATCATTCCAGCGCGTGCCTGTTTCATATATTATTAAACCCTTCTTGTGTAAACCAAAACAGGAAAAACAGCAGCTCTCACGTGACGCTTTTGTTTGCGCAACCTTCTGCAGTCACGCGCACTGATTGGTCATCACCGATTGGACATCACCTTACCTAGGCCTTTATATTTGCATAAAGGTAAACGTTTATAAACACAGCAACATTTTTTGGTCAACAGAAACTATACAATGTACAATGACAAAACAACTTTCCTGACAGTACTGAATTCACTTTTTGTCAGCCATAGGCAACATTAATATCATGAATGAACACACAAGTCATACTTTTTGACTGGTTATTTATTAAATGATTCATACTAATTATCAATAAAAATTTAAAATTATCACAAGTATTTGTAGTCCATTCTTTCACAGATTTAAAGGAACAAAGTGCAAGTTGTGTTTTCAGTAAAGCATCAAAGTACATTACGCCCTTGTGAAGAAGAACAAATTCCTAAAACATATCCTTTTTCATAGGTGCACGGCTACCACGTGACCACGTCCCCGAAGGTGAGGGAACGTGTTAAAATTACAATTACATTGTACAAATACAAAACAACCTGACGGCTGAATTCACTTTTGTCAGCCATCTTAATATAGCTAGGCTACATTTATCTGATGAATGAACACACGAGTCATAATTTCTGACTGGTTATTTATTAAATGATTCATACTGACCGAACTGCATTTTTAAAAAATCAAAAATATTTGTCCATTCTTTCATAGATCTGATTGAACGAAGTGCAAGTTGTGCTTTCAGTAAAGCATCAAAGCACGTCATATCTGTCGCTGTCCAGTGAAGGAGAACAAATCCTGATAATATTCCCAAAACGTATGCTTTTTCATAGGTGCGCACAGCCACCACGAGGGGAGGTGGTAAAATTACAATTAGGCCTACAATTGTAATATTACAAAACAAATTTCCAAAACCTGACATAAGTAGCCTACTGAATTCACTTTTTGTCAGCCATCTTAGGTACATTAGGCTAATAATATGAATGGACACACAAGTCATCATTTTTGACTTGATTAAATTATTCGTATTGGCTGAAAGGTATTTTTTTTAAAAGATCAAATATATTTGTAGTCCATTCTTTCATAGATAAGATTTAAAGGAACAAAGTGTTCCGTAAAACATCAAAGCACATCATATCTGTCGCTGCCCAGTGAAGATTGAAGAACAAATCCTGATAATATTCCCCAAATTTTTGCTTTTTCATAGATGCGCACAGCCACCATGTGCACATCGAGGGGTGAGGGGACGTGGTAAAATTACAATTAGGCCTACAATTGTAAAATTACAAAATACATTTCCCGAACCTGACACTGAATTCACTTTTACATTAGGCTAATATTATGAACGAACACACAAGTCATAATTTTTTACTTGATTAAATGATTCGTATTGGCCGAAAGGTATTTAAAAAAAATGATCAAAAATATTTGTAATCCATTCTTTCATAGATAAGATTTGAAGGAACAAAGTGCAAGTTGTGCTTTCAGTAAAACATTAAAGCACATCATATCTGTCGCTGCCCAGTGAAGATCAAAGAACAAATCCTGATAATATATGCTTTTTCATAGATGCGCACAGCCACCATGTGCACGTCGAGGGGTGAGGGGACGTGGTAAAATTACAATTAAGCCTACAATTGTAATATTTAAAAAAAAAAAAAAATTCCCAAACCTGACATTACTGAATTCACTTTTGTCAGCCATCTTAGGTACATTAATCTTATGAATGAACATACAAATCATCATTTTGACTGGTTATTTATTAAATGATTAATACTGACTGAACGGCATTTTTAAAAATGATCAAAAATATTTGTAGTCCATTCTTTCATAGATTTTAAGGAAAGAAGTGCAAGTTGAGCTTTCTGTAAAGCATCAAAGCACATCATATCTGTCGCTGCCCAGTGAAGAACAAATCCTGATAATATTCCCAAAGTTTATGCTTTTTCATAGGTGCGCACAGCTACCACATGACCACGTCCCTGGGGGGTAAGGGGACGTGGTAAAATTATAATTGTAAAATAATAACTTTCCCAAACCTGACATCAGTACTGAATTCATTTTTTTAATCGGCCATCTTAGGCACATTAATCTTATGAATGAACACACAAGTCATAATTTTTGACTGGTTATTTATTAAATGATTCATATTGGCTGAAAAAAAAAAAGATCAAAAATATTTGTAGTCCATTCTTTCATAGATAAGATTTGAAGGAACGAAGTGCAAGTTGTGCTTTCAATAAAGCATCAAAGCACATCGTGTCTGTCGCTGCCCAGTGAAGAACAAATCCTGATAATATTCCCATAAAAATTATGCTTTTTCATAGGTGCGCACAGCCACCACGTCACCAAGGGTGAGTTTCTGAAACAAAATTGAATATAGTGAAAGTTATTAATGTCAAAAATCCATTTATGAATATACTAAATAGCTAAAGTTGAGTTTATTGACCATATACTGAATATAGGCTTCTGTAAAGAACCTTACCATCACCATCTTCCCGTCCTTGATCTCCCGGACAAAGGTGGTCTCTTTTCCATCCCACTTCTGCACATGAACAAGCTGGTCTCCATCCATTACCACCGTGGACTGGTAAAAATAACACATTAGCATTCATTCATCTCAGGCAGAAAGCTTCAGACAGAACACATCTCCTCTGAAATGGGAATGCATTGTTGTAACAGTTCCCATTAAACCATGAAACATATTTCACCCCCAAACCTACTTTACAGTGTCGGTCATCTGCAGTGATCTCATCAAACTCCTCGCCCAGTGTGAATGAGATCTCAGCATTCTTAAAAGTGCTCTGTGTTTTTTGGACCACTTTATCCCCCTCTTTCGAGATGATGATGGTCGGTTTAGTCACATTTCCAACTTGTCTTATTGCAAACCCAACACCTTAGAAAGAATCACATTCGTTGAAATCTGCTCAATAAAACCAGGGGTTTTAATACCCCTATGATGGTAACACTTTAAAATAAGGTTTAATTTGTTAACATTAGTAAACTACATGAATTAACATTAACTAATAATGAAAATACTACTACTACAAAATCTGCTGACATTAATGCACTGTGAACTAACATGAACATGAACGTTTTTATTCACTAACATTAACAAACACTTAAAAAGTATATTGCTCATTGTTAGTTGTTGCAATAACTAATGTTAACAAATGAGACCTTACAAATAAAAATGATCAGATTTAATGGTAACACTTTACAATAAGGTTCATTAGTTAACTACATTAGTTAACTGCACTTATAAAGCATTTATTTATCTTTGTTAATTTCAACATTTACTAATGCATTATTAAAATCTTGTTAACATGAACAGCTGTATTTTTATGAACTAACGTTAACAAAGATGAACTAATGCTGAACAGAGGTGTTGTTGCTCATGGTTAGTTCACGTTAACTAATGTTAACTAATACAACCTTATTGTAAAGTGTTACCGATATGATCAACTATATTATAATTATTGTCATAAAACTTACCTAGAGCTTTCAAATACTCATCAAAGTTCTCACTGTTGACCAGTTTCCATGTGCCACAGAAAGCATCTACCATTTTCAAAACTAATCTTTTCTGATCAATAAGCAAACTATAAACTTTATATTAATGCTCAGTAGAAAATCTAGCTGCATTTTCCCTTTGCAAAGGACCTTAAATAGTTTTTTTCAACTGCATGAAAATGATTAAGCAGGAGAGGGAGGAGTCAGCATTCCTATTGGCTGTTGGTCGAAAGTGAAACATTTGATTGACTGTTGAGTTGGTAAAAGTTTGCATAAATTAAATAAATACACATGCGTTATATTCTAAATATTGATATTTATTCTCAAAATTTTACATCTACATTACTAGTTTTATAGATCAAATCAAATGTTTTTTTTTTTTTTAGTTTGGTTAAAAGCAACAAAAAAGTACATATTGCACAAATGAGATATTTCTAGTTTATAAACTTTTTTGTTTTGTAATGACATTATTAGGCCTATTATTATTATTTTCTAATGGGATAGGGTGCATTTTTTTGGTGCCCACACATTATAAAAGATACCTTTGGTGTCCTCTGCTGGTCCCAAAAATTAAAACAATGAAAACTAAGCACGGGATTTATTGTCATTTTTAAACATAGCCTAATGGCATTTCATATGCTTACAACAGGCAAAATAACACAAGATGTATGGGCAGGTAAAAAAATAAATACAAATAAAATGCCATTCTCTGACGGAAGCAGGATGAAAGAGAGGAAGAACAACACGTCTCCACGATCATATGTTTCCATTGCCATTGACAACAGTAAAGAAATATCTGAGGCAAGCACTTAAGACGACGTCCGAACGACACGAGCACAGATGTTTGCAGCGATACATCAGACAGCGAACAACCCAATTCCAGCTCACGCGGGGCAACACTGACAGCACACCGAGGAAGGCTTTTAAACAAAACTAGCAAATATAATGTACAATTCTGTATTTACAAGAAGAAAATATCATATTCCGTGTTATTCTTATCCTCTGGCTAGAATGTTAACGCATATCTTTACAATACAAAACACAGAAGATGTGGTGTTGTACAAGGACAGACGAATATTGTGAGATAAAAAACTTTACTTACATCACCAAATGGAATGTATTTACTTTTTTTGTGCAAAAAGAGACACTTTTGCCACTACATGTCAACATTCAGAGAAAATGCCATTATGGAAAGTCTTAAAACGAATCAAAATGTTCATTTAAAATGGGAAAGCAGGTCACATCTGTTCTCGTAAGACACACAGCCGGTTGTTAAGAAAATCATGACAGAGAGTCTTTGGGGGGAGAAAAGTTGAAGTGAAAATGACCAATCGTAGCAATTTGTAAAACATGATTTCGGATGAATTCCTCTAATTGGAATGAGCTGTTTCCTGCTGACCCATGCCTGAATGCCAATCATAGGTGGTCTTGATGTTGCATAGCACAGAGTGTAACAGTTGTTTGGTCAATGGGCCAAGAGTAGAGGCAGGTCATGTGTGAGTCTCTCGTGAGGAACTCATGTTGGTGTCGAGTTATGAGCCCTCTGTCTTCGTCTCCCCTGTGGTTTCTTTAGGTGGGTCGGCCGAGGATGAGCTCTCTCCGCCCTGTTCGCCATCATCTGCGCGAAGGCCAAAAATAATCTTGATTAAATGCGGTACATGTATTTGTTTTTTAAGCAGACGTGTTCATCCAAAGCAATTCAAACACAACATTAGCAATGCCACATTAAGCAAATTCAAAAGAAATTCACAAGGAAAGTGGATGGTGATTTACAGTGTCGCTTACGCATTACAAGTAACTTGAGTTACGTAATCAGACTACTTTTTCAAGTAACTAGTAAAGTAACGCATTACTTTCCAAAATTTACAACAAAATATCTGAGTTACTTTTTCACATTTATTTGACTGACAGCTCTCCTGTCCCCATGTTGAGAAATATCGAGAGTAAGTGCTGAGGCGTTGTGTGTAATCATTTTATTGTAGTTCCGGACTAAATGTGAGCATTTATTCATCTTACTTGCACAATATTCAGTACTCCTCAAAATGAATCAAATCAGTCTAACGCAAAATCAGAATACTATGCAAACCTCCAATAATTAAATATGAAATAAAACAAATATTTGTATGCATTTAATCTACCTTTATTGACCAATGTCTTGCTGCTAACATTCGATGATTCAGTTAAACCAAAAGCAAAAATGGCTTTAGATTTTTTGTTGGTGAAATGGTGAACTTTTTTCTCCTGTGTCATATTCGTTCATTATCCAGAACGGCGCCAGCTGAAAGGTTTGTTTGAGCTATGCCCTTTACTGTAAATGCGTGAATTTGCATTTTTACCTCAGCCTGAGGCTTATTATTTCAATTTTGGTGAGAGGCACACAAAAGAGGCCTTTACATTTCAGAATCAGAATCAGAATCAAAGAGCTTTATTGCCAAGTGTGCTTGCACACACAAGGATTTTTTCTTGGTGCTTCCAGTGCACATATACAATACAAACACAACAAGAACATAGTAATACAAATTCTAAGAATAAAAATATGAAAAATAGTATAAAAGGTTGAATATAATATAATATAAGGTCACAGTTACGTTTAGTCAGAATAAACATTTACAGATTATGAACATATTTACAGTATTTGAGTAGTATGAATATATAAACATAAATAATCTCCTGGGGGGGGGGGTAAAAAGTTGATGCGTACGTGACGTCATGACAAGCGTATCTGGTTGCGTTAGTCTTTCGATCGACCTTTCAACACTTTTTCCATAAATTGAACAGGGAAGGCGATCAGCTGAAACTTTACTTTATAAAGTTTTAAATATGGATATTTTTCTTACACAAACGCATCGATTCGCTTCAGAAGGCCTTTATTAACACCCCAGAGCCACGTGGAGCACGTTATTTGACGGACAGATGCATTTTTTATGGACTTCAAAAACAGAACAACTATTACTGCTATTAAAATGCTTGGATTAGCCTGGACTTTTGTAATATAACTCAGATTTTATTCGTCTGAAAGAAGAATGTCATATACACCTAGGATGACTTGAGGGTGAGTAAATCATAGGCTAATTTTCATTTTTGGGTGAACTAACCCTTTAAATTTAACTGAAACTGCCATGACACTCAAAAGGGACAGTAAATGCCAAAATTAAATGTTATATTATTATTATTATTATTATTATTTGCAAGATTAACGTTAAGATTTAGTAGTGTTGTTTAGTTATGCTAGTTTAGAAGAGTTTCTAGTTTCTTTAGAAGGTTTTTTTTTATGGGTTACCATCATGGTGACGAGTGGAGCTAGAGCTTAGTTTGAAAACATATATATGTTAAATGTTCTATATTGCTGTAGTCTTTCAACAAGTGCTATGCTAATGCTACCAAAGCATTGGTGGCATTTATTAAATAAGCTAGTTAAATCTAGTAAAGTTTCCACTACTAAAAATGTGTGATTACATGATTGTTTAGTGATGGCAAAGTGAAGCTTTCTGAACCAGTGAAGCTTTCAGCACAATTGTATCAAAAAAAGGTTCATTACTCGAAGCTTTTCAAATCAGAGCTCGACGGGGACCTCTGCTGGTGAAAGTGAGGGAAAGCACTGTGTCGCAAAATGTTTTGCAACCATTATATTAGAAGCAAAAATGTATTAATGGATAGATGAATCAATGAATAAATTAAATACATGACAACAATCTGTTCCATTACATACTCCTAGTAACTCAAACCAATAAAGATAACATTTTGTATTGTGAATGTGGACATTTTTCCTGTTTGTGAACAAATAAAACTCATGAATAAAGGAAGTAGACTAAATAAATGCAGGTGCATGCACACAAAGAAACAGAGAGAGAGAGAGAGAGAGAGAGAGAGGCTTTCACCCAAATATATATAAAGGCTGCAGAACAAAAGCCAAATATATTATCAACCTTATTGTATGATGTAGTTAAACAGCTTCTTAAACAAGAAAGAAAATGCCCTCTCGCCAATAAACACAGCATCAGTGAAGAGAAGAGATGTCGATGCAAGAGGGAGTTATTTTGCTCAAAGATTACAAGGACACATTCATTTTTTATGATGTGCATGGATAAATAATTTATAAAACACTCCAATATTCCATACAACAACAAAAAAAAGAATGATGAATTTTGGTTTCATGGTGACTTTAAGTAATTTTCCCCACTGATAATCTTCCCTGTAGCTCTCAAATCTCTCTATGTCAACTGATCACATGACATGCCAGAACCAATGGCATTTGAGAGCTTGGGTTGAGAAGAAAAAAGGGACATTTTAGTCTGTTCCAAAGCTATCATTTGGCTTCGGAAGACTTGGAATATAGTGCACATTCTGCACAAGTCATAAAAACCAGGGCTTTTCAAACATTTTGAGTCCCCTTAACAAAGTCAAGACCCTTACAATAAATGTGTAAAATATTACCTGGAGAACATTCATGTTCAGTTATTGACTATGTATCTCTGAAGGTAAACATAAAATGTTGACTGTTTAATAAAATAATCCTCATGGGTGCTTTAATATTTTATCAGTAATTATTATTTTTAAACCCTTAACACAACCTTTTGGCTCCCAGTTTGAAAATAAACTACTTTTATGATAATTATATGTGGATTTTTGTTCCTCTGGAGCTTGACAGTATTAATCATTTCAAATGAGAGGAAGACCTCACCCTTTGACAGAAGTGTCACAGATCTGATGTTCTTTGTTTGTACTAAAAGACAATTTTAAGAATCACCACTAGATGGCAGAAAAGGTAGTGTATTATTCAACAGGATGTAGTAACGGCACATTGCTCTCATGGAAAGGGAAAAAAGTCCTACAGGTTGGGAACAACATGAGGGTGAGTAAATAATGACGGGATTTTCTTTTTCGGGTGAACTATCCCTTTAAGACACTGACAGTACTCTGTTTACCCTTTAAGACACTGACAGTACTCTGTTTACCCTTTAAGACACTGACAGTACTCTGTTTATTATTTAAAACAGGATAAATAATGGATGATGTTGAACAGGCCGTATTCATCACTCTTCTGCTGAGAATCTCCACCGTCATCACAAAGCGCTCATGGAACATCATTTGTTTATGCCTTTGAGGCTTATGGGCACAGAGCAGATCAAAAATGTTTGACTGCAGGCAATTATTGAAGCAGGTTCAGACATCTAATCCTCCAAGAAGGCTTTTTGAACTCATATTTATCAGACATTTGTGCTTTGAACCAAGGTCATTGCCAAGGGCATTACATTATTGATATCACTCTTTTTTAAATAGTTTTTTGAAAATCACAGGTTTTCACCAGCAACCACAGAAACCGAGACTTCGGAATGACATTCTGACAGCATCTGGTGGCATTCTAACTTACAGCCGGCGCTGTGATGACAGCTTGATCACACAAAAGCACTTAAGTGCCTACTTTCTCTGTAGAAAAGCACCTTTTAAAGAAAGGCTTAGTCTCGCAGGTTCTATATGGCACCAAAAATGGTTCTTGGCTCGTAATCATAGGGGAACCTTTTTTAGTGCTATATAGCACCAATTTTGGTGCTTCAGTGGTTCTTCAGCGGCTCTTCATAGGTTCCCCTATGATTACGAGCCAAGAATCCTTTTTGGTGCAGGGACTCATTTTATATAGGCCTATCAGAGGTACACTGTGGAACAAATTAGCCCAGTTAACTTATGCACTGAGTTTTCAGCCCTGTTCATTCTTAACCCCCTTCCATAAGTTTGCTGTTTATTACACTGCAGTATTTCATTCTGGTTATGTCATTTTATGCACACCATTTCTTTCCTTTTAATTAAATAATTTTTAAATGAAACTTTTATTTCTTTGCTTATTATGTTCTGAAATAATTTCACAGTTTTGTATTAATATTTTATGTTTATATTGCCCTTAAAGTAAATTTTAAGTTATAGTCTTTAAAATGTGCTATAAATAAATGCCCTTTTGCATTATACACCAGTGTTTAAAGGTTTCGGGTCAGATTTGTTTGTTTTTTAAATAAGTCCTTTATGCTCACCAAAGTGGCATTTATTTGATTTATTAGGGGGGGAAATGCAGTAGAAACAGTAATATTGGGAAATATTATTATAATATAAAACAATTTAGTTTTTTATATTTTAAAAAGTAATTTAATTAATCTGATGGAAAAGTTGAATTACTCCAGTCTTCAGTGTCGCATGATTCTTCAGAAATCATTCTAATATGCGGATTTGCTGCTCAAGAAACATTTGTTGTTGTTGTTGTTCTTCTTCTTCAGTTGCTGCTATAGTTTTGTTGTATAATATATAACATTTGTGGTATAATGTATTGGGCTATATACTGTATAAACCGTGTTACTTTTTCAGGAGTCTTTGATAAATAGAAAGTCCAAAATAACAATATTTATTTAAAATAGAAATCTTTTGTAACATTATAAATGTCTTTAATGCTACTGTTGATCAATTTATGCATCCTTGTTGAATAAAATATTTTTTTTCTTAACCCTTAAACACATACCTCGGGTCTTTGGTGACCCAGGAGGTCATTCACTACCCTGATCCTCATCCATTTTTTAATGTTAGACAAGGACATCCAAAGACCATTCAAGATGGCAGTTATTAAACCTCTCATTAAGAAACCACAACTAGATCCAAATGAATTGGCAAATTACAGACCTATCTGCTCAATTATGCTCTTACTTACAAGAAAACGATATCTATGAAAAATTTCAGTCTAGATTCAGAGCCCATCATAGCACAGAAACTGCGCTCGTTAAAATCACAAATGACTTACTCTTAGCTGCAGACCAAGGCTGTATCTCGATACTAGTTTTACTTGATCTTAGTGCAGCATTCGACACCATAGATCATAAAATCCTCTTAGATTGTCTACAAAATTACACTGGTATTCAGAGACAGGCATCAAAGTGGTTTAGATTGTATCTATCAGAGCGTTACCAATTTGTCTATTTAAACCGGGAACAATCTAAGATAACGTCTGTAAATTATGGAGTGCTGCAAGGCTCTGTGTTAGGCCCTCTGCTATTCTCAATATATATGCTGCCACTTGGTAATATTATAAGAACTGTTATGCCGATGATACTCAGTTATATATTTCAGCACGACCAGATGAAATCTCTAAATTATCCAAGCTGACAGAATGTGTTAAAGATATAAAATACTGGATGACCTGTAATTTTCTCCTACTAAATTCAGATAAGACTGAGGTATTACTTATTGGACCAAAAACTGGTACACAGAATCTCTTAAATTATAACTTACATTTAGAATCTAACTTACATCTGTTACAGTTAAAGACCTGGGTGTTATATTAGACAGCAACTTGTCTTTTGAAAATCATATTTCAAATACTACAAAAACAGCCTTCTTCCACCTCAGAAACATTGCTAAGCTACGAAACATGCTATCTGTCTCTGATGCAGAAAAGTTATTTCATGCATTCCTGACCTCTAGACTAGATTACTGTAATGCACTACTAGCTGGCTGTCCTGCCTCCTCAATAAACAAGCTACAATTAGTCCAAAATGCAGCTGCTAGAGTTCTTACTAGGTCAATAAAATATGATCACATAACACCAATTCTAACATCTCTACACTGGTTACCTGTTAAGTTTTGTATCAATTATAAAGTATTGCTACTGACCTATAAGGCCCTAAATGGTTTAGCTCCTGTGTATTTAACTGATCTTCTATCACCTTATAACCCATCACGATCTTTAAGATCACTAAACTCTGGGCTTCTGGTAATACCGAGGATATTTAAGTCCACTAAAGGAGGTAGAACGTTTTCATATTTGGCACCTAAACTATGAAATAACCTTCCTAATAATGTTCGGGGCTCAGACTCACTCCTCCAGTTTAAATCTAGATTAAAGACGCATCTCTTTAGCCAGGCATTCACATGATGCATCTCCTAACCTTGTACTCCAGTTATATCAGTGCACATGATCGTCTTTGCTTAATGCTTTGAACAGCAGCTACGCTAATTATTTTTCAGTTTTGTTTTATCTCGGGATGCCCATCCCGAGGTAACTAGAGAGTCCGTCAGCTCCAGTCTGGATCCAGCTTCTCGTAAAGACTTCAGATGACCAACACCTTGTGAAGAGACGACTCAACTCCTGCGAGGACTTAAGATGACGCAGCTCTGCATCAACACGCACCAATTCTCATCTCTATACCATCTCATCTCAAGATGTTGAAAATGATAGTTTTGAGAATATGTTTGAGATGGCGAATATGAGCCAGGTGTTGAATGTACTGGGAAATTAGTTCTGACAAGGACAGTGATGATTGTATAAAACATCTGCTCAAACTGAACCCTTCCAAGCTCCAGAAGGTAACGAAATATGCTTGATTTTATTCTTCTGTAACTGTTACTCTAATATCAGGAGAGTTTTATATTTTCCAGCCCTGTTAATTCTTAATCCCCATGCATAAACTTACTGTTTATTACACTGCAGTATTTCATTCTGGTTATGTAATTTTATGCATACTATTTCTTTCCTTTTTATTAAATAATCTTTTTAATGGAACAGGAGAGTTTTACATTATCGCGAGATAATATAAAGAGAGATCCATCTGTGTTAGGTATAGATCCGGGTCGCTAAAGACCTGAATATGTAATAATGATTGGCGTAACATTCATGCATTTAAGGGTTAAAATAATCTTACTGACCCAAAACTTAAGAATATTTCAAATGTACTTCAAATAAAAAGGAATTAAAATATTTAATAACTATTCTTTAGTCTAAATAATAAAATAATTTAAGGAACGTTAAAGTTAATGTTAATTGAAAGTCACTTGTCCAGTGAATGCACCAATAAGTAAGAGTAGTCATATTTCATGAGCTAGGAGGGTTTACTTTTTATTCATTTTCATGGATTCCTCTTCATTAATTTTTCCAAAATTTTGAAGTGGCGTACGGATGAAACATAGGACATGTGTACGTACAGAAATATTCGGATTTATAAAACCGTGCGCACGCACATCTTATGCAGTTTTCCCTTAATAAATCACAATCAATTCTAAATGTAGCGCAGCTTTTGCGGCTTCATGTCACGCCCATAGTTGCCCATAAATAGTCCGTGAAACGCCCACAAGTTAATATTCATTGATTGCGAAATCATGGCAAACACAGAGAGGAAAAAAAAAAAAAACGTAACTTCACTCAATGTGAAGTCGAAGTTATCGTTGGCAAGGTTGAAAAGAGGATACAAATTTTGTTGAAAAGAGGATACAAATTTTGTTTTGGAGGGCACAGTGTGGGCATTACTAATGCCAAAAAGGCACTTGAGTGGCAAATCTATCTATCTATCTATCTATCTATCTATCTATCTATCTATCTATCTATCTATCTATCTATCTATCTATCTATCTATCTATCTATCTATCTATCTATCTATCTATCTATCTATCTATCTATCTATCTATCTATCTAATTGCATCTATATCTGCTCCGCCAGACGGACACATTGACGAGAATATCAGTTTTGTACATTAGCTATTTCATTCTGTTGACCATATTATTTATGAGGATGAATTGCATAATATGCCAGTATTATTGCAGAACATATTTGACTTTTCTTTTTGCAAATATGTGTTAATTTGCATTTCTGTTGTAATGTTTGTTTGATTTTGTTTGTTTTGCACTGCAGATCGATCAAACGGGTGTTCGTGTAGGCTGTTATTTGTAAGACTTACTTTGTGAAGTCTTCATGTTATATATAAGAGGCAGTATTGCCATTTCTTTTACACAACGGTCTACAGTTTCACACACTTTCACGTGTTTCTTCCATCTGCCGACAGTGTCGCCATTTCTCATTTCACCCGTTTTTACGCCTGGGTCAGAGCTTACGTGAAGGAACGCACATTTTCCCGTCAAGTTTGCTTTTTATAAATACCAATTATTGCGTAGAGAGCGGCGTACGCCTTCTTTTGTGTGTACGCAACGTTTATAAATGAGGCCCCAGGCCTTGGACATTCATGTTGTTTTATGTTTAAAGGAACACGGCCGACTTTTTGGGACTTTAACTTATTCACCGTATCCCCAGAGTTAGATAAGTCCATACATACCATTCTCATCTCCGTGCGTGCCATAACTCTGTCTGACGCACCCACCACTAGCCTAGCTTAGCACAAAGACTGGAGGTAAACGGGTTCATCAAGCCTACTGCTCAATAAGTGACAAAATAACGGCAACATTTTCCTATTTACATGTTGTGATGTGTATAGTTACATCGTGTACTAAGACCGTACTAAAAAGTTGCGATTTTCTAGACCGATATGGTTAGGAACTATACTCTCATTCCTACTTTGAGAACTTTGAGCCGTACCATGAGTGCAGCGGCGCAATGATATTACGCAGCGCCTAAAAATAATCCCCAGCACACTCTCTGTGCAAGTAGGTTGTCACGTTGGTTATGTTGACCGAAGTTAGCCTATATTCAGGCGCTGCGTAATATCATTGCTCCGCTGCACCCATGGTATGACAGCAAAGTTCCTTGATTATTATGCAGGAATGAGAGAATAGTTCCGAGCCATATCAGTCTAGAAAATCGCAACTTTTCACTTTCCGTCGGTCTTAGTACACGATGTAACTATACACATCACAATATGTAAATATGAAAATGGTGGTGTTATTTTATCACTTATTGAGCAGTAGGCTAGCTGGAGCCGTTTACCTCCAGTCTTTGTGCTAAGCTAGGCTAGCGGTGGGTGTGTCAGAGTTTTGGCAGACACGGAGATGAGAATGGTATGTATGGGCTTATCCAACTCTGGGGGATACAGTGAATAAGCGAAATGGACTGCATTTATATAGCGCTTTCAACAGACCCATGGCCATCCAAAGCGCTTTACATATTGCCTCACATTCACCCATTCATACACCGAAGGCGGTGTCAGCCATGCAAGGCGCCATCCAGCTCGTCGGGAGCAGCTGGGGTTAGGTGTCTTGCTCATGGACACCTCGACACTCGGTCAGGTGGAACCGGGGATTGAACCATTAAACTGGATTGAACCTTCCGGTTTGTAGACAACCTACATGAACCACTGAGCCACTGCCACCCCAAAAGCTAAAGTCTCAAAAAGCCGACGTGTTCCTTTAAATGTGACAGTCGTCCTTGAGGGGCTGCCACTTACTTTGGCTTTGTTGTGAATAAACTTTACGTTCATCGTTTGCCGGTACCTGCCTCCTTCTTCGTTACAACAACCCAGTTAAACAGAAAAAAACAATGCAGGACAACATACAGTACCTCCTACTGAAAGCTCGGCTAGTTTATCAGGTAGTTCGGCGGCTCCAGGACCAGCCGTGGAACCTAGAATATCTGGCAATGCATTCCGCCGGCCAGTCCTGCCCGTGGCTGCAAAGTCAGTGACAACAGGTTCCACATCAGTCATCTCTGGTGGTCTTCATAGCATCATCTGAAACAAACGAAATGAAATGCACTCGCTCAGTGACTGATATATGAGGGTTAAATTAGAGGATTGTTCATTAGCAGTTCTACACTGTATAATAATAAGGAAGTTATTAAGTGAATAAACTCTTTGAATTAAGTTTTTTAGAATTGGTAGATATGATGGGGTTGGTTTTCAGTTTCCTTTTCAAATTCTGTGTGATTAATAAAACAGAATACCAACGGTTCACAACTAGAGTTTTACATTTTCTGAAGAAAAATTAAGTGTTATTTACCATTGCAAAAAAGCATAGATGTAGGTGCACTTTACAAAATAATTTCAAAGTTGTAAATACAACAAAGATTATTGGAGTATATTTTACAAGCATTTCAGTTGTTCAGTTGCCGTTTCTTTGTAATCGTTTATTAAATGTATTCACATTTTTTTGAGTGAACATTGTTTCTTCACCAGTTTCTGAGTGTTGATATGTGGTTGCTAGGGTGTTCTGGATAGAACTTTAGATTTTAGTTTTGTTCTACACAAGCATATTTAATTGCTAACTTGAAATATTAGGTAAGGTAACTCATACAATTTGTCCTCTGCATTTAACCCATCCAAGATAGTGCACACACGTTAGGAGCAGTGAGTAGTGAACACACACGCACACTGCAAACCATGGACACACACACCCGGAGCAGTGGGTAGTATGTATTAGTTTCCTTTTCTAATACTCTGTGATTAATAAAACAAAAATATTTCTAACCAGCTGGGTCACAATTAGTTTGACATTCTCTAAAGAAAATGTAATGTTGCTTTCCAGTGAAGAAAAACTTGCTGCTATGATGTGTTATAGGTGTGTTATAGGTGGTTGCTATGTGATTGCTTACCTGTAGCTCAAACAGTAGAGCATGGCGCTAGCAACGCCAAGGTCATGGGTTTGATTCCCAGGGAAAGCAAGAACTGACAAAATGTCAAATGTGTACCTTGAATGCAATGTAAGTCGCTTTGGATAAAAGCGTCTGCCAAATGCATAAATGTAAATGTATGTGCTCTGAATATTTTATAGCCCATTGCCATGCAGTTGCTAGGGTGTTCTGGGTGGTTACTATAGTAAAACACCTATAGGTGTTTACTAATTGACCCAAGTCAAAAGAGCCCAACTCCAAGTTATGATATTTTTATCCATAGATAAGTCCAGGGTTTCTTCCACCAATGCATATCAAACTTTTTGTTGTTGTTGTTGAATCTTAACGCCCCAATATACTCACAGCGTTAAGTTCTTTTTTGTTCTTCGTTTAAGGGTAAAACGAAGTTCGAAATACGTGATCAGCAATATACTGTTATCGAACATCCGACGCCACCCACACTTCTGAGAGCAACGTTTAGATGAATATGTAAATATGTGCTGCACGCTTTTCTCTCAATAACAAAATAAACACACAACAAAACTGAGAAAAGTACAAGCATTTTGATAAAGCATCTGATCATAGCAACGTGGTTTTCACTCACGGAAGTTTGACCTTGACCGACTGAACAAGCTAAATGAACCAGAAAATATTTTCACGTGAAAGAAGGCGGAGCCTCCAAGCACACCTACCTATACAGGGTATGCATGTGACATCACTGTCGTCCAGAGTGACTGTGGTTATGCCCACTGAGTGGCAAAAAGACTGGAAAAACACACAAAACACAGCTAAAACGGGAAAGAGCTTTGAGATTGACTGTACAAATAGATCTGACAAGAAATCGGAGGTATATTTTTACAGACTGCCGAAAGCTATAGAAAAGAGAAGCAAATGAATCGCTACAGTTCACAGAAACTACTGGACTCCAGGTAGTGAAACGTGCATTTGCAGTTTTTGGGGTTAAATCATACCCTATATATTGTATTGTTATATATTGTATTGACAACTCATCACTTAAAGGGATAGTTCACCCAAAAATTTAAATTCTGTCATCATTTACTCACCCTCAAGTTGTTCCAAACCTGTTTGAGTTTCTTTGTTCTGCGGAAAACAAACGAAGATATTTTGAAGAATGTTTGTAACCAAACAGATAGACTACCATAGTAGGGGAAAAAATACTATGGTAGTCAATGGTTGCTCTCTCTGCTTGGTTACAAACATTCTTCAAAATATCTTCTTTTGTTTGGAACAACTTGAGGGTGAGTAAATGATGAACTATACCTTTAAATATTTACTATCGTATATATTCTGCATGATTGGATGTTTTTAAATAAGCACCGACAAAAAACTATACAAGTTTTAGGGCTGGACAAAATAACAATATATATATAACATTGATATAAGTGATCACCCGGATTATATTGTATTTATATAAAGCATTCACAGGCAAACTTGCTTCATGTAGGCGTCGAAATCAGACTCATATAAATGTCAGGAAACACGATTGCTGGCTACATGTCAATATCCATGGATCACTGGATCTTTGGTAAGTTGTAAGAAACGTCCAAATTTTAGTTTAAATTAATAACCGCTTGTTTTACTCGCAGTTTCTCCTATTAAATCCCTTCATGCAGCAGGCTCTTTTGCCACTCATTCCGGCTGAGGGGGCGTGTTCTGGCAGGAAAGTGACGTCAATGCATACCCAATAGTACGTAATCGCCACGGACCAATGGTAGTACAAAGGCGTTTACCAGCCAAAGTAAACTTTTCCCGGAAAATGAACTTCGTTTCAACCTGATTTTGTTTGAAATGACGTCACATCAGTTCATTCTTCAGTGTGTATCGGGGCCTTGGCTTTGAAAAATCCCAAACTAAACCTCACAAATGAATATTCATATAAAAAATGTAATATCCATATAGTAATAGTAAGGCACGTAGGTGTGAATCAGCATAATTTTGAGCAATGATGATAGCTGTTTTCTATCATCGCTGATCAGTCAAGAGTACAAAAGCAGCAGCAGTGTAATAAGTGGAGCTTGTTCTCCACTGCATCTCTAATGAGACTGTTCTTCTCTCCAGGGAGTGACTGAACCGAGTCGCTGACTACTCCTTATCTCCCCACACACTGTCTACAGTACCATCAGCAGCATGACAACATCCCTCATAATTTCTTAATTGCACTGTCACTAAAAGCCCTATTGGGGCATTGTGTTTCACATTTACCTTTCTCTATGCCTCATTCAGTCGAACACACTATGAAAGATGGAGTGGCTTTGAGGAATTTGGCCTGAATCCCTCCTGGGATATACAGTGTCAAGGAGGATTGCAAATAACATTCATTGTGCTGGCAGTACAAGACAGAGTTTCCAAACCGCTTGGCAATGCCTTCAATCTGCAGACATACTTGATTGGCCTTTAGTTAAGTGATTGTTTAGTCTGAGCATCATTAAATCAGACCTGACTGTACAGCCTGCAGGGAAAATTCACTATTAGAAAGGGCAGATGGGAATGTGGGAAAACAGACTGACTGATAAATTGCACCGCCAGTCCAACAAAATGACCTTTCATCCTCATCCTAAAAAACAAAAAACAGATGGCTTTGCTTATCAGATAAAATATAAGATTAAACAGCGATCATATCTGTGCCACTTTCTCTGCAGTCTAATACTGCACCAATATATTGATTCTGTGAGCAACCTCCTGATGATAATCAATATCTTTATAAATGTAAAAATTATTTCTCCGCAATTGACAGTATTTTTCTCTTTCCAGAAAAATCGATGTCCTGCCTGGTTGAAAGCATTATTACAAATTAGATGGCGCCACTGCAGCTTAATCATTAAAATTTCCAATCCCTGCTCCACTGGTGCTAAATTGAATGGAATCAAAACATCACTTTTGCTAATGAGAGCTATTTAGCAGGATTCAAGATGGATTTTATTTACATATTCAATCTGACCAGCAGAGGGCATGCATTGCATCCATGTTAACTGAGATTTCACATAGGAGGCTAAAAATGCCTAATGTTTTATTATAAGATATTTTATAAAATCAGTGATGGGCTATCATGGCCCTTAAAGTGTAATGACAATGCAAAATTCCCTCAGATTTCTGAGCCAAATGTATTTTACAGTTAAAGAACATTGTATTTTTGCATTAATAATATTATTTTATTTATGAATATTTTGAATTAATTGGCTTTATTCTATTGTTTTTTTCTTTTTATAATTTGTATTAGTTTTTAAATAATTAATTTATCTTAAATTAATTTTTATTTTAGTTTTTGTCATTTTAGTCATTCAAGGCAATTCTTTTCTTTTCTTTCAGGTAAAAAAACAATAATACAAAAACTACTGTGCGGCCTGTGGGGAACAAAATGGATTTTCAAAATGTCAAAGCTGCTCTTGCATGGTGATCACTCACAATCACGTTTACTGCAATCTTGCTTGATTTATTAATATACATATACAGGTGCTGGTCATATAATTAGAATATCATCAAAAAGTTGATTTATTATTAATTCCATTAAAAAAGTGAAACTTGTATATTATATTCATTCATTACACACAGACTGATATATTTAAAATGTTTATTTCTTTTCATTCTGATGATTATAACTGAAAACTAAGGAACATCCCAAATTCAGTATCTCAGAAAATTTGAATATTACTTAAGACCAATACAAAGAAAGGATTTTTAGAAATCTTGGCCAACTGAAAAGTATGAACATGAAAAGTATGAGCATGTATAGCATTCAATACTTGGTTGGGGCTCCTTTTGCCTGAATTACTGCAGCAATGCGGCCTGGCATGGAGTCGATCAGTCTGTGGCACTGCTCAGGTGTTATGAGAGCCCAGGTTGCTCTGATAGTGGCCTTCAGCTCTTCTGCATTGTTGGGTCTGGCATATCGCATCTTCCTCTTCACAATACCCCATAGATTTTCTATGGAGTTAAGGTCAGGTGAGTTTGCTGGCCAATTAAGAACAGGGATACCATGGTCCTTAAACCAGGTACTGGTTGCTTTGGCACTGTGTGCAGGTGCCAAGTCCTGTTGGAAAATTAAATCTGCATCTCCATAAAGTTGGTCAGCAGTAGGAAGCATGAAGTGCTCTAAAACTTCCTGGTATACGGCTGCGTTGACCTTGGACCTCAGAAAACACAGCGGACCAACACCAGCAGATGACATGGCACCCCAAACCATCACCGACTGTGGAAACTTTACACTGGACCTCAAACAAAGTGGATTGTGTGCCTCTCCTCTCTTCCTCCAGACTCTGGGACCCTGATTTCCAAAGGAAATGCAAAATTTACTTTCATCAGAGAACATAACTTTAGACCACTTTTTTTCCTTTTTGTCTTTAGCACAGGCGAGACGCTTCTGACGCTGTCTGTTGTTCAAGAGTGGCTTGACACAAGGCATGCGACAGCTGAAACTCATGTGTTGCATACGTCTGTGCGTAGTGGTTCTTGAAGCACTGACTCCAGCTCCAGTCCACTCTTTGTGAATCTCCCCCACATTTTTGAATGGGTTTTGTTTCACAATCCTCTCCAGGGTGCGGTTATCCCTATTGCTTGTATACTTTTTTCTAGCACATCTTTTCCTTCCCTTTGCCTCTCTATTAATGTGCTTGGACACAGAGCTCTGTGAAGAGCCAGCCTCTTTTGCAATGACCTTTTGTGTCTTGCCCTCCTTGTGCAAGGTGTCAATTGTCGTCTTTTGGACAACTGTCAAGTTAGCAGTCTTCCTCATGATTGTGTAGCCTACAGAACTAGACTGAGAGACCATTAAAGGCCATTGCAGGTGTTTTGAGTTAATTAGCTGATTAGAGTGTGGCACCAGGTGTCTTCAATATTGAATCTTTTCACAATATTCTAATTTTCTGAGATACTGAATTTGGGATTTTCCTTAGTTGTCTGTAATAATCATCAACATTAAAAGAAATAAACATTTGAAATATATCAGTCTGTGTGTAATGAATGTATATAATATGAGCCTTCTATTTTAGCCAATTTAGCAATTGTGAATGGGTTGTGTTAGTAAGCAATTTTTTATTCAGTGTTTTCATAAAAGCCGTATTTCTATGCATTTTTCTGTTACAAAAAAAATACAGTTACTATTAACATTTTAATAAAACTTGAATTGAACAGTTGAACATATAACCACAACAAGGCAAAAATCTTAAAGGGGTGATGAATTGAGAAATCAACCTTCCCTTGAGCCTTTGATATATAAAAGTTAATCGTGATATAAGAATATCCTGTAAGTTTCAGAGCTGAAAACGTCCTAGCTAGTCAAAGAAAACGAGAGATCTCAGAATGTGTCAACCACTGACGTAGTAGGATGCAGAAGCTGTTTTTGAATGTAAAAACGTTTTTGAATGTAAAAACCACACAAACGTCATAAGTTGACCCCAGACAACAGTATACAAAAATAAAAAAGCTAGTTCATGACACCTTTAACATTAAGACACTTTAGTCTTTAGTGCAGGTTGGCATTCAGAAATATCAGATGCCTCAGCTTGGATGGGCTGATGTGATTTCTCCTCTCTGTGATTATGTCCTTTTTTAAGAAGACTCTCTCTTAGTGGACAGATGTTGCAACAATGCAGAGTCTTCCTAATTTTTGTTCATCCATGCCATGGACAGAACATTTCTGAGAATGGAGTACAAAACGTTGTTTTCCGAAACCACTACACTGGACCCACGGTTTAAAAAGATCCTTGGGTAACACTTTACAATAACATTACATTAGTTAACATAAACTAATAATGAACTGCACTTATAAAGCTTTTATTTATCTTTGTTGATGTTAATTTCAACATTTACTGATGTATTATTAAAATCTTGGTAACATTAGATAATGCTCTGTGAACTAACATGAACAAACAGCTGTAATTTTATTAACTAACGTTAACAAAGATGAACAAATACAGTAACAAATGTACTGCTCATGGTTAGTTCATGTTAGTTAATGCATTAGCTAATGTTAACTAATGAACCCTTATTGTAAAGTGTTACCGATCCTATTCTATCCTCCCATGTGATTGGCCGCATGGTGTGCCCATCCAAATAAAGTCCCACCCCTGCCTGCGGCTGAAGCTTCGGCTTTCCCCAACGGGAGTCGGCTCTTCTCGTTCACTACCAAAAATCGTCTCTTAGAGCCGGCTCGTTAGCGAACGACACATCACTAACTGGTTCCCTCTCAAAAATGAATATGTGCATGATGCCGCTACATGCTGCCATGAGAAATACATGTAACATCCATCAAACTGTATCTTCATTTTTTCATCTGCTCTGCCTCTGAGGGTGAAGATCCAGGAGGATTAGGGAGAATACATTTTGCAAAACGATATACACCATTCATATTCTACTCTCTTTCTCTTTTAACCTGAATGTAACAGGGACTGACAACTTCTAATGTGTATTTCTTCTGTTTCTGTTACTCTTACAAAATCAAGCTAATTGATTTTGAACAGATGAAATCTTACAAAAGTAAGATTGAAATATGAACAATGACTTTTGAAATGGTAAATGAATGGTTCTTATGCTTCTGGGTCAGTAGTGGTAAAAGCCTTTGCTGGAGGCCAAATAATGTAGAAAATATTGCTTGGAAATGTGACAGACTTGAATGCATCAGTGCAAATTGTTTGGTCGGATCTTAATGCCGAGAGATATGTGGGACACCAAATCCTCAGAGACATCTGCCGCCACTGCACCAGCTCAATGATACTGAACAGCACAACAAAAAAAATTATAAATAAGTCAACTATTTTAAAAGAAATTGGTTAAAATTGACGTCAACATGAAATTCAGATTTAAGCCCCATTCACACCAATGACGATAACTAATAATACTATATTCTAAATATAGAAGAATAGCAGAGTTCAACTATAACAGCACAGAGAAACTATATCTTTGGAATCACTTTCACATAGATTTTTTTCCAGCCGATGAATGATAAATCAGAATCCATCCTGCTGTAATGAGCTGGAGCATTTATTGCGGCAGAAATCCTCTTTTTAAATCAGTATTAGTTTTATTATCTTATCTAACACAAACATTGTTAAAGGGATAGTTCACCCAAAAATGTAAATGTTGTCATTACTTACTCACCCTCAAGTTGCTCCAAACCTGTATGAGTTTCTTTCTTCTGCTGAACACAGAAGAAGATATTTGAAAGAATGTCAGTAACCAGACAGTTGACGGCACCCTTTGACTTCCGTAGTATAAAAATAAATATGAAAGTCAATGGGTGCCGTCAACTGTCTGGTTACCGACAGAAACTCTACAGGTTTGGAAGGTGAGTAATAACAACATTTTTTGAGTGAACTATCCCTTTAAAGCAAGATTTACTTAAGAAGCAAATTTGCACATGAAGACTTACATTTTCAGATAGGCTAATATACTATATCTCTAGTTAAGTTTTTTAATTATTATTATAGTAGCAAATGTCTTAATATCTTACAATATATAGTAAGGATTTGTTACGTGTATGCTCTGGTTTGGTTTGGTTTAGTTTCATTCTGGTTTGGTTTCATTTTCACTCAGTTTGCTCTGTTCCCGTTTGCTTGTTCATAGTTAGTTCCCTTAGTTACTTTGTTTGGTTACTCTTGTTTAGTTCACTGGTCTTCTAATTACTAGTACCTTTGTTTGCTCCTTGTATTTAAGTTCCTGTTTCAGATTGTCAATTCTAATTAACGTTAGTATTAAGTTTCCTGTGTTATGTGTATACTTAATAAAGACTATTTGACCAACGTAAACATGAATCCTTAAAGGAACACGCCACTATTTTTGAAAATAGGCTAATTTTCCAACTCCCCTAGAGTTAAACAGATGAGTTTTACCGTTTTCGAATCCATTCTGGCGGTAGCACTTTTAGCATAGCTTAGCATAGATCATGGAATCTGATTAGACCGTTAGCATCTCGCTCAAAAAAATGACCAAAGAGTTTCGTTATTTTTCCTACTTCTGTAGTTACATCGTGTACTAAGACCAACGGAAAATTAAAAGTTGCGATTTTCTAGGCCGATATGGCTACGAACTATTCTCTCATTCCTGCGTAATCAAGGAACTTTGCTGCCGTACCATGGGTGCAGCGGCGCAATGATATTACGCAGTGCCTGAAAATAGGCTAACTTCCGTCAACATTACATTTACATTTAGTCATTTAGCAGACGCTTTTATCCAAAGCGACTTACAAATGAGAGCAATAGAAGCAACTAGAACAGTCAAAGGCTACAGTATGCAAGTGCTGTAACAAGTCTCAGTTAATCTAACACAGAACACACAGGACAATTTTTTTTTTTTTTTTTTTTTAAATAAATTAGACAGACAAAAAAATGAATAGAATGTTAAGTGCTATTCTTGATTGGTCAGGTGCTGCTGGAAAAGACGTGTCTTTAGCTGTTTTTTGAAAATGGCTACAGACTCGGCTGCTCGAATTGAGATAGGCAGGTCATTCCACCAGGTGGGGGCAGTCCAGGAAAAGTTCCGTGAAATTGATTTCATGCCTCTTTGGTATGGCACCACAAGGCGTCGTTCACTGGCAGAACGTAAGCTCCTGGAGGGTGTGTAAGTCTGAACAAGCGAGTTTAGGTATATTGGTGCAGAGCCAATGGTTGCTTTGTAGGCGAGCACCAGTGTCTTGAATTTGATGCGAGCGGCTATTGGCAGCCAGTGGAGATTGATGAAGAGAGGCGTGACGTGCGCTCTCTTCGGCTCGTTAAAGATCACCCTCGCCGCTGCATTCTGGATCAGCTGCAAGGGTTTGATTGTGCATGCCGGAAGGCCCGCTAGAAGAGCATTACAGTAGTCCAGTCTGGAGAGAACAAGAGCTTGGACCAAGAGTTGAGTGGCCTGCTCTGATAGGAAGGGTCTAATCTTCCTGATGTTATATAATGCAAATCTGCAGGACCGGGTTGTTGCAGTAATGTGGTCAGTGAATTTTAGCTGATCATCAATCACAACTCCAAGGTTCCTGGCTGTCCTGGACGGAGTTATGGTTGATGATCCTAGCTGAATGGAGAGATTATGATGAAGTGCTGGGTTGGCTGAGACCACAAGCAGTTCTGTCTTTGCAAGGTTGAGTTGCAGGTGATACTCCTTCATCCAGGCAGAAATGTCTGTTAGGCAGGCAGCGGTACGAACATTACGAACATTATCAATGTGACAACCTGTTTGCACACTTGCACAGGGAGCGTGCCTTGTAACCATTTGTGAGACACGATTCAGAAGAGATTTACTTTGGTGCAGATCCTGACCAATATCTATTTGAACCGGAATACACTGAAGATGAGCTTTTGGAACTTGAAAGGCAAGAAAGTGTGGCTGAACTGACTGGGGCAGAAGGGAGGAGGAGAGCAGATTCAAACCTTTACAACGCACAAAACCATGGCTAATCGCACAGGTAAATCCACTACCTAATAGGGCTGTAACAAACGATTATTTTGATAGTCGATTAATCTAATATAAAATAAAATTAAATAAAATTATGTTATGACGTTACTCTGTGAGTTCGCTTGGCAGCTGCTATGACACTTGTTCGCACAAGGCAGAAATGATGCCATCGACAGGCGATTCCCTCACACGTCCCGGACCTAGTGGTTTTTGGATATTTTACGTAAACGTATTTTAAGTAAACAATTCGACAATAAATATTGACTTTTGGGATGGATGGGATACGGTACAGTCATACCACTTATTACATGGTATTTCACCACGTACATAATTATGGGGATAAGAGAAATTGATTTGAGATTAAACTATTTTAAAATCTTACTTTATAATCCATTACAGTGCACAAAACAATCGTTGCAAAATGGCAGCAGAGCGAAACAAGAGAGCGAGTCAGTGATACCGGATGACATAATTAAATAATTGTACACAAAATACTGATTTGAGTTTTAATATTTTATTAGCTCATCAAACGCTAAACTTCCACAAAGAAAAAGCAAGCATGTAGTGCTGGTTCCTGTATAGTGCTGACTTCAGTTACCCGGATGAGCCTGTGTTATCAGTTTTTACCGGTTGTTATCGGGTAATAACATACCGCTGGATGGCACGACTGGGCAATCAGAATCAAGTATTCCACAGAGCTGTGTAATAATTTTTAAGAGCCGTATGCTGGAGTAGATGCACACATGATTGGTTTCTGTTCCACTAAGACATGACTGACTTAACAGATGGTGTCCCATCATAAGTACACTAGGTGCTCCAGAGGAGGGGCAAATGCTCAGAAGACGAATTAAGAAATTAATCAAACACCACCAGTGTGCTGTATTTTTTCAGATTGCTTTTCCATTGCTATTTATGGCCTCACCTTGTTATCACCTGTGCCACTTAACTCTTCTCTGCCTCACTCAATCCCGGGATCAGAAGCCACTAAAATCGATGAATACTGTGACTTACGACACTATACCAAGGCTCATTATGTGTAAGCAAGCTCTGTGCCCAATGCTCAGTGATGAGACACTACCAGTGCAACGACACCCCTCACCAACAGGCCACAGCAATGATAATTGATTTGGTTCCTGACAAATGATTCCAGCTGGCTGGTCTAGACCCCGCTGAACAAGACCGCCAGAAGTCAACATCTCGGCATGCTGTTGATGGGTTTTGGGCAAGATTTTTTTCATTTTTTTTTTTCATTTTTTTGTTTCGATCAGTTTTTCTGTTTCAACCATAGACTGTAAAAAAATATGGACGTAGTGTCCGTGACGTCACCCATAGGATTCTGAAGAGCAGTTTTGAAGCGCAAAGTAGGGACGAGCTGGCCCGTTGCCATCTTGTCAGCGCGTCACTCCCGGATAACAGAAAATGGGCAAAGAGGCGGGACGTGGGTGGAGCTGAGGAGACGCGATGACTAACAGACAGCAGATAAATGGCTATCCACCTCTCACCCAAAGTGACCACGCCCTTAATTAAGCAGGACTTTAAAGCTATATAAAATGTAAATGTTATAAAAAAATTCACCCTCCTCACAACTGTCACAAAGGGCAAATATTAGCCGTATAGACCAAAACGTCTCAGTTACGTATGTAACCCTCGTTCCCTGAGGAGGGAACGGAGATGTAATGTTAGTGACTAACGAATGGGGGGTTTAGCTTAGAAGCCAATTACCTTCGAGGAATTTAACAGCGAATTTAACAGAATGTAGAATCTGGCGAATGTGTTCGGTGTCGCCCAGCCTGCAGCTCTGCAGATGTCTGTTAGCGAGGCGCCATGCGCTAGAGCCCAAGAGGAGGCCAAACTCCGGGTGGAGTGGGCCCTAACCCCAAGGGGACATGGTCGACCTTGCTGCTGGTAAGCCAAAACAATGGTGTCCACTATCCAGTGAGACAACCTCTGCTTTGAGAGAGCTCTTCCCTTCCGCTCTCCACCATAACAGACAAAGAGCTGGTCTGAGGTCCTGAAACACTGCGTCCTGTCTACGTAAGCGCGGAGGGTGCGTACTGGACAGAGCAGTGCCAAGGCTGGGTCTGCCTCCTCCAAAGGCAGCGCTTGCAGGTTCAACACCTGGTCTCTGAACGGAGTGGTGGGAACCTTGGGCACATATCCAGGCCGGGGTCTCAGGATCACGTGAGAGTTAGCCGGCCCGAATTCCAGGCACGCTTTGTCAACCGAAAATGCCTGCAGGTCCCCTACCCTCTTGACGGAGGCCAATGCGGTCAGAAGAGCTGTCTTCATTGACAAGAACTTAATATCAACTGACCGCAAAGGCTCAAAGGGAGACCTCTGCAGAGCACTTAAGACTACTGAGAGGTCCCAAGAGGGTACGAGGGGAGAGCGAGGAGGATGTAGTCTCCTGGCTCCCCTCAGGAACCTGATGACCAGGTCGTGCTGACTTACCTTTTTGTCCCCCAAGAGATCGCGGTGGGCAGATATTGCGGCCACATAAACTTTAACTGTGAAGGCATCGGTTCAAGATGCGAAGGTCCAGGATTGGTCGTAACCCACCGGATTTCTTGGGTACAATGAAGTAGGGGCTGTAGAACCCGGACTTCATCTCAGCTGGAGGGACAGGCTCGATCGCACCCTTCGCCAGTAGGGTGGCAACCTCCGCACGCATGACAGGGGCATTGGCCCCGACCATAGTGTAGCGGATTCCCCGGAAGCAGGGAGGAGCCTGCACGAACTGAATCTCAGTAGCCGCGCCTGACGGTCTTCGCGACCCAGCGGGACAGTCCCGGAAGCTGAAGCCAGGCTCCCAGGAACTGCACCAGCAGGGTCATTCGGACCACAGACGTACCCAGGGTGGGGCAGCGAGGCAGCGTTACCAGCCCGGACATGGGAGGCGTTACGTCCCGGTGTGGGGGCACGGTTAACGGCTGCGTCCTGACAGAGGAGACCAGGGAAGGACGCACGTTCCACTGGGGTCTGCTCTGACAGGAGGATGGCGACAGAGAGGGACGAGAGCGGCGTGGCCTGGGGCTTAGTCAATATTTTGTCATTTCGTTTTAGTCAGATTTCCACAAAATGACAAAAAAATAGTGCAGACTGCAAACCTTGCAAAAATATATATAAACATGTAACATTTACTAACATATAAAACATGTATTTTAAAGGATTTATCAACTTAAAATAGCAATAAAAAATGAAAACAATACAAACCTGAGATGAAATAATGAGTAAACTGAATTATTAAAGAGAGAGTTCACCCAAAAAATTTAAATTCTGTCATCGTTCTCTCTTCTGTTGAACATAAAAGTTATTTGGACCAAATAGCAGTGGTGGATAGTAAGTATTTTAACTTTGTTGTGAATCCGCTTACCCGAAACTTATGGAGCCCCTAAGGGGACATGATGTGGAAAAAAAAAATGTAGTCAATGCTTTTGCAGTCTCTCGCAAATGTTTTGCCTTCCCCTGAGAAACTTTGCGTTCGCTCGCAAAACCTTCGCATTCCCTCGCAAAAACTTTTGTGATCGCTCGCAAATACTTGCCGCAAAACACAGATTTATCTCTGGCACAGATTTAAAGAAAATTACAGTCGTTTGGCAAATAAATGACAGACAGTTACATGCGCATTACCAACATTTCCTTATGTAAGCTTTATGATACACCTCAAATGTCAAGGAATTTATTAATTTATAGTGTTCATTAGTGAGTCCACATACTCATTCTCTCAAATGGCTTGGGTATACAGAGTATTCGTAGCTTATATGGATGGCACGCCCCTGATATATTCTCCAGGATAATTCTCTCGGCTGACAAGAGCTCTGCCACCTGGGCCAGAACACTTAGCAACCAGAACTGAGCAACAAGGGCAGCAGCTTGCGTTACGAGGTCAAGTCCTCTTGTGAACTCCACAACAGAGATTTGCACCAAAAGCAGTGCAGCTGCTATACTATGCACACCTGCGCCCGTGTCTCGATAGGCATTTACCATGTGTACCAGTCAGAGAATGGGCCCACAGAGATGTCTGTGTCTGGTCAAAAAGTCCAAAACAATCTGTCTGTTTAGTCAAGTACTGCAACGAGTGGTAAAAATCTCTCTCTCTCTCAAAAAAAACAACTAATATATATATATATATATATATATAAAATACAGCACTATGCAAAAAGGCTTGTATTCAGCATGCACCCCAGATGTGAAGTTCATGCACAAAAATGTGCTAAATATAAGCATAAGCATTACTTTAAATGTCAGTACAAACAAGGTTAATCCGGTCTTAATCCATGTACAGCCCGGTAACAAGCTTTGAAATAGCACTAACAGAAGGGATGAGGCGTTTGCCACGTTTCTTTCTGCACACTTACAGCTAATTTTCTGCTTTAGATATTCAATCTCAACCCTCTCATGGACAACACTGCAAAAAGCATGAAGTTACTTAAATAAAAAATGAAATGGTTAAAAAGTCAAGTTTAATCTCCTTGTAGCCTTTTATAATGCCTATGGCTAAGTTTTGGGGCTGCTTTCACAAGCATGAAAGTGAAGGATTATACATAATGAGGGACAAAATTATTTGCTTTTTAATTTTTAATAGAAATAGTTCACTCATTAAATAAACACCTTTATGTCATTCCAAACTCAAATTACTTTCTCTCTTTGGAACACAAAAGGTGACGTTGTAAAGATAATCCAGACTATAAAACTTCAAAATCACAAAAAAGCATCATAAGTATCATAAATGTAGTCCATAATGTCCTTCATGCCCTTCTTCTAAAATCATACAATAGCTTTGTGTGACTGATATTTAAGAGATTATTCAGTGAAATTTGAAAGTCTACAGCCAGGCTCAGACTACAGGAGTTTCAGGCTGATTTATGACCGATCTACCCCTCCCAACATTCAGAGAAACAATCGCTTCCAGGGCATTGACGTTGTTTTGTTCTACCCAGATTATCTGGCCATGTGAAGCATCTGCTCGCAGACACACTGGGGCCACCTGATTTTATCAAACATGTTTGACCCCGACTGAGCCTGGTTTCTCCCAAGGTTTATTTTTCTCCATTAGGTCACCTAATGGGGTTTTGGTTTCCTTGACACTGTTGCCTCTGGCTTGGCGTGCTCAGTTGGGGACACTAAATTTTTTCAACTAAACATCAAAATAAATCTAATTAATAAACTAAATTAACCATACAAACTAAAGTACTGATCTAATTATTGATCTAAAGCCCACACTGTCACCGTATGGAAAATGAAATGAACTGATGACATCAAATGGCTATACAGCTTAATAAAATTATGCTGCATTATTTTCCTGTTTAACACTGTAAAGCTGCTTTGAAACAATCTACATTGTTAAAAGCGCTATATAAATAAAGTTGACATTTAGGATTTTAAATCAGGATGTTAACAACTATGATGACGTCAGAACCAATGAGAGACAAGTCTACAAGGAGACGGAAATTTTGAAATGGCGAACATGAAACAAAAAGCAGCTGTACGGGTCAATGGTGATGGTTGAAATGTGGCAATAACAAGACTGCCTTTATAATGTCTCCTCATATAATGTCTACAGCTAGTTGCCACAACACAGTATCCATTTTGTTTACATCCGCTTCCCCATGAGATCCCGAGAGGTGCTAAATCTGGCATGATAATCTTAAGAATGTCTTGTAGTGCATGATGCGCCAGGATTTTCAAATCTTGTAGTGTGTGCAGGTTTGAGATTTGAAAGAAGAAAATCTGTTAAGATTCTCCTTGTGAGCGTAATGCAGCAAGCAGATTTCACAATAAAAACTCAAGTAGTCTGAGCCTGGCTTAAAAGATTTGTTCACAAATCAAACTCATCTGGTCAGTCCCTGACTCACTAACAATTCATGAAAGCCTCAATCCACCATCATTAATTGCATGAATTGTGTGAATGAATCCTTTAACCAAACATATGCTGCGTCCGAAATCAAATACTTCCCTACTTATAGTATGTGAAAAACTTTCCGCCGGAAGTTAGTTATTTTAGTCTATAAAGTTTTAAATATGGATATTTTTCTTACACAAATGCATCACTTCACTTCAGAAGTCTTTTATTAATCCCCCGGGCCGTGTGGAGCAGTTATATAATTGATAGATGCACTTGTATGGACTTCATAAACGAAACAATAATTCACTGTCATTATAATGCTTGGATTAGGACCTTTTTAATTTAACTCCGATTTTATTTGTCTGAAAGAAGAATGTCATATATACCTAGGATGACTTGAGGGTGAGTAAATCATGGGCTAATTTTCATTTTTGGGTGAACTAACCCTTTAAATGGGTTCTTCAGCGATGAATCTGTATTTAAACTGGGTCATTTATGTAGTAGAAATGTGAAATTATTTTTGAATTTGGTGCCTTCTAGACTGTGAAAAGCCAGAAAGTGTGTTTTTGGCTCATGTGGACGAAAGACAGCAACTCCCAGAATGCACTTGCTTCGCTGCACTATGAGGCCACTCCCAAGCCATTGATTAGAAACTAAAAAGACGCTGTTATATCGTGAGTCTCCGTGACGAGCTAGTCTCTAAAATAACTTAAACAGTAGTGTATTTTCCATCCAAACGGTGCTAAGTTGCTTTGTACCGGGATGTACAGCCAAAACCAGAAAAGGACAAGCAGAAGTTTTCATCATTTGCCAGTTAATTTTTTTTTGCCGGTTAAAAAATCAGTGCAAACAGTGTCTGCGGGCTATCAACCACCCGAGTTTTGGAGAGGACACTAATATGGAAAACCTGAAAATACGGAGGGTGTGCAGTCGCCATTTCAAGCAGGAAGACTACGAACCGAATGTGCTTGGAATGAAGAGAGCCACTCTGAAGGACACCGCATTTCCTTCGATATTCACCATTCCAGATGACGAACAGCCTGGGTCATCTGGTACTAAACACATTCGCCTAGACACGATTTCTGATCACACAGTAGCCTATACATAGTGATATAATGTTGTTTAATGTATAATGTTGATATAATGTAGCAAAGTTAGCAAAGTAACAAGCTAACTTACTTGTCGTGTTATGCTAACGTTACCACGCATATGCGCTGAGTAACTCTCCACTCTTGTCAATTATCTGAACGTGCTCCTCCCGAGCTTTGTTGATAAAACATTATTTAACGTACAGATCCCACCCCTATAGGCGGGTTTAAAACATGCAGAACTAGCTCCTACTACTGGCTGTAGTCTCTAACCTCTGGGCAAAAAAATCCTCAGATGACGCAAAATGATGATATTTCCAGAAATAAAATGCATAATTCTCTCGTCTCAGGGGGACATTAGGGGGGAAAGTACGATAATTTGAATATACTACCGGGTTTCTACTGATACAAAATGCTAATCGCTGAAGTAACCCTTTAAGTTCAGTCTGCCTACTTGGCTGCTTCCACTGCACACTGCTTTGCAACCCACCTCCTCCTTAAACTCTGTGTTTAACGTAATGTCATTCTGTTTTCATTTATGCATTTATATGCTCTATTCTCAATGGGGGGATTTATGCCAGAAGCTGCTGCACACTAGAAAGCAATGGGGTTTTTTTAAGCAAACATTTAACTAGGGCTGTAACGATTTGACCAAAAATAAAAACCTCGATTAATTGAACATTTGACCTCGATTACGATTAATGAACGATTATTTTGCTTTTTTTTTTTTGCCCTAAAGGTGGATTTTTTTTTTTCTAATGAAAAAGTGCATTTCTTTGTGATTTTAAAATACTTGAAGGAAACGGTTCACTTTCAGCAGTTATTGTCTATGGAGCAGATTTCTGTTTGTTGTACATCAGATACAGATAAATTAACACTGTTGGCCTACATTACATTTATTTGAATGCATTAATGAGAGAGTGATTGTGTGTGTGAATTACTCTTACTGTCTCTATTCATTATGAAGCTGTGGTTTGTACTTACTTCAAAGGTATTAAAATAACGGTTGAGTTTCTAAGCTACTTTAGTGACTTTACTTTAGTCACAGGACAGCGTTGATCCTGCGTTTCTGTGCTCCTCTGCGCGCGATCTTCACGTGATGTGCGAGCTTCTGTTTTGAGTGTTTGTTTGTCAATAAATCAGGCATTAGTTCAACATAATACACATCTGATGGTCGAAACTCGCTTTAATGTTTAAACTGACAGGGCTTAAAAGACATACAAATGACAAAGCTTTGCGAGAACGCAGGTGAAAGAGGTCTGCCTTCAGGACGCGCGCGTTGTCGCGTTTAAACGCATTTACTTGACAAACTTTACGAGCAAGAAAGTGAAAGCGGCTTCGGGGCTTGCGCACGCCGTCTCTCTCTCTGTGTGTGTGTGTGTGTGTGTCAGCGCGTAGGCTATAAGAACAGCAATTAACTGACCTGTATAAACTGTGTAAAACATGCAGTTACTATAGTGATTCTGGGCATCTATAAACACAGATAACCGCTCCTGCATCTCTGTGTGCCTGCAAACTGCACTTGATGTGACTGACGGGGCGGAGTCACGTGAAAACCGAAATAACCGACATGGGAAAAATACGTCGGTTAGAGGTTCTGAATGTCGGTTTCGGTTATATTTTGATTAATCGTACAGCCCTACATTTAACCTAACCACTGGCTTAAAACAACCCATTCACTGGGTTGAAACAATCCAATTGCTGGGTTTGTCCATTTTCAAATTATCCAACTTGGGTTGCTTTTAACCCAGCATTTTTAGAGTGTGCTGTTCCCTGTCTTGGCTTTTCATGGAGCTCATGAAAAAGATGGGTAATTTAAAGCAGAGCCATACCACCAAATGTAACTTTTGCAAAATATGCCAATAAAAAGTTGACTAAAAGTTTGTCTATAATGTTTTTGACTTAAGTGGTCCTGACTGAACTGAGTTTCTTTATGTGCTGCCCTAATTTGTTTTTCGATTTCTCCTCGAGACACGGCTGTGAGATCCTCAACAGCGCGAGAGTAACCTCACCGTCAGTACATTATACATTATACATTATTATCCACTATCAATGGCCACTTACACTAAATTAAATCAAATCAGAATCAATCTTGCGTTTTGTTGATTCCCTATTTATTTTTTCATTATTGACGTTTTAATCAAGCTAGTTGTCCGGGCAGGCAAGTCAAATTCTCTTTCATTTGACCCTTCAAATGTCCTGGTTGTCCTGTCCCGGACAAGCGTTAATGTCGCAAAGTACACTGTAAAAAAAATCAGGTCTCCAATTGAAAATTTTCTAGTGACTGATCACATCAAATTTTTTTAGTTGGCCAAATTGAATTTCTGTGAATTAAACTGCATCAATTCTCAGAAATTCAATTTGGCCAACTGAAAAATTTAGATGTGATTGGTCACTAGAACATTTTCAATTGGTTTTACAGTGTAAGTTCAAATTCAAATGTAGTATCTACTCAGACAGTATGCAATGTCAGGCTCACCGAGGCTCACTCTTATTTTGTATTGTGCTTTATTCAAGTATGAGTACATCATAGCATTTAAAATAAATCAAAACCTCTCAATGGTAAATAAGTATTCAACCACTTGCTTTGCCTAATGAAGCACCACTTTAATACAATGATTGCTCATCAAAAGTCCCTTTAGTTCACGTTTAGAGGGTCTCTGGGTTAAAGGACAATTATGAATATAAATAATAATTCAAATTAAACAGATTAAACACTTACATCAGCTATTGAATAAAAGAAAAAATCACACAAACAAAACACTCATATTTATTGGACCAAATACTCTGGGCCCCTCTGGGCCTTTGCCCTGGCGAACAATGTAAGAGGGGGGAAAATAGAGCTGGATTTTTCTGAATAATCTCCGCTCTGAGGATCAAGGACAAGGGCCTGATCTCATCTTCCACTCTCCATCTACACGGCCTTGACAGTCTGCAACAAAACAACGCAACCTTGTAGAGCATGACTTGACAAGAAGCAAGTGTAGCTCTCAGTGACAATGTCGCGATGACGGCATTGGAAAATAAATAGCTTGTTCGCACATGGTTATGTAATAAAATCATTGCTTTAGAGGACTGGACACAACAGAAACTGAGTCAGAGGAAGTGTTTGAGGAGGAGAGACGTCATGCAAGTCTCCCAACACCTAGCATTTAAAGGTCTTGCCTATTTACTCACTCATATGTTCAGCCTGGCTAATGATGGTAATGGCACGCTAACTGCCAATCAATAAGAGTGAGAACAATGTGGCAGATGACCTACAACAGCATGGGCTAGTGCGATAAGCCTGCAAGAAAGCAGCTTGTCTGATTTGATGGTTCTGCCGTTGTGCAGATGTGTTTATTTTAGATCATTTCCCCTTTCTGGGATTTGTAAGGTCAAGCGATGACAGGACAGCGAGCAATTTATCAAGAGCAATGACCCGAGGATAAAGCTATAGCGTAAAGGTGTTGAGGCCTGGAGGACTGTCAACATTTGCACGAGGAACACAAATGCATCACTCGTAAAGTCATAAAGTTGGAACAATCTATGGTGAAATGTATTAAACAATGGTTCTCAAGTTATTCAAGGAACTTCAAAACGAAAATGTCCTGATATTTTACTCACCTGCATCTCATCCTAGATGTTCATGTCTTTCTTTCTTCAGTCGAAAAGAAATTACGTTTTTTGAGGAAAACATTCCAGGATTTTTCACATAATGCACTTCTATGGCAACCAACCGGTTGAAGGTCTAAATCAATGCAGTTTCAAAGTGCTTCGTATACAAATCAGTTCTTTTTTTACCATCAATATTATAGTAGGTTAATGTAGTAGCCTAGGAGGTTAAGAGATTTGTTTTCCTTGAGAACATTTGCCATGTATTGTACCTAATATATATATCCAAAATAATCGAATATCGAATCGAATCAAAATCGAATCGAATTGCAAGCTTGTGAATCGAAATCGAATCGAATTGTGACATTTGTGTCATTACCCAGCCCTACAGGAACGTATAGGTGAGAGAGGGAGAATGAAATCAGGACATAACCTGACTTGAACCTGTGTCCCATGAGTCAACAGCTCTTATGTTTTCAGCAAGTGCACAGCTTAAAATACAAAAGCTCTGACAAAATACAGTAGAGTTTTATTGGACACAGCCTTCAACAACAGCAATCATTTGATCCACTATAGCATATTTACTTGCTATCACAACTATGCATAATTATGCGACCCATTTTTGTTGAGAATAACTGCACTAGATGGTTTAAAGTACTGCAGCTGAATTACATCACCAAATAAATAAGACTATATGCGCATCCCATAATGACATTTTTACAATGAAGCTGAAACATATTTAAACTGTAAATGAAACATCAATATTTGTCAAACAGCTGTAATCATCATTTATTCTAATTAATGAATCAGCAAAGCATGAAGCAGGAGTGAATATATTGAGTTCCATCTTAATTATTTGCATCTACAGTACTGTTCAAAAGTTTGGAGTCGTAAGATGTTTCAATGTTTTTGAGGAAACAAAATAAGAACAGCATTTATATGAAATAGAATATTTTTGTAACATTATACATGTCTTTACTGTCCCTTTTGAGCAATGTAATGCATCCTTGCTGAATATTTCACATATTTGTCACAGGGCTGGTTGTATAAACACACACGAAGATGAAGATGAAGATAAAGGTAACTTGATAATACTTAATAATTCCACACGATAATCCACAAGAACAGGAACAGAGCAACAACATCCACAATCGACGACACTGGACACTGAAGTGAAACAGAACCGAACATATATACAGGTGATAATTATAGTGATTGATGAGTGCACAGCTGAACATCATTAGTGTCCATGACAACAAAGGAGTGACGAAGGCAGACGGTGACAAAACATAATGAGTCCAAACTAACATGATTGTGACAGAACGCTCCTTCCCGGTAGGCATGACCTTGCGCCGCGGAGAAGAGGAGACGAAGGGTATGAGGGGATGGCGAAGGGATGGTTAAGGGGGCTGGCGAAGGGATGGCACAGACAGGCAGGAGGAGGTTCTGGGGGTGGACGGACGACCGGGAGGAGAATGGAGAACAGAGTCCAAGGTGGAGATGATAGTGGAGTGAATCATGAGAAGACATTGATCAGGGGATGATGGTTATTCATCTAGGCCACAGTCAGGGGAGTGCCCCACGGCGGCGTTGATGGAGGGAGGAACCAGGGACAATGACAGAGAGGATGGAGCCCACCGCGCAGCCGATGAGCTGAGGAGGTGGAGAGATGGCGAAGATCTTGACGGCAGCAACGGACGACCTCCCGAAATCGAGGAGGGGATCCAGAGGTCTGAGGGTGAGTCAGAGCGAGCTAGGGCAGAGGCGGAGCCCGAGGTAGGGTAGTCTTGCATAGCCAGACCTTCAGACTGACGGCAGAAGGTCTGGACTCTTTCGCAGCTTTCATTGGTCAAGGACCGCCCAAGAGGACGTTTGACTGACATGTAACGCAATCAATCACAGTTAGTTTTGTTCTGCGTCATGCTTAGGGGTGTGAAAATGTAAAGTCAATGTCCCTGCAATTACAGACCTACATGAAACTATAAATTATCCATTCAAGAATGTTGTGCAAGTTTCCTGCAACAATGGAGCCGTGAACTTCACATACTTTTGAAAATCCAGTGTTTAGTTGATCATGTTAAGTGCTCATTGTCACAGTTGTAAACACAATGGTGTTCTTCTTCAACGAGGGGGTATTGCGCCACGGCATTTGCTTCCAGGCGGACCGTTAAAGAACGCAACACACACATCTCGCTCCCTCAAGGAACCCCCCAGGACAACTGTGCATGTGTGACGGCACTGAGACCGACACAGTCGTCTGGGAAGGTGGTTTGATGGGCGAGATCCAAATAGTCCTCAAAATGTTTCTTGAGGGAGTGTTCTCCCTGCTCAAGGCTCATTAGTTTTACTGCTGGAAAGTCCATGGTGCAAGCAGGGGTGAAAACTACGGTGGCCCAGTAGTGCACAACACAATGAAATTTAAAAAGCATACAAAAGTTCACAACACAACGAAATCAAGCCACAACACAACGAAAAAGCCACAACACAAAGAAATAATGCCACAACAAAACAGAATCAAGCCACAACAAAACTAAATAAAGCCACAACACAACGAAAAAGCCACAACACAAAGAAATAAAGCCACAACATAACAGAATCAAGCCACAACAAAACGAAATCAAGCCACAACACAACGAAAATGCTCCTGACCACTAGGGGACTCTCGGAGTGCGGTAAAGTTAGTTTTCCTTGCATTGTTCTATAGATTCGCCAGTCTTACAAATATTTAAACACTACGATCATTTTTAAGTGTGCATATGTAGATCGACATGAAATATAATATAATATAATATAAAAGTCAGTTTTACCAATGCAATCAAGCTGTGGAATTTTAACATGTCTGTTTTTAAATGTTAAAAGTAATTTGAATTAATACAAATTATACATTTCAACCACTTGGTGGAATTGGCAGACGCTCCCTTAGGCGTCATGCGCTGTGGTATCGGGTCAAAGCGCATAAATATGCAGCTATAGTGCATACAGGTGATTTTGAATTAATATTTCATGTCGAAAAACAATGGTTAGCCAACATACTGTTGTGGTATTGATATCTTTGTAAGATTGCCGATTCTATAGAACAGTGGCAACTTTACCGTGCTCTGAGTGCCCCCGAGTGGTTGGGAGCATTTCCGTTGTGTTGTGGCTTGATTTCGTTGTGTTGTGGCTTTTTTGTTGTGTTGTGGCTTTTTCGTTGTGTTGTGGCTTGTTTCTGTTGTGTTGTGGCTTGATTTCTTTGTGTTGTGGCTTGTTTCTGTTGTGTTGTGGCTTGATTTATTTGTGTTGTGGCTTGTTTCTGTTGTGTTGTGGCTTGATTTCTTTGTGTTGTGGCTTGTTTCTGTTGTGTTGTGGCTTGATTTATTTGTGTTGTGGCTTGTTTCTGTTGTGTTGTGGCTTGATTTCTTTGTGTTGTGGCTTGTTTTCGTTATGTTGTGAACTTATGTTTGCTTTGTGTTGTGCACTACTGGGGCACCGTAGAAAACAGAACAAAAACACTGAACACAAAAACAGAAAAGAAAATCTTACAAACACGTTAAACTTTGTTTGGTGTTCTGTCACAGGGCTGGTTGTATAAACACACCTGAAGATGAAGATGAAGGTAACTCGGTAATATTTAATAAATCCACACAATAGTCTACGAGAACAGGAACAGAGCAACAACACATCCACAATGACGGAACTCACAATGACAAAACATAACGAGTCCAAACTAACGTGATTGATTCTAACCCTAAGCAAAAAAAAATTAATAAGAAAGAAAGAAAAGAAGGGTTTTCCAGGCCCATGGTTTCAATTCACTGGCTCAGGGTAAAATAAGGGTGGACCCCAGCCAATATACACACATTTTTGTCCTCCCTTATCACAGGGCCCAGGACGAGGTTTGTCCTGATGACAGCCCTAAGCATATCACTCATACAACCTAGAATAACTAATAGGACATTGATTAGGGCATCAGTGTCAAACCCAGATAAATCCATGCAACCTCGGAACCACTGATCCTTAAAAAAGCTCCCTGACCTCTGAACGAGCTTACTGCGGGACTGTCATGACTGTGCGTTTCCGTTTTCAGGAGGCCTACATTGACATAGATAAGTGGATAAGCAGTGAATAGTATGTCTGCAACACTGCAGTCACTACAGAGACCACACTATCCTATTTACACCCTGATGATGAATGCCACATATACATCACGCACTGCTGGTCTTCACCAGAGCTGGAGGGTAGGATGGTATATGGGTGTTTCATACCTGTATGACACAGATTGTTTATCTTTTCAGTATGATGAACGTGAATGGGGTGTTAAACTCTAAAACTGACAACAAGGTCACCATTAAAGTCTGCATGAAACAACTTTTTCTTCCCTATTGTGTGACATATATCTGAGTGAAACAGCTTCTCAAAAAAAGAAGAAATGTAGGGCGGGACTTGATTTTGTCCATCAGGAATTGATTGGATGGTTGTGGTTTGCTATTGCTGTGATGTCATGTGAGTGGCAGGTTGTCCCGCACTTGTGCCAGAAAACGGTTCATCAGAGAAGAGATGTCGCTGCAAGAGGGAGGGGAAGCTATTTTGATCAAAGATAATTTTTTTAACTTTAAAAAAATAATGATGTGCACGGATAAATAATTTATGATAATACTGAAATATTCCATAATAAACAAAACAAGAATTTTCCATTTTGATTTCATGGTGATTTAAAACAAACTCAAAAGTAATCCATTTGAAATGAGTGCTATATTTCAAGTCTTCTGAAGCCATATGATAACTATGATAGGAACAGACTGAAATTCTGAAAACGAAATGTATCACGGTTCCACAAAAATATAGAGCAGCACAAGTAGAGATGCACCGATGTATCGGCCGATTTTTAATCAATGTACAACCATCGGCATATCGGCTAAAGCATGAAAATGGCCGATATAACAAACCGATGATTTATTAATGAACTGCGTGAAGGCACTCAGCTGTATAATTTCTGTTGCATAATCCAAGATTATAATGTAATATTCCTGCTGCGCTGCTGTCTGCGTTTTAATGTTAATCAAACAACAAAAGACCAAAAAAAAAAAAAATCGCTCACTATTGACTAACTTTCATAATAATTCATTTCCGCGATGTGGAAAATGCAGACGGAATCCAGTCATAAAAACGGAAGTTACTGCATAATGCGGAATGTCACATAATTTGTCAAAGTTTTGATGAATAAATAAAACACAGGTCAGTACACTTAAATCAAATCACGATATATACTAGTGTCTGTTAATATTAAGCCTCAAAAGACAGTTTAAAGCTGCAATATGTAACATTTTTGCAGTAAAATATCCAAAAACCACTAGGCCAGTGTTATATATTTTGTTCAGTTAAGTACTTACAATATCCCAAATGTTTCCAACTATTTGTAAATTGTGAGAAAATTGCTATTTTAACTAAGGAACCGGGACGTGTGAGGTAGTCGGCTGTCAATTGCGTCATATCTGCGTTACCCTCGGTTTCCGGTTTTATTTTGCAGAAACGCTTTACTCTCACAGCAGTGTGAACAAGTGTCATAGCAGCCGCCGAGCGAACGCACAGAGTAACGTCATAACATCATTTTCAACACGCTCAAATGTATCTAATATGATAAACAGAGCTGCGTTACCTCATACTCATGACCGGAAAAGCAGAAATAGCGCCGGCGACTGTGGCGTAATAAAAGTCTCGCTGCTCACGAGGCGTGTGTTGCGTTCATCTTATTAACAATCACTCCAGCGGCCTTGCTCAGCTTCTAACACTCTGCTTCATACTACAGAAACGTTAACCCCTAGGAGTCTGAGCTGTTTTGGGGTCCTTTAGAAGTTTTGACATGCTCTGACATTTGTGCTTTTTTCAGTTGCTTATAAACATAGTAATGGTAAAAGTGTAATTGCACTGTATTCAGCATAAACTGGGCTACCATAATATCTAAGCAACATGTATGTAAATGCTTGTATTTTTAAGAGAATTTTTTTTTTAAATTAAGGCCTCAAAACACACAATAGATATGTGTTCACAAGGCTTTTGACTCCACGGTGTATTTGCATTGAGTTTTTGCTTCAAACTGATGTGAGAATCATTGAGCCTACTCATTCACATAAGACCATACACGGACCCACTTTATATTAGGTGGCCTTAACTACTATGTACTAACATTTTAATTAATCATTTGATACAATGCACTTATTGTGTACATACATGTTTTTACAATGTACTTACATTTAAAACAATGCCTGCATGTAATAACATCTGTAATTAATTTCTGTAGTTACATTTGTAATTACACAGTTGACACTTCCCTTACACCTAACCCTACCCTTAAACTTACCCACACCACCACACCTGTCCCTAACCCTACCCGTATCCCACCTCAATATCAGCAAAGGTGTTTTGCAATACAATTTGAACTCAGTAAGTACATTGTACTTATTTTTAAATGTAAGTACATAGTACTTAAGGCCACCTAATATAAAGTGGGACCCAAAGCACTGATTTAAAATTTGTAAGTCACAAAGCCCATATGCGAGGAGTAGGCATGTGCCGGTATCACATTTTCATGTTGCGGTTAATTGCTGAAGCTTTTATCACGGTATACGGTATTATCACGATATTGAAATAAGTTGCAAAAAAAGTGTTGTCATACTATAACAGGTTTAATAACTTTCTTATAACAAAAGAACCAAACATTTAAATACAATAAAGCAATACACAAAAATGTATAAAGTAAACAAATATTTAAAACCGATTAAGTGCAAAAGAATTATAAAGAACAATAGGTAACACTTTACAATAATGTCTCACCAGTTAATGCATTACATTAACAAAGAATGAATAGCTACATTTTTACAGTTATTCAAGTTATTCTTCTTTGATAATGTTAGTTTAAAAAAGCAACTGTTAGTGTAAGCTCAGGTCCATTAAATAATAGTTACAACTTTTGATTTTATTAATGTGTTATTAAATGCTGAAATGTACATTTAACTAAGATTATATGCTTTAGAAGTATTTTCATTGTCAGTTTGTTAATGAATGAACTAATGTTAAATAATAGAGCCTTTATTGTAAAGTGTGTGACTGAACAACAGTCAGAACATATTCAAACAGTATCTAGGGCATGTAATTTAGTCCAGATTATAATATAAAATGTTTAAGTTTGAAAATGAATAGCCTTAAGTCTTTTCACCATATCATTTTGTTTACAAGGGTTACCGGCACATGTCTAGCAAGGAGGCGTGATATCTAATGAATAATGATGAGATAACAATAGAACATAATAGGCCGCATAATGACACTGCATAATGAGCTGCATAATAAATGAGCTTCAGGTGTGTGACTGAGAGAGCAAAAAAATGCTCTTCTTATTTAGTTGGAAACTGTACTTATCTAGTAAATGCATCTTGATTTAAGAATGTTTAAATATTTAGACTATAAACAAGACATTTAAAAACATTTTAAAAAAACATTTATTGTACTATTATTTATGTTTTTGAAAGTAGTCTCGTGCTAAACAAAATAAATAAATAATAATTACAATTAAGATACAATTTATACAAAACGAAATTCACTTTAAAGAAAATAATTCTCTTTCTACAAAACAAAAAATCACTTTCTACAAAACAAAACTCCAGAATCATTTTTGACAAACCTTGATATTAAATAAAAAAATACCATTAGGCTATAATATTTAAACATCAATATGAAGCAAAATACGTTTGACTGGTACTATATTTATAGCATATGAGCAGACATTTCCGAATAAAAGCTTTATTGCTGAGCCACTAGGCTCTTTTACAATAAACACTTTATAATCTGTCCAAAACAAGCCAAATAAATCTTGTCTAAACAGTCTTGCGTGTATGTCATTTAATGTTGCAACAGGATTCATATTTAAATGGTCTTTTTGCATTTAATATTCACAGATGCTAACAGAATAAACTGACCTTACAATCAGCGGCGGAGCTTTGCATGAGGAGAATAAATCCAGGATTACTGCTCAAACGCGTCTCAAAACCATGTAGCTGAAGTAACGTTACAGTGCTTCACTAGATGTGTTTGTATGAGTTGATGTGGGCGTTGATGCGGGGGATTGTCAGTATTTGAATCGTAATAGAGCGCGTGCTGCATGGGCGTGGTCGCATCAGCGGATAATGAACTGGCTCGCGGCTGACTGACATGTATCGCTTTTCAACCAGATTACATAAACACAGAATATTTGTTTCCGATTTGGTTTACATTGTCTAAAACCTGACATTTCAGCGTTTCTTTAGACATATGTCTCATGTTTGTGAGACAAGTTTTCACTAAGCTACAGGTCATTTTCTGAAGAGAATCAGATTAGACATCATTGAGAGAGAGGCTGAAGATCGAGCATCATGTGTGTTTTCTTTAATTTGCAAAAAGCACAACGATTTGTTTAATTATTGTGATTGTACACAAAAAAAATAGAAACATAACAGATTATAATGATGTATAATACTTGCCCGAACGATAAAAAACGACAATAGAAAAAGAGAGCTGATCGCGCCGGCACGACCGTCGACTCGAGAGGGTTAATAATCGCATCCATGAACATGCATTTCTACCCGAGTCCTATCCCGATTCTTTTCCACCGGCTGTAAGGTGAAGACCACGACTGAATCCGAAATCGCCACATATACCCTCAAATATGGCATTATTTAAAGGGACAGCCATTTGTAGTGGTGTCCGAAACCATAGTGGACATTATTGAGTGCACTCATTCAATCCCACAATAACGAGTGCACAGCTGATGTACACACAACGGCTGTCCGAATTGCACTCGTTTTCATTCACTCTTCAAGTGAACTTATATTAGTGGACTAACGTAGGGATAAGTGAATGAGGGTTTAGGAGGCGATTTCGGATTCAGCCCACGTGCCCCAAGATCCTGCTCTCAAACTTCATCAAGCTACACCTTTGTTTTGAATAGGCAACCTCTAGCGGACGGAAAAGTTACATAGTGCACCTTTAAATATGAATCCTGCATGTTTCTGTGTGAATGAATGGCGCAGACGTGCGGTTTCATTTACCTAACACACACTAAAACTCGCTGTGTTGTTCAGCCTCTGCCGCCTCAATATATGAGGACATGAATGCATGAACCTCATGTTACTTCATGAGCATTTTACTGTTTCATTCAACAAAATCTATCGTCATATCACAAACACACACAGAAACTCAAAGGTCTTCACGGCAACCCGTCAAAATAAAAGTTCAGTTTAACAAAGTAATTGTGACAGAAATATATTAATGTTGTACAGTAGAATTTAGCTACGTCTCAATGTAATAATAATATATGCATTTTATTTATACAGCGAAGAATATGCTGTGTTATTTAACATTTGTTTACTTTATTTCTGTACCTGGAAACTGTTAAACTTACCTAAAAAGCACTGTTTATGTATCTTTGTTCTGTTGTATTTATGTATGTTGGTCTGCTGAATGTTAAATGGATCCAATCTATGTTCATTAGGCTATAAGTTAATGTATGTTTTTTAAACTTTGCTGATTTAAAACATGATCAAAACACTATCTATTTTAATGACAACATTTCAAATAAGAGGGCAAGTGACAAATATCGGTATCGGAATCGGCAAATAATTTTGTTAAAATCGGTATCAGCCCCAAAATATCCTATCAGTGCATCCCTGAGCACAAGGGTTTTCAGTACAAGAACTGTTTCTTGATTTCTGAAGGATCTTGTGACACTGAAGCCCGGAGTAATGATGCTGAACATTCAGCTTTGGCATCACAGAAATAAATTACATTTTATATTTCACAACTGTCAATACATCTCTTCGGAAATATTACACTTACAATATACCAGCTTTTGGTTATACCGCCCACCTTTAATCTTTTCCTTGCTATGTTATTGCAACATAAATGATCTATGGGACTAGCTCTTTGATTTTTGAGGGGGTGTAGGTCAAGACCTTATAACTTTGTGGTGGGTGTACATAATAAATCCAGCTGAACATACTGTACCTTCACTTTTCATTCCCATAACTGTCACACAGCTGTGAAAATATATCAACACTGTGTGCAAATAACTGACAAATCCATCTTTGAAAGCATATGATGTAATTCTTGTTTGCTGACAATGTTGTCAAAATATTGTCTCTCAGGATCTTCCAAATAAATATGAAAGCACAAAAACTATTTTCTATATTTGAGTTGTTCTCGGTCCTGGCATTTTTTTGATTGATTCTAAGTGCACAAAGCGAGCGCCAAGATCACACTGTTTTGGCACTGCTCTATTGTGCAGTTTCAGTACTAGATATGATAAAGCTTTTGACAGCTATTCCCTGAGCAGAATCTGAGCCATTAAAGCTACACTTTCCCAGATCAAACGACATCAGCTCTGTTCTAAAATATGTGAGCTGCCAGCACTTTATTGCATACATAAGCAGCTACCTTTGCATGTTGTAATAAAATTGCATATATATAAAATCAACAAATGCTGATTATAAAGAATTGAAATTTTACATCTGTAGACATCCAAGCAGATTGGCCGTAAAAATATACATGATTCACAAACTGTTTTGGAGCTGCTGGTTGTCATGAGTCTTTGTCATTTATAAAAGCCTGAGGTTCAAAACATCAATTAAAGGGGTCATGAACTGGCTTTTAAAAAAAATGTATACTGTTGTCAAACAAACACAATGATTTATCTCTCATCCACCCGCGATTGATTGGAATGTTATTTTTGTATTACCTGGACCGCCCGATCGGTGGATATAAGCGCGAACCATGCATCACACACACACGCCAAGTACGTTGCAGACTGCATGATCAAAACTTCCGCGGTTGTATTTTTTACTTAAAATATCAAGTCAAGAGTGTGAACGCACATCAAGAAAGGAATGTTATTTCACTATTTAAGATAGCCAGGCGGCAGGCCCGGGCTTATGTTTTGGTAGCCCGTCTGGAAAAACACATAGCCCGGGGACGTTGGGCTTTGCGAGCCCTAGCCCATACATATCCGAATCTGATCCCGATTCGCAATGAACCAACAACACCACAAATAAAGGATTCTTCAGCCTTTGACAGCGTGCTAATGTTCAGTTAGACACGTACACATAATCAACAGATATCAAACTATCTGTAACAATGCAATACTGTCACATATAAAAAACATTTTTACTCATATAAGTGTGTTTAATCTCATCCTGTCTGCAAATCCAGTCTCTTGTTTACAAACGAATCCGGTGAAATGAAAGCACAGACATGCAATATCTTCCCCACGTGAGCTGGATATTCATAAAAAATAAAGTTCATCCATGCATTCATAATATTGGAATCCGAATGAAGCTTATGAGGTACGTTTAGAAATTCTATCCGGTTTAGCTCCATGTAGGCCTGTGTTATGTTAGTGGCACGAATCGGTGGATGGGGCTACAGAATCAGGCATTGTTCTTCTTCTGTTGAGGCGATGCTTCACTACACTCAGAAGTCATAGCCGGGCACATTCTGAGATCGAGCGTTTGCTGGGCCTGGTGTCAATAAAAGCTTTTCTTTGACTAACAAGGACGTTTTCAGCTCTGAAACTTACAGGATATTCTTATATTACCATGAGCTTTTATTTATCAAAAGCTCAAGGGAAAGTTGACTTCTCAATTCATCACCCCTTTAAATAATATACAACAGCAGGACAATTTTAAGGCCACATTTTTTTACTTAGATTTCCAAGCACATCTGACAATGGTTGCTTACTTAATCCAGTTAATCTGGACACCTCTCTAATTTATGCCATGTAGCCAACTATTTGGTTGTGGGGAATCTATAGTTCCATGAACGATTAAACGTTTTCCACTATTATATTTATATGGTATTGCAAGGTATTTCAAAGAATACCATGGTATTACCACGAGTCAAAAGCTGCATGACTTAAAAAACTTTTCACCTTAATACCTCAGCTTCACTAGTGAGATACACTATATTGCCAAAAGTTTTGGGATGCCGGCATTTACATGCACATGAACTTTAATGACATCCCATTCTTAATCCGTAGGGTTTAATATGGAGTTGGCCCACCCTTTGCAGCTATAACAGCTTCAACTCTTCTGGGAAGGCTTTCCACAAGGTTTAGGAGTGTGATTATGGGAATTTTTGACCATTCTTCTAGAAGCGTATTTGTGAGGTCAGGCACTGATGTTGGACGAGAAGACCCTGGCTCGCAGTTTCCGCTCTAATTCATCCAAAATGTGTTCTATCGGGACTCTGTGCAGGCCAGTCAAGTTCCTCCACACCAATCTCATCCATGTCTTTATTTACCTTGCTTTGTGCACTGGTGCGCAGTCGTGTTGGAACAGGAAAGGGGCCATCCCCAAACTGTTCCCACAAAGTTGGGAGAATAAAATTGTCCAAAATGTCTTGATATGCTGAAGCATTAAGAATTCCTTTCACTGGAACTAAGGGGCCAAGCACAAACCCTGAAAACCTCAACCCACACCATAATCCCCCCTCCACCAAACTTTACACCTGGAACAATGCAGTCAGGCAAGTACCGTTCTTTTGGCAACCACCAAACCCAAACTCGTCCATCGGATTGCCAGACAGAGAAGCGTGACTCGTCAATCCTGAGAACACGTCTCCACTGCTCTAGAGTCCAGTGGTGGCGTGCTTTACACCCGATGCTTTGCATTGCACTTGGTGATGTAAGGCTTGGATGCAGCTGCTCGGCCATGGAAACCCATTCCATGAAGCTCTCTGCACACTGTTCTTGAGCTAATCTGAAGGCCACACGAAGTTTGTGCACCTCAGCATGCGCTGACCCCGCTCTGTGATTTTACATGGCCTACCACTTTGTTGCTGATGTTCCCAATCAATTCCACTTTGTTAAAATGCCAACCCATTCTTTCAAAAATGTTTGTAGAAGCAGTCTGCATGCTTAGGTGCTTGATTTTATACATCTGTGGCCATGGAAGTGATTGGAACACGAAGCCCCCAGGGGGCTTCAAAGGGGATATTTCATGGAAGTGAAGACGAACGATTCTAGTGATGAACAATGAACAATTATGAAAACAGCTGAACACCAGTCTGGGAGCCAGCAAAACTAGCTATGAAGACTGGTTTAAGTTTGCATATTCAGCTGAGTTACTCATAGCATACATTTCTACAGAAGCAATTAGGGAGGATTTAATGCCATTAATGCTTGGAGGAACAGCCACCACACTACAACTATCAAAGAGCTCCAGCTGTGTCAAATGAAATGGCTCCAAGCATTCCCCTGGAGCTACAGTATTTTCATCTGCTGCTCTTTATTCCACCTCAGACCTTTGAGAATAATGTTTTGACTGCAGCATCCCTAAGCCTCAAATGCATCAACATTTTCTTACATCGTAGCCTAATTGATTTAATTTTCAAGGTCCTAATGAGGTCTGATTAAATCAGTTCAACTGGTCACTCATTCGAATAATCCAACAACCGACACATCTGTGCATGGTGAACAAAGCCAATTAGCGCTGCATTACAGCGACGTCTCCAGTCATACCCATAGCTATCAAAGCTGTTTACTCCATCACATCACATGTACGGCCAAAAATAACACAAGCCAAGTCACATCCAATCATCTACAGAGGATCAGATACATACTTAGCAGAAGCAAATTGAAAGATGAACTGTAGGTTAGCTGGACAACAAAGGTTTTAATCTTTGCCTATTAATAGCAGATGCCAGCCGTTTGAGGGCAAAGCCCATTCGTGTGGGCTATGAACAAAGCACAGATTACATGTGATTCATATTCTCACGTTTCAAAAGCAGACCTTGGTTTCCTGCACAGTGCATCCCCAGGGAATGATTTTCCCATTGGCTATCTGCCTCCCCAAACAAAGATCGTGCTCAATGACGCAACACCAATGTGCACCGGACGCTGCTGAAATACCAAAGAAAGGCATAAGTGGCATCAATCAGATTTGACATTATCCAAATCTATATTTGGACTGGTGATACAGAACATCAAGCATTTAACTATATCATTCCATATTCTTTCTAGGCTTTTGCAACACATTCATTTCATCTGTAAAATTGTAACAATCAAACATATCAGAAATGGCAATGATTTTTGCATCTGTATTTCAATAAGGACTGATTGCAATGTTGATTGGTGTGATTAGTGGTACTTGCCAAGGCAAGATTAGATTTCTACTTTCTCTCTTGTACTAGCTATTGGTGCTACAAACATGAATGCTATCTATCTCAAATTGTGCAGCTTGTTGAAAAGACGTGTGCTATTACTTTGATAATCGATCTAACTTACAATTTTTCACTGGGCAGACGATAAAATGGGTCAGTAATTTTGTTGGCAGGATCTAGAAACCAGAACATTTTAGAGCTCTTTTGATTTAACCGAGAGAGTTAGCTAACCACCTGGCAAAGACCTAACAAACACTCCAAACACCATAGCAACTGCCTAGCAACCAGTAAACAATTGATTAGCAAACAGAAAAGAGGCTACAAGCATCACTCGCATTTTCTTCATAAAAAGGTTCAAATAGATGTAGCCTACAAAACAGTGCAGTAGCCTATTATAGAATAGGCATTAGATTCAGTCTCACAGGGATATTCCACTGTGAAAAAATCTTTTTATTACTTTGATCTCTTTTTGTAGAACAATTGTCATGCATCTTAGGGGTTTGCTTTGCTGTAGCTTCTTTTAACCGGCTTCAACCAACCATTTTGCTGACTCCAAAGTGTGTGATGATTTAAATATGCGGTAAAAAAAAGAACAAGACAGGCAGAGCAATAAAGCAAATGGACTTTCTTTCCTTCACAGAACATCTTAGTTGAATCTGCATGGGAGAGATTTCACAAAATTAAATCAGGTTCATTTCTCTAAAGCTTTATTTTGCAAATCAATGCTACACCTAATGCCCCTAATCATTAAATGTCCATGCTAGCTTTACAATTCATTAGGCTGAGAGTCTGTTGGCTCTTCGCTGTTGCTTGGCACAGATTTCGATGCTGCTACCCCTATACAGTATTAAAACACCTTTAAAAGATTTATGACAGGCTGTATAGGAAATGGCAAGAAAGGAGAGAGAAGCAAACTAACACTGATCAATAGAAAAGCAGCCATAAGGAACATACACCCACTTGACATTCAATCTAGAGCTCTACAATTGTTCCATTAGAAATATTATCATATAACCTTACACTTAAATACACAAATGTGCTAATTTTGGCTATTATTGATGCACACTTATGAGTAGGCTATGATGGCTCCTTAATCCTAAACTTTGAGAGCCCCAACAAAAAAGTTCTGTTCATACTGACAGCAACTTGCACAGCAAATCGACCAGAAATGATTATGATTGGGAAGAGAGAACTTAGTGATGCTTATGCTTTCCATTGACAAAAAATAAATAAAATAAACTGCACAAAAGGTTCTTTATAGTGGGAAAAAATTGTTCTTTTGAGAATGGTTCACTGAAAGTTTTGTTGGGAAAGCCAACATGATTCTTCTATCCATAGTTTTCAGTCACATGACTGTCGCGGAGCCTTGGAGGGCAAAACCGCCATAGAACGCCATAGAACTACAACACAAGCCTGTCAAATTTCCATCTTAAAACAAAAATATGTGAACAAGATGCACGTTTTGGGCACTTATGATCCATATACAGCACCTGCTGCAGTATTTCAATCACTGAAAACAGCGGGACGTTTTTAAATGCTTAACGTGAAAAACACTATAGGGTGAGTTGCACCAATAAGGATTAAATGAAGCAAAGTTTAAAGGAGTTGTTGCACCACTTCATTTTAATATTAAAATTTAAAGTATGCAACATCAGTAAGGTGTATATTGAATTTGGTATTTTAATATCACTGTCTTATCGCATTAATACTGACTACAAACCTGGTAAAAATGACGAGCGGGCAATGGAGGAGAGCCTTGTTTTGCCCTCCAGGTGGGCGTTCCTATAAGCGTGTGTGACGACACGTGAAAACTATGGATAGCCGAAATCTAGACATACCCTGTGTAATTTGCAGCCAGGGTCATCGAGCAACTCTCAGTCAAACCAAACTCTAGTCAGGCCAATCACATCGTGTATAGAGTTGGTGGGCGGGCTTAACATAATGACGGTTCCGTGTGAATTTCCTGCTACTTCCCTGCTAACAAAGAACGCCACTGAAGTAATTCTTAAAAAAGGAAGATGTGTTTGGAGTTTTGCCGACCGGATACGGCAAAAGTTTAATCTATCAACTAGCTCTGCTGGTGGGAAAACGCATGGGACCCACTTGTGATTGTTGTCTCACCACTGATAGCGCTCTGGTTGATTGTAGCACTATCCTATTGCGTGCAGAGGGAATTTGAAAGACAACCGTTTACCCCGCCCCTCAGATTGAGCCCTGCCAATGGTGAGTTCCCAGACCCAACATCTTGATGTGGTTCTGGCTTGTCAAACTCCCTTTTTGGAACCTTTATTTTTTAAAGGGGTCCTATTATGCTTTTCCACTTTTTCAACTTTAGTTAGTTAGTTGTGTAATGTTGTTGTTTGAGCATAAAAAATATCTAGTCCACTCCAAAGGGAGAGATTTTATTTAACAGAATCCACTTTTCAACGTGATTTTTACAGATCTTATGAAGTTACAATATCACTCATTTAAAGGAGGCGAGGCCTGGTTGAGCTGCATTAGAGAAGATAATGTTTTGTGCACCCCATTTCCAAAAATCATTTGTTTGACCTTCTTAAGAGTGACAAACTTAGAGTGGTTTAAATGTATTTTAAGCTGTTCCTGAACATTAAAACCAAACGTTTATCTGTGTGCAGCACATTTTATGGAGAACAGCTTGTTTTCTGTAGCGTTTGTAAACTCTTGCTTTTGTAAGACGGTTCACTGCTCCTTAGGAAAATTAGCCATGGTTTTAAGATCGATTACTATTTGTATTACCTTAGTTTTCAAACAAATGTCATGATTAAATGGTGTATAACATTGTATCTATAATGTATAAGGACACTTCCTGTGAAATCTGTGCTTGCAAAGTTTGTGCATGAAATCCGTTCTGCACGATAGTTCGTTAACATTGTCAGGGTATAAATCAGGCTTGAATTGGTTTGAAATTGACGTCATCATTAATATTTACACTAGAGAAGAACTCGCAGTTATGGAGGGGCAGGACATTTCCTGAACACTTGCTAAGCGTTGCCAATCACAACCATAGACTGTAAAAAAACAGTTGTATCATCAACAGTTGTCCCTCACAGTTGTCATGAAGGGCAAAATTAGCTCTATAGACCAAAACCACAATTTGTACTGTAAACATGTTTTTTTTCTGCTGTAAAGTTGGGCATTTTAACATGGAGCTCAATGAGATTCTGCTCCCTTCTAGAGCCCTAGTGGCCAGTCAAATAATTGCAGTTTAAGTCACTTCCGTATTGGCTTCAAGAGAAACTGGGGGAGGAATTGCAGTTTAAGTCACTTCCGTATTGGCTTCAAGAGATATTGGGGGAGGAATTGCAGTTTATGTCACTTCCGTATTGGCTTTAAGAGAAACTGGGGGAGGTTGCCGCTTGATCACAACACACTGGTCCAGCTAACCAATCACAGCACATTTCTGAAGGAGGGGCTTCATCAAAATCGGTGTGTTTGAGCTAGACTGGGGAGAGAGGGGCTGTAATAATGTAAAAAAATTTAACAATCAATGAAAACATATTCTAGTACACCCCAAAAACAAAATCAAGACTTCATAAAAGGGCATAGGATCCCTTTAAGAGTATAAGTTCTTTTTAGTAAATCAACACAACCACTGTAGTCCGACTTTCAATTATGAGTCAGTGTTTTCTTCTAATGAATCAAAATCATACAGTGCAACCAATGACTTGTGAACAAATTATTCTCATGAGCCGGTCATTTGTAGTGAATCAAAAACAACTCAACCAGTAAAGTCTGAAATAAAACACATAACATTCCATTCACACAACACAGCCAGTATTCGGAGAAAAAAAAAATGAATGCAGTGTGTTACCACATGGATCGTTTGTTTAGCATTTATCAAATAAGGCCAGTTAATGGACTGCATGTTGTCTGTAATAAGACTGAAAAGTCTGTGTGGAATTAATTTGTTTGTGTTTTTTTACAAATATGTAGGCCTATTTCTTAGTTCTTAGTATTTCTAGTACTAGAATCATTAATGGCACGCTCCATTATATTCCTATCTCTATTTATTTATTATTAGCAAGAGATGCCGATTTCTAGTGACATGAGCAACGTTTTTTAGTGACATGAATGACGAATGCTGTCAGAATCTGGGGGGGTTTAACACAGGCATCATTGGGTTTATAAATGTTGCATTTAGCCAAACACGAAATGTAAAATATAAGACAGTTGTTTTAAAACAGCATTGATCGTAATTTACAACACTTCTCCGTACACCTACAGTCTAGGCTTGTGACACACATAGTGTGCCATGCATGAAGTCACTGTGCTTTCATAAATAATTCACAACTGCGAGGGTTCCAGTGTAAGATCGATAAGAGCTCCTTGTGAATGCGACCCCTTATTCTCCCGTCACAGACAATTTATCCAGCGCAAACACAGACACAGGCTTTATTTGACAGAAAGTGAGAGTTGTAAAGCTTCACAACATTCAACAATATGTTTTATTTACTTGAAATATGGTACATACAGCTCAGAGCAGACAATAAAATAAGCTGATGTCTTGGTGCAAGACATTTTGACAGTTAGCAGGGGAGGATCAAACTCAAAGCCAGGATATCTTGGTCCCTAGATTGTTGCGGTGTATTTTTAGGTCCGATATGATGATGCGCTCAAATCCGGCGATTTAAGATAACAAATAACAGATAAGAGTGAGACCTCTGGCACTTTATAACCCTCCGGTGCCAGATTTTATACAACAAGCCCTGCTATAGTAGAGCCTAGGATCAGGCCTTATCACTAGAGCCCTGTGGGGTCTTTAACTCCTTACTGAAGGAGGAACACCACATGATGTACCCCATATGGTGAGATGCATAAAAGCCCACGTCGTTAGCAATGTGCACCTCTGCAAACTACAGCTGATTCATCAGTGTCCCCTGCAGAATACATCCATGCAATCACAAAAAAATGGTAAAACAAAAGATATTCATATATTATATGTAAATTCTTAATTTGGCCGAGAGCAAAAAATTATTATAATATATGGTAAAAACCTTTTTTTTTATATTATTTAATTATTGTTTTAATTATTATAATATTTGGTAAAAAAGAACAGTAAGTTCCCGGTAACACTTAATTTTAAAATTAGTGCTTACATGTACTTACCATAGTAATAACAGTAAATTATGCATAAACTAACCCTTAACCAAACCCTAATCCTACCCTAACCCTATACACTGTAACAATGACACCTTAAAATAAAGTGTAAGAAAGTTCCCTTATTATATACAGTGAAAGACTAAAATAAATCTAATGGGATATTCCATGTAATTTTGCTAGCAAAATATTTTCTGTATTTCAGAAGTCATTTGAAATATTGATGTACTCTAATACATTATGTTTTTTTATCATCATTTTTATATGAAGCCCATATGAACCATATGAAACAAAATAAAATAGAGAGATTTTATTTATGAATGTATGTTTAATGTTTTATTTTACTTAGTTTGGTGCCATGACTTAATTACTCAATTCTTTCAAATAAAATAATAATAAAAATACAATTTAAAAATTTTAAATTAAATAAAAAATGGATTAATTAAAATAAAACAGAAAATGTCTTCTGACTGAAAATTACATCGGCGATGACCTACAGCCAATGAGAGAGCAAGATACAGGGCAACGGGAAGTTTGGGGAGGCGTTATAGACCAGAATATCAGTAATTAAATAGATATTTAAATCTTTTTCTCCTTTTTGCAGCAAATCAGCGCACAGACCATTTGGATCGCAAACTTTCTGCAGGCTATCATTTTTAATAACAATTCCAGTCTCGCGTGAGACCGGGCAGAGTTGTCGGCGATTCTTCCTATTGTAAAGTCATGCAGTGTGAACCCTTTGAAATTAGTTTTATATTCAGTAATGTATTTCATAAAATGTGTGATCAGATATGATAGTGCATGTGTATAATATATTGCAGATATATTTGCTCTTGCAGTAAACACAGACATAGAGAAATATATAATGTAATATAATTCTTATATTTACTTACACTTTATAAATGTTTCATATTTCCAAGCTAGTTAACTATAGCACAAGCACACCTGCATGTACTAAAAATAGCAAAGAGACTATCACTGTGCTGAAGAGAGCACAGCCATTACTATATAATCTATATGGTGTTTATATGTAATCTTAATGGTGTTTGGCCAATCGTCATCCTAACCACAGGCTCTACACTTCAGCAAATGGTAACCCCAAAAACTCGCACACACCAAAAAACCTTTTAAATTACAAAATAATACAACTTAAAACACTAACAGATCTCCCCCTGAATGCTACCCCAGATAATCATGCAATGTGAAAAGAACTGTGATCCGACAAGTTTGAAAAGCGTGCAGTGTGAACCCGGCATTACGCAAATAAACCTGTTATGACCACAAATTTCAGAGAATTTCTATGAAACTGTGAAATTTCTGTGCCACTAGCAGTAACTAGTTCAACTGCAAAAATAATTATTGTTTTCAAATTGGTCTGTTAAAACGTTTTATTTTTAATTATTACATATGACTATTATTCAGTAAATGCCGGGGAAATGTGTAGTAGTATTGTAAGTTTCAATGTGTAAAAAAATATACTTTTAAGTAATAATCATGCGTTATTGTTCATGTAGCAAGCTGCGATGCTTTCTATTGTTTGTTTACAGCAGAATATTTATGTAATGCATGGACCAATTGGTGGAATGAATGGAGAGTTGAGCTCTCTTGGGATCTTGCCAGTGAAACACTTGAACAGAAGCTGTCATGCCTTTCACTAGAGCCTTGATGATACTCTGAGGGAGGCTGAAACAGAATGAGTATCAGCTGTTAAAAGAGAAAAGAGAGGCCAAGGCATCTTCAAGGCCAAATTTTGATCTGTTGCATACTGTCGGTTTAAATCAATTTAATCTTTTTAAATGCCTGCTCTAAAAGACTATAAAAGACTATAAAAGACTTTGGTTACAAATAAGCACCGAAAGCTCCCAATGCTTTGTCGAAATAATGTTTCAATTTGCTTGTTGAATTTGTTTTATAATCCTCTTGAACTCCAGAGGTACACTGAAAAAAACAATAAGTAAGATTTACTTCATTTTTCTTTGGCAAGTTTTTGCACGCATATTTTTAAAGTAAATTTCACATATGGAATTAATTAAACTCTACTTAACGAAGTTAAATAAAATTAACAAAGAAAATAAGTCATTTTAACTTGGCCAGTAAAAGGTTGAGTAATTTCTACTTAGTTGAAGTTTCCATTGCAATACATTTTACTCAAAAAATTGAATTAAACCACACTTTTAAAGTGATGCTTATTTTTGCAATTGAACTAGTTACTGCTAGTGGCACAGAAATTTCACAGTTTCATAGAAATTCTCAGAAATTTGTGGTCATAACAGGTTTATTTGCGTATTGCCGGGTTCACACTGCACGCTTTTCAAACTCGTCAGATCACAGTTCTTTTCACATTGCATGACTATCTGGGGTAGCATTCAGGGGGAGATCTGTTAGTGTTTTAAGTTGTATTATTTTGTAATTTAAAAGGTTTTTTGGTGTGTGCGAGTTTTTGGGGTTACCATTTGCTGAAGTGTAGAGCCTGTGGTTAGGATGACGATTGGCCAAACATGTACATTTTAACCATTTGAAAAAGAAATCCTGACTGGAAACTGTTCAAATTCACATAAAATATTCTAATGTGAAGTTGTTGTAATATATAAATTGTTAATGTTAAATTCATCAAGGTAGTTTTCTTCTATGAGCAAGTAGGAATTGGGTAACTTTTTATTTTTTTACACTGTATTCATCAACAGATATGAAAACTTGAAACTTTTTTTTTTCTCTCTCTCTCTCTCTCTCCCAGGCGGGCAGCAAAGCAGAGAAGAGACACAGGCTCAACACAACTGTCTGCACCCTCTTAAGAACTCCTGGACTTTTGAGTTGATGGGCTAGTAGTGGTGTGAGCCTTTATAGTAAACCCCCCACCTCCCATGTTCCCCTGATGATGGGCTCTCTGGACATCTGGAAATGAGCTGGATTCTCCCGTGAGACTGTAATTTTTGTATGAAAAAAAAAGTGGATACTTTTATAAGTGTGTAATGTGTTGTTGAATAGTGTGTTAATAAAACAAAGAAAAGAGGCCATTGTATTGTTGTTAATTGCGGAAGACAGAAAATTACAGTATTTTATTGTAATATTTACAAATAACAGGAATATTTCATTGTAATTCTGTCCTGTAAAATTACAGGAAATTCCTGGCAACTGAGTTGCAGTAAATTATAATAAATTACAGCATTTTACTGTAATAATCACAGTAGTATTGCTGTATAAATACAGTACTTTATTGTATTAAAAAAAACAGGAAAAATACTGTATCTTACTTGCTGTACATTTACGGCAACTAGTTGCCAGGAATTTCCTGTAAAATTACAACAAATTTTTAACAGTGTAGTGTTGTAGTCAAGACCACATAATCCGAGACCAAGTCGAGACCAAGACCAATGTGTGTTGTGTGTTGAGTTACCACCTGATAAATGATTTATTTTTTATAAATAAATATAATTAGAATAAGAAACTATATAGAGCTTTTACCAATCAAATGAAATTTCTAAATAAATCATACAATGCACAGGCAATATATTAATATCCCAGCAGTTGTGGGACTTGACTGGTCTTGAAGCAAAATCCAGAGTCCTCTGAGACCCGAGACAAGACCGAGTACAAATGTGGTCGAGACAGAGACAAGACCAAGACCTTCAAAAAATGGTCTTAAGACCGGTTTCAAGACCAAGACCGGTCTCGAGTACTACAACACTAGTGTATGCTTTACTTAGAAACATCTAAGTCAGGGGTCTCAAACTCACGGCCCGCGGGCCAATGGTGTGTGTGTGTGTGTGTGTGTGTGTGTGTGTGTGTGTGTGTGTGTGTGTGTGTGTGTGTGTGTGTGTGTGTGTGTGTGTGTGTGTGTGTGTGTGTGTGTGTGTGTGTGTGTGTGTGTGTGTGTGTGTGTGTGTGTGTGAGAGAGAGAGAGTTGGCCCGCCCCTCCCTCGTGCAGTATAATTGGTTGACACCGCGTGATTGACAGGAACAGACGAACAAAGCTGATCAGACAGTCGAAATTAATGTGGTCTAACAGCGCTCGTCAATGTCAAAATGATTGAGATGGCCAATCAAATCAAAGTAGGCGGGGTTTACGTTCTCTTTTGGCTCGTGCACACTGCTCAGTCTTCACACACAGACGAGAGCGTCAATCTATCGCTTAATGCCGTTGCTGAGAGAGACTCTATTCTTTCCGGTGAAATCACAAAACAAAATCTTTGATTTTAATGCCGAAAAACTATATGAGAGCGGATTAGAACCCGGAACCTTTGACACGGTTGACAAAAATTCTACCACCAGACCACTAGAGAATCCATCAGTAAATCACAGATCTATGTATTTATTCACTCACTCATGCAAAGAATATCGGGACTAATAATATATTTGAAATATTGTTTACAAATAGTCCCAAAAAGATTATTTCCCAACTAGTATTAGACCTAGAATTTTGCTCGCCGTTCTGTTTGACCTGGTTATGGCCTTGCTGTGAATTAGTCTATTATTTAAAATAAAATTAAAATCATTCATTATTTCATATAACATGATTTAATTCCTATAGGCTATATTTAGTTCAAATTCAGAGGAACAGTTCATGTTCAGAAGAAACATTCATGTTGAAGAACTGTTAATAATAAGGATTGAGAAGATTGGATTAGTTGTGCTACTTTTTTTTGGAATACTTGAAACATTTTTTATGTGTAATACTTGATGCGGCCCAGCCTGACCCAGAGTCTACCTCCAGCGGCCCCCAGGTAAAATGAGTTTGAGACCCCTGATCTAAGTAAACAACACTAATAGATATTGTGTAGATATCATATCATTTCTACTTAGTTGAAGTTTCCATTGCAATACATTCTACTCAAAAAATTGAATTAAACCACACTTTTAAAGTGATGCTAGTGTTGTAGTCAAGACCACATAATCCGAGACCAAGTCGAGACCAAGACCAATGTGTGTTGTTGAGTTACCACCTGATAAATGAATTATTTTTTATAAATAAATATAATTAGAATAAGAAACTATATAGAGCTTTTACCCAATTACATTAATGATGTTTCTAAATAAATCAGACCATGCACTGGCAATATATTAATATCCCAGCAGTTGTGGGACTTGACTGGTCTTGAAGCAAAATCCAGAGTCCTCTGAGACCCGAGACAAGACCGAGTACAAATGTGGTCGAGACAGAGACAAGACCAAGACCTTCAAAAAATGGTCTTAAGACCGGTTTCAAGACCAAGACCGGTCTCGAGTACTACAACACTAGTGTATGCTTTACTTAGAAACATCTAAGTAAACAACACTAATAGATATTGAGTAGATATCATATCTACATAATAGAAGTAATGTGGTACTTGAACACAGAGACCTCAATACTTGGTACACAATACACAATGTAACATTCAATGGATCGTTTTTGAGTATAAATGTGTCATTGTGGGTAGAAAATTAACTCCAAATGTCACAAAAAGGCAAGTTACTAAAGCTATAATAACAACAAAAGCAATGTTGTAAATACAGCGAAAAATCAACCTCATTAAATATTCGAACCCCAGTGCATGATGGGAACACCAGTATCAGAAAAGTTGAGTAGTTTTATTTTATAATGCTGATATTTACGCTTTCATTTCTACACGTTTGAATTGAGTACTAATATAGAATGTACTTACATTTTTTAATTCTTGCCTGAACTTTTTCATGTAGAAATTAAATTTGTTTTTTTGTAGTATTTACTTCCCCACAAAATCATTTTTATCACTGAAAAAAACAATAAGTAAGATTTACATAATTTTCTATTTAAAGTTTTTTGCATGCATATTTTTAAAGTAAATTTCACATATGGAATTAAGTTAACTCTACTTAACTAAAGTAAAAGGTTGAGTCATTTCTACACTCTAAAAAAAAAAGGTTCTATATGGCACCAAAAATGGTTCTTCGTCGTAATCATAGAGGAACCACTTTTGGTGCTATATAGCACCATATCTTAACATGTTCTGTATATGGTAGCGGTGCTATATAGCACCATAGTTAGCGGTGCTATATAGCACCTTAGTCAAAGAACCGCTGAAGAACCGCTGAAGCACCAAAGTTGGTGCTATATAGCACTAAAAAAGGTTCCCCTATGATTACGAGCCAAGAACCATTTTTGGTGCCATATAGAACCTTTTTTTTTTTAGAGTGTACTTACTTGAAGTTTCCAATACATTTTACTCAAAAAATGTAACATTGAATTAAACCATGCTTTTAAAGTGTATGCTTTAATTAGACATATCTAAGTAAATAACACTATAAATATTGTGTAGATATATCTACATATTAGAAGTAACGCAGCACCTGAACACAGAGATGTACACTTGGTATACACTGTATAATACACAGTGACGGGAAAATTCGATGGATCATTTTTGAGTAGAAAATGAACTCCATATGTCACAAAATGGCAAGTTACTAAACCTAACAACAAAAGCAATGATAAAACGATGTAAATACAGCAGGAAAACATCGAAAAATCAACCTTATTAATTATTCGAACCCTAGCACATGATGGGAACACCAGTATCAGAAAAGTTGAGAAGGTTTACTTAATTTTATAATGTTGATATTTACGCTTTAATTTCTACAAGCTTGAATTGAGTGCTAATATAGAATTTACTTAATTTTTTTAATTCTTGCCTGAACTAACTTTTTCATGTAGAAATTACATTAGTTTTTTCTGTAGTATTTACTTCCCCACAAAATAATTGTTATCAGTGTAATGTGAAACAATGTGAAAAGGTGAAGTGTGTAATTATGAGTGTTTTAAAACAAAACACTCCCCCTGCCTGCCATTGGCCAATAAACAGACAGACACTGTCTCCGTAACCATTGGTTGAGCTTTTGTTGCCGTGGCTGGATGGGAACAGAGAAATATTTTGGAAAAACATCTTGATGGAATCAACCTACGATTAGTTTAAAAATTCTTTCAGTTATTCAAATTGAATATGTAGACACATCTATAAAATATTGCCGCTGCATTTTACTGCAATTGCATCACGGCTCAGTTTCATCACTTTCTCAAAGTACTATGATTTTCAAGATATTTCACTTGCAATAATTGCTTTAGATACGATCCATGATAAACATATCACTGTCACAATCCTTTCAGATAATGAATCTATTTCTGACTTGTGATTTTCCAACTGCATTTTGTCAGTAAACAATAACTTTACATGTTAAAATAGCCGAAAGAAGTAAAACGACAAATCTGGGCATCAAATCTGCTTTTCTTGTTTAATTGCCGGTCTTCTGACATATGTGTGAAAGCAGACGAGCAAGTGTGAACGTGCAGCACCAGCGGTAATGGAGAAAATAAACTGTGCCAAACGATACTTTCTAGTCCCGTGAGCACAATTAACATCATGAGCAGGCAGACACCGCTGCAAAGTTTCTGTTATCATCAACAAGGCCAATTAAAAATAGATTCTCCATGGGCGGCACCCAGCAGGAGATGCTCTAACTGTACCATGGCACAACATACACACACCCCTTTGGGACCGAGACACATTCTGCCGTCGAGATTGATTGATGTAGAAGGGCAGCTCTAGATCACAGCAATTTATCGTGCGATTTGATGTATGCTCTACAAAGAAACGTCTGTTTTCAGCATTATACGGACAAAACTGCCAAAGCGATTCGAAATCCGTCCACTATACTTGAATCCAGAAAACAACAAGATAGCATTAATGCTTAGCATACAGGTTATTATTATATCATTAAGTGTGCTGGTATAAAAAAATGACAGCCTTTGAAAGCCAGATCCTGCCCTCTGTCAGTAAATCTTGCGAGGGTCATTGAACTGTTCTGGGGAAAGATGAGACTTATCAATGTGTAATTTCATGTGTGATTTAACCCTGCTGGAGGCTCATCCATTATCACAGTGCACAAATATGACACTCTTTTGTTACCAACAACACCAATACAGTATACAAAAAAAGACAGCATCCATAGCAACGAACAAAGTGCTCTTATACCCGAATGTAAAAGCAAAAAACTCGTTATAGTGGAAAGGACACAGTGGCCGTTTGAGTAAATGCTTCTAGATGGGAAGATAATGAAACTGCTGTGTCTCCTAGGCAACTTTAACCACCTTTAACTTAGCAACTAAATTATCACAAATGTCACAATATCAGTTCTCCAGGGCTTTCAAACATGCTATTAATTCAATTAAAGATGAAATAATAAAATACATTTTAATGATGATTAACTCTTATAATGTAGTAAAATAACAACTTTTAGAAGGACACTTCACTAACTTTATATTGTTTGCTTTTTGTTATGTGTGCACTAATTTACGTCCATGAAGCAGAACTGGAGACATAGATGAATAATTTACATTCAAATGAATATATTACATCTGTAATAATCCTGCTGGAAAATCCAGTTTAAGCTGTTTTGAAACATGTTTCTAGCTGGACATCAGCTGGTTGACCAGCAAAACAATTTGACTGAGAAACCAGCTGACAACCAGTTTGTTGCTCCAATATGATCTATCAGCATAGACCATCTCAGATCAGTTAGAAACCAGCTGTAGTGCATGTCCCTTTTACATATCAAATCCAAGGTCAGTGTGATTTCAGACACGTATACACCAATGAATAAAACAATGGAAGTGTAATGAAAAAAGAAAATAAAGCCTATCATAGTTCTTTTCTAGCCTAACCTTTTGTCATCGTGGAAACCTTTCATCAACGCATTAATTCAATTGCATTCGTTCAATAAATAGATCTGAATAAAACCTGCAATTTCTCTTGATATAGTCCATTCCTTCATGTGTTGGACGCGTAGGGTATATTGCATGGTCACAGTGAATTTGAACTGGGCAGATGACACTCGGAATAGGAACAATAGATTTCCCCTACGACAGCTTATTTAACTACTATCCATACACATTCATAACACGTGGTTCGTTCATTTACTTACTGTCCTGTCGTTTAAGCTGCATGTAAATGAACGGACAGCTTTAATGCATCAGTGAGCATCTGGACAGACCCGCGCACATAAAGAACTTCAAAACGCGCAGTGATGCTCTCCACATACGATTCTGGCACATCTCTAACCCTCTCTGTCTGTCTCATGACAGTCCTGCAACAGAGCTTTTACTCACTCCGAATACGAAGCAACTCCTCGAAGCAGAGTTATCCGGGAGAACACTCCGAATCAGTACCAACAGAGGCTATCCGTGAGGGGAACTCCGCATATTGAGACCATGTTCGTCGTGATTCTCCTTCTCTGACACTGAGTCCACCGCGAGCGTGCACAACTACCTCGCGCGCCGCTGATATCACGCGAGAGCGCGCATAGCCAAACACTGCCTGACAGACAAAGTATGTTCATATGTGTGATATAATATAATATAATATAATATAATATAATATAATATAATATAATATAATATAATATAATATAATATAATATAATATAATATAATATAATATAACATAACATAATATAATATAATATAATTTAATATAATATAATATAATATAATATAATATAATATAATATAATATAATATAATATAATATAATATAATATAATATAACATAACATAATATAATATAATATAATATAACATAACATAACATAATATAACATACTATAATATAATATAATATAATATAATATAATATAATATAATATAATATAATTAATATAATATAATATAATATAATATAATATAATATAATATAATATAATATTATATAATATAATATAACATAACTTAACATAACACACTATAATATAATATAATATAATATAATTAATATAATATAATGTAATGTAATGTAATGTAATATAATATAATATAATATAATATAATATAATATAATATAATATAATATAATATAATATAATATAACATAACATAATATAACATACTATAATATAATATAATATGATATAATATAATATAATATAATATAATATAATATAATATAATATAATATAATATAATATAATATAATGAATATAATATAATATAATATAATTAATATAATTAATATAATATAATATAATTAATATAATATAATATAATATAATATAATATAATATAATATAATATAATATAATATAATATAATATAATATAATATAATATAATATAATATAATGTAACGTAATATGAGACTATAATTTTTTGCACACTTAGTTATGGCTACATAATTATATAATATGTGAATGGGAATAACATATATATTCCCATTCGCACATGGCTCTCATTTATCGTCCGACTCCTTTCATAGTCGATTATACCAGACACTAACTCGGTGACCTACCGCTCTGCGAGTCAAACTTAATCTGTCTCTACTACCTTAATCACTTTATGCAATCACAATCATCCCCTTTAACAAACAAAACGGTAACCCTCCGAACTGGCTGAGGATAATCACCTCTCCACACGGCCACATGGCAGCAACTTCATCCCATTTGTCAATTCCAAAAATAAAATGAACTCTGGTGGCCCAAAGGCATGTTTAATTATGAAGTGATAGAGGATGTCTGTAGACCAAAAGACTATTGATCTAAAATAGTGACAAAAAAGATTATTTTCTGAAAAATGTATGAAGGGGTGATTAACTGTGAAAAGGACAACCCAACTCTCTTGAGAAAGGGCAGATGGTGGAGGAACTAAAAGGAGAAATTACAGTTACCAATCTAAAATTTGACAATTAAAGCAATATGACTACATCACATGTCCTGTTGCTTTGCAAAATCCTGATTTGTTTGGTTTATGGGCATTTGACCTATTGTCAGAAAAACAACAGGATGGAACCCAACCAAAGCTTTCAAGCCAAAGTAAGATGTTCAAACTAAAGTAACTGATACTTCTTGTGCTGTTTAACACTACTCAGTTAAAACGATCACTTGGGTTCTGATGTGATGGTGACATAAACAGTGGCTTGATAGAAATAGAATACAGTGTCCTTAATCTTCCCTGAGATCCATTAATATAATTAGTATTATCTGCTTGGACTACAAGGAGGAAGGCATGAAAACGTTGTATGTAATGAATATACACTTTAAAATGAAAATGATCAGATTCCAGAAGTACACATTTGCCACTTGTCACTTTCCCTGCGATGGGGAAAGGACTGGTCTCACAGAACGGTGGCCCTTTCATAAGACATTCTGGGCCAATTACAGCTCTTATGTAAAGTATCACTTCTGCTTCATCTCACAAATAAGCCTAGTCATTTTTGGAAGTCAATTGGCTGCATGAAAAGGAAAATATGTTTATCCTTACAAATAACTAGCTACTAAAGAGACAAGATTATACCGACTTAATGTTGGGAAACATGATCTCGGTGGAAGATTTTTACTGCCATTTATGATCCAAGTAATAGTGCATGCAAATCCGACATTCACATCATGACCAATAACATTTCCCTGAGCAAATTTCTCAGAACACAGATATTCTAGACTTCCCTTTGCCTCAGTGCCAATTACCTGGAATTAGCAACAGATTGATTTCCATGACTGTACAGCTGTTTCCATGAACTGACTCCAGATTTTCTTGCATGGTTTCTATTTCATTACTGAATATTTTTTTCATGCATTAATGATGTAGACGTTTGATTTCACCATAAGAACATTAAAGCGGATATCTGACCAAGTGCACATGCTGTAGTTGCACAATTTATAATCGACATTATTAACCCTCTGGTGCTGTTAGTGTGTTGGTCAAAAATGACCTTTTTGTTTATTTCAATGAAATGATTACTATATAATCATGTTTTTGGTACTAAATGATATACACTCACTTAAAGGATTATTAGGAACACCATACTAATACTGTGTTTGACCCCCTTTCACCTTCAGAACTGCCTTAATTCTACGTGGCATTGATTCAACAAGGTGCTGAAAGCATTCTTTAGAAATGTTGGCTCATATTGATAGGATAGCATCTTGCAGTTGATGGAGATTTGTGGGATGCACATCCAGGGCACGAAGCTCCCGTTCCACCACATCCCAAAGATGCTCTATTGGGTTGAGATCTGGTGACTGTGGGGGCCATTTTAGTACAGTGAACTTATTGTCATGTTCAAGAAACCAATTTGAATTGATTCGAGCTTTGTGCCATGGTGCATTATCCTGTTGGAAGTAGCCATCAGAGGATGGGTACATGGTGGTCATAAAGGGATGGACATGGTCAGAAACAATGCTCAGGTAGGCTGTGGCATTTAAACGATGCCCAATTGGCACTAAGGGGCCTAAAGTGTGCCAAGAAAACATCCCCCACACCATTACACCACCACCACCAGCCTGCACAGTGGTAACAAGGCATGATGGATCCATGTTCTCATTCTGTTTACGCCAAATTCTGACTCTACCATCTGAATGTCTCAACAGAAATAAAGACTCATCAGACCAGGCAACATTTTTCCAGTCTTCAACTGTCCAATTTTGGTGAGCTTGTGCAAATTGTAGCCTCTTTTTCCTATTTGTAGTGGAGATGAGTGGTACCCGGTGGGGTCTTCTGCTGTTGTAGCCCATCCGTCTCAAGGTTGTGCATGTTGTGGCTTCACAAATGCTTTGCTGCATACCTCGGTTGTAAAGAGTGGTTATTTCAGTCAAAGTTGCTCTTCTATCAGCTTGAATCAGTCGGCCCATTCTCCTCTGACCTCTAGCATCAACAAGGCATTTTTGCCCACAGGACTGCCGCATACTGGATGTTTTTCCATTTTCATACCATTTTTTGTAAACCCTAGAAATGGTTGTGCGTGAAAATCCCAGTAACTGAGCAGATTGTGAAATACTCAGACCGGCCCGTCTGGCACCAACAACCATGCCACGCTTAAAATTGCTTAAATCACCTTTCTTACCCATTCTGACATTCAGTTTGGAGTTCAGGAGATTGTCTTGACCAGGACCACACCCCTAAATGCATTGAAGCAACTGCCATGTGATTGGTTGATTAGATAATTACATTAATGAGAAATTGAACAGGTGTTCCTAATAATCCTTTAGGTGAGCGTATATGCAGTATAGTTATAACCCATCTATTCACTTTTTGAGCATGGACCTGAAAATGAAATTTCCAACTTAAACTGTCATAAATTTTAGTTCTGTCAGGACCACTATCAGATGATTGAGCTTACATGCTGTGATAGCACGCTTCTCACACTCGCTTGTCACACAGAAGAAGAAGAGAGACTTGAGAGTGCTTGCCAAAACCATTCACACACATTTTGCTAACTGGTAAGCAGCATTAGTAGCTCATCTTCTTCTTTGTCTATACTTCTTCGTCGTATCAATGTGTGCTCGGTCAGAGCATCATTTGTTCTTGAGCGCCACCAAGTCGTGTTTTACTGTAAATTCAGCAGCTCCAGGCATGGGAACAAAAGCGCCGATCTCATTGGTCGGCCAGTTTTTAACGAGCCGCATCAAAAAAAAAAAAAAAAAAAAGGTGTTTTTAAAAAAATTACGCTTTTACGCTTGCTGTTTTGCGAGTCGGTGTGCACACTCACATTGGCGCCCTTTGTTTAGTCACGAGGTATTATACGTTGGTGTTTAATGTTGGCGATAAACACACACGAAAATCATCCCGGTGTGAACATCAATACACTTGATGTTTGACTTCAGTTTGGTCTCTTTTTAAAGACGACAATTGTCAGATTATTGCAATTAAGTGAAAACAGTTTCAAAAAAGTAAACTTGGAAAAAAAGTTATAAAATTTTACGTATATTTTATTTGAAAAATGCACAAAAATACCATTTTCAATTTTTTATATGAAATATATATTTTCCAATTTCTTTAAAAACCATGAGAAAATCAAAGCAATAAATCTAAATAAGCTGTGTTCCAAATTTGAGGTTGATATCTCAAAAAATTACCTTTCAGTAAGAATTTGTTTGTGTGCAATACCAAACGTTTTTCCAATAGATGAAAATCGTCTCCCATTCATTTTGACCGCGAACAATGCAAGCATGACTTTTTTTTTTCAGGGCCATTTAACCTTTTTGAATCTTTTTTTTTTTTTTTCACACAGCAAGTACCGAAACCTTTACCAAGTTTCGTACCATTCTGATAAAGTTTGGAGTGTTATTGTTCTTTAATGAACTTTCACTATGTGTATAGGAAATAAGGAGCATTTGTTATATTGCATTTAAAACCTCTTATAGACAAATAAAATAACATGTCAAAATTTAATATTTAGTATTCAAAAGTGAGCTTAGTCAAAGATAAACACATAATCGGTTGTATTTAAAAAAAATTAATAGCTTCAACTAATTCTATTCTATTTTTCTATTCTTCTCTACTTATGTAGGCCTAATCATGTTTCCATGAAGACAACAAAGGTGTGTTCTTTTGTATGAATATGTAATGAATTAGGCAATTAAATATATTTTAAATAAACATGACACAATTAAAAACAATATAAATAAACATCCACCCCAGATTAATGAGCAGCCTACAAAACAGAAGAACATAAACAATGAATATGAAGCAAGAAACAATAATGATTGCTGTTAAAAACAAGATAGAGGTTTCTATTCTTAAAGGGCCATACAAAGCTAAGATTTGGTCAAGGAAGGGAGCTGTTCAGTGTGTAGTCTTTAACCCAGAGAAGAGTTCCCTCTAGAATTTCCTAAGGGCTTTTAAATAGAGAGTAGATGTATGAATAAAAGGAGGTCTAGTTAACAATATTTTAAGAAACCATCAATCTACTATCTACTAACACTAAAGCTATTGATTCTCAAAATAAATTTCGATATGTATATCTATATCAAAATAAAAGTTTGTGTTTACATAATATGTGTGTACTGTGTATAATTATTAAATACACACACATGCTTGTATATATTTAAGAAATATCTGTATATTTGAATATATATATTTATAATTTATCTTATATATAAATACACTTTTTTATAAAAAATATAAAAATGTATATACATATTGCTTGTGATTATATTGCAGGCCTATACCTGTTTTTGTATTTCTCACTTTGAGACTTAAAACGTATAATTTTCAATGTTTTTTCCCCAGTTACTTCTTTGTAACCTTTTCCCCCATTATTTTGTCAGCGTGAAAAAAACCCGACGTTTTATTTTGAAACGTTGAATGTGAAACTAACCTGTGGCTTCCGGCTTCATCAGACCGCGGAGCTAGGGAGCTACATGTAAACACACCGCGTCCATTTTCAAACCAGTCCGTAGAAACGTCGCATATCACCGCTAAACATGGGGGCCGTACTTGGGCTTTGTTCCATGGCCAGTTGGGTGAGTATATATATATTCATATACTGATGAAATCTAAATATAATATTATAGGGGTGCGAAGGAAAATCATTATTGTGTTTCCAGCGATTTTATTTTGTGATGCTGATGACTACCGCATCTCAAAGAGACACGAGAAAATGGTGTCTGGGCCTTTCGCGATTCACTAAATCCATAAAACCCACTGCATCTGTAGAATAATTACCAAGAATGACACATAACATCATATAGTTTATTTTTGACTATGTTTTAGGTGTGAAACAAAACAGTTGTTTCTGCTTTACTAAATCTACAATGTCATATTGGGTGGTTCCCTTGTTGTGATGAAACAGAAAATGTTTTTGTGCGGTTATATTTGCTTTATGCGTGATGTTGGATCACCAAGCGTATATATTAATATTTTTCACGTATTTGCAGACAAAATATTGTAGATTAAATTGTTTTGTACTAGGCTCTTGTGATCATGACAGCTTCTCATTGTTTGATATGAATGTTTTGACATATTTCCCCCCACCACACGTGTGATTTGGGGGTTTAAATGGGACTACAAAACACTTCCAGATGATCTGCCATCATATCATGAGGTTTTCGAAGAAAGTCACATGTTGTTAGTATTTCAGGTGTTGCGACATCAAAACACAGATCAAATAGCAGCTCAACACACACACACACACACACACACACACACACACACACACACACACACACACACACACACACACACACACCAGAACATGTCTGGTTCACTATCTTTGTGGGGATTTTCCATAGACGTAATGGTTTTTATACCATACATACTGTACATTCTATCCCCCTACACTGCCCCATTCTGCATTTTTACATTTTCAAATAACATAATTTAGTCTGATTTGTAAGATGTTTTCCTCATGGGGACCAGCCAAATGTCCCCACAATGTAGGTGATCTCAGGTTTTACTATCCTTGTGGGGACATTTGGTCCCCACAATGTAATATAAACAAACACACACACACACACACACACACAGAGGAGATATTGAAAAACACGGGATTATTGCACTTATATTTACTATTCAGTAACACTTCATAATTATAGCTTGATGACACACTTATGTATGTAGGCATATCTATGTTATTTATGAATTATAATTAAAAAGTTTGGGGTCAGAGATTAGATTTAAAATAATAATAAAAACAGTTTTAAATAAATGCTACTCTGGAACTTTCCATTCATCAAACAATCCTGACAAAATACATCTTGTTTCTACAAAAATATTAAGCAGTTTTCAACATGAATAATTATAAGAAATGTTTCTCAGCATATCAGCGTATTAGAATGATTTCTAAAGACTGGAGTAATGATGCTGAGCTTTGCCATCACAAGAATAAATCACATTTTAAAATATATTTTACAAAGCACTTATTTAAAATTATATTAATATTTATTTACAGTATTGCTGTTTTATTGAATTTTTGACTTAATAAATGCAGCCTTGGTGAGCAAGAGACTTCTTGCAAAAACCTTAAAAAGTCTTAATGTCCTTTTAACTACTCCAAACTTTAGGGATGTAAACATTTTTGTACGGTGTTTTTATCCAGGCATTTATTTTAGGAAGGATTTAATGTCCTGTTTGAACTAATCACATCAACTGTTTGTTATGTAAAGCTAGACAAATTTGGCAATAGCTTTGTGCGGTTTGTACCCTGTGTACAAGTAAGGGATGAGGCCTCTTTATTTAGTCGATTTTTTTTTTTTAAGCACTGATATGAGTCACTTTTGAAGTCACCATGTTTCTGCATCACCAGCCCTGCTTGTTTGGCAGAATAAAGCTGTGTATAGCTAGGGATTATATATCGACATCATATTGCTTATCAGCTATTATATTAAAGGTGCACTATGTAACATTTTTTCAGTAAAATATCCAAAAACCTCTAGGCCAGTGTTATAAATTGTGTTCAGTGCAGTACTTACAATATCCCAAATTTTTCCAACTATTTGTAAATCGTGAGTAAATTGCTATTTTAACCAGGGGACCGGGACGTGTGAGGTAGTCGGCTGTCAATTGCGTCATATCTGCATTACCCTCGGTTTCTGGTTTTATTTTGCAGAAACACTTTACTCTCACTGGAGTGTGCAACAAGTGTCATAGCAGCCGCCGAGCGAACGCACAGAGTAACGTCATAACATCATTTTCAACACACTCAGATGTATCTAATATGATAAACAGAGCTGCGTTACCTCATACTCATGACCAGAAAAGCGGAAATGGCGCCGGCGACTGTGGCATAATAAAAGTCCCGCTGTTGCGAGGCGTGTGTTGCGTTCATCTTATTAACAATTGCTCCAGCGGCCTTGCTCCGCTCCCACAACACTCGGTCCTGCTCTGCTTCAATCTACAGTAACTTTAATAATCGCATCCATGAACATGATTTCTGCCCGAGTCCTATCCTGATTCTTTTCCACCTGCTGGGATGTGAAGACCACATGTCCCAAGATTCTGCACTTAAACTTGGCGTCATCAAACTACGCCTCTTGTTTTGAATAGGCGACCTCTAGCGGATGGAAAAGTTACATAGTGCACCTTTAATGTAAAGCCTAAATTAATTTGAATGGGGGGAGTGGGATCTGGATAGAGAGTGTGTGGTTGAAGTTAGAAAAACAGCTTACATCACCTTTAATGTGTGTTTGTCTCCTCTGTAGATTCCTTGTCTTTGTGGCAGTGCTCCTTGCCTGCTGTGCGGATGCTGCCCAAGTGGAAACAACTCCACGGTCACTCGGCTGATCTATGCCTTCTTCATGCTAATGGGGGTGGGCATTGCTTGCATCATGCTCATGCCAGGCATGGAGGGGCATCTGAAGAAGGTGAAACTGAGTGCTTCCTTTATTCTAAACAAGTTTAAATTTGTTGTACATATGTCTTTGTTGATGTTCAGGGCTGTGACTGAAGCATTCTGGTCATTTGTATGTTGTTTCGTTTAATGTCACTGCAGATTCCAGGCTTTTGTGAAGGAGGAATGGGGTCGTCCATCCCAGGAGTCGAAGGTCATGTGAACTGCGATGTGCTGGTTGGGTATAAGGCTGTGTATCGCGTGTGCTTTGGAATGGCCATGTTCTTCCTGCTCTTCTCTCTCATCATGGTAAAGGTCAGGAGCAGCCAGGACCCAAGAGCTGCTGTGCATAACGGGTTAGTGTGACCTAGTGCTGAAATTCTTGACCTGTAACTGAAAAATTGAAGGTTTGAAACCAAGAACTATCTCTGTGTTCTTGAAGAAGACCGGTATTCAAAACATGCTAACTAATTTCAGAAATGTTTAACTGAACTTCATAAATTCTTCTTAATATTCTGATCTTCTCCAGGTTTTGGTTCTTCAAGTTTGCTGCCGCCACTGCTATTACAGTCGGAGCTTTCTTTATTCCTGAAGGCCCGTTTACTACTGGTAAAGTCTTACTTTATCACCTTGAATATGAAATATACTTGCAATTACATAAATATAATGTATGCATGTCAACTCAATATTGTGAGTAGTGACCAAAAAAAACATGCTAAAAATGTGATATTAAATATATATATACATTAAACAGTCTGCAGTGGACTTTATCGTAAAGTTCACTTAAGAATGAGATTAGTCAAGAGTTCACAACCAGTTGTTCCATGAATTTATTTGTGATGATCTAATGATGATCTTCTGTGGGTCTCTTCCAGTCTGGTTTTACCTAGGCATGGCTGGAGCATTCTGTTTTATCCTCATCCAGCTGGTGCTCCTGATCGACTTCGCTCACTCTTGGAATGAGTCCTGGGTGGAGAAAATGGAGGAGGGAAACTCTCGCTGCTGGTATGCAGGTATGTATTCGAACTTGATTTGGTCGCCCCCCCCCCTTTTTACAACAAGCAACAGTGTAGCATTACAAAAAGTATAAATGTACACTACCATTCAAAAGAATGCTCCATTTTTTAAAGAATGCTGCGTTTATTTGTTCAAAATACAGTTAAACGGTAATATTGTGATATACCACTATACCACAATTTAAAATAACCATTTTCTATTTGCATATACTGTATTTTAAAATGTAATTTATTCTTGTGATGGCCAATCTGAATTTTCATCATCAGTACTTCAGTGTCACGTGATCCTTCAAAAATTAATTAGCCTGACAAGCCAGACCCACATCAAGATGTTGGGTCTGGAAACTCACCATTGACAGGGCTCAATCCGAGGGGCGGGATAAATGGTTGTCTTTCAAATTCCCTCTGCACGCAATTGGATAGCGCCATGAGCGCCACAACCAACCAGTTGATAGACTTAGTTGATAGACTTTCGCCGTATCCGGTAGGCAAAACTCCGAACACATCTTCTTAAGAATGACTTCAGTGCCGTTCTTTTCTCAAAGAAAAGTTTAACTCCATGTCTTCCAGGCCGGTTCGAAGGACCGCTGTGCGTCAGCTCCTTTGTTTACGAGTAGCTCGCAGAACCTCCACAACTCTGCCGTGATGTGCCGTCATTATGTTAAGCCCGCCCACCGACTCTACACACGCTGTGATTGGCCTGACCAGAGTTTGGTTTTTCCAGCTCTCAGGTCTACCGAGAGTTGCTAGACTACACTCGTGGCAAAATATTTTTTTTGCCGCTAGGGTGCGTCTAGATTTCTAGGCTAGCGATGAATTATTCGCACCTCAAATTTGGCTGAGAATGGGATACAGAATGAATGAGAATGACACAAAGGCAGGAAGTAGGAAGTATCACGTTGCTATGCCAACACGTTCACAGCGTCGTTGCGCTCTCACACCAGTTATATGAATGAAAAATATTCATAACTTGAAAATGACTATGAAATGTTTCTTGCCTTGACAGCAAAGTACTGTTCAAAACGTTTAAAAATCACTAAACACTTGTAACCCTGTTTAACCACAACTATCTGTTTGAGGTAATACAGCTTAAAAACAAAAACAAGCTTGAAACTATTTAAATTTAAACACTACATCTTTGCTTGGATGTATTTCTGCCGGCGCAAAAGAATTGTATCTGCAGCAGCGAAGGATACACCTCATGCACATTCCTGTGAAAGAAGGGCGCATTCGGAGTGTCCTACTTACTTTTCTGAAATGAGACAGCCTTGATGACGCATGCAGCCTTAGGTCGCATCCTTTTGAAATGAGACACCGCTATCATTGTGTAAAAAATCAAATAGACATTACAAAAAAGTAGATTTAGAAATAAATATTTTTGGGTGAACTATACCTTTTAATGTTTGTTTTTATTAATATGGAAATATGAAATAGTTTTAAATGAAATAAAATACTCTAATTAAGAAACTAAAACTGCCAGTAGATGGCAGTAATTGTCTAAATTAGTAAGTCATTGAGTCATTCATTCATTCGTTCAAATGGCTGATTCATTCAGGACAGGAGTGAAGTAAAGTTCTCTTTATGAAAATGGTCAATGTAAATGGTTCTCTTTATGGTCCATTGAATCATTGGTTCATACGATTCGTACGAGCGAGAGGGAGTGCAGTGTATTCGCGCATAGTACTGGTGGGAACCAGGGCCGTGCAGAGACCGTTGGAGGGGCAGGTGCTCAAAGTATAAAAGGGGCACATGGAACAAGGCTTTTAATCGGGCTGTGCTCAAAATATCAATACAGCAATATATTGTGACGCATTCCTTTCTGATACGCGTTCCGATACGGATGTTTCTGTATTGATATGGTAGCAAATGCTTTGATGCAGTTTTGAAAAAGAAAGAGAATAAAAAAGACCATTTAAAGGTTAAAAGTAAAAAAAAAAAATTATTGGCACCTATTAATAACTCTGGGATTAGAAACTGTTATACTTATGATTCAGTTATACAGAATAGTAAAGAACAGCTGTTATAGTAAACTGTGTAGGACATGGTCATTATTCAAAATCAACGTGGCCCGTTTCGTACAGTACAGAATAGTTTTATTTAATGCCATGTCAGTATCTGTGGCTATTTTCATGGCAAAAACTGAATTACAAATATACAAGAGTTACATTTATCCAATAAAAATAAAAACCAAGCAAACAAAACAAAAAAATCACAGCAATCTTATACAAGATTTTTAACATTAACGTCTAAAAAATTTCTGGTAAAATCTTAAAATCTTAAATTCCTAAATAAATCCTTTAGTGGGTTTGCTGTTGTTGTTGCTGCTGATGCTGCTGGAGTATATTCTGAGACTATAGAAATTAAAACAAGCATATGAGATATATTAGCTGATTAAACAATTGTTATGTGACCATGACAAGATGTAAAGATTGCTGAAAGTGTTTGTAACTCGCTCACTGGGCTGCAACTGCTGCCAAGGCTGACTGCTACAAGAAGAGGGAGATGTTCATATAGGCTGCTGCACACCAAGAGCTGTGGAGAGAAAATAAGATATCAGATTCAGAAAAGCATCTGAGAAAGAAACAATAGGGGGAACGGATGAGGGCCATGGCAGGGGTAAGAGTGAAACAGAAAAATCTATATAGACAGTGATCATGATTTCATATATTGCATTGTGACTCTGAGATGTAGTTGGATTTTGATTATGTCTAATCAAAAATATAAATAAAGAAACTAAAATGTGTGTGTTCATTCTGTCGGCACCTACTTAAAACAATCTTTATATAATCCCATTATAATAAATGCTATATTTACCTGTGGCCTTCCCTGTTAGACATATACAGAAAACGTAAACGTTAACATAACACCTTTCTGAACTGCACAAATAATAAACTAAATACAGATGAATTATCATTAAAGCTACACTTTTCTCTGTGATGAACATTATTGACATGAACATGATTGAATCCTGTTCTGAATTTATATATTTTTTTAATGATAATAAAAACAGATATAGGCTAATTCAGAGGACGAAAAATCAGTATATTACCAGTGTTGGAATACGTTTTTTAAATAAATACTGGAATAAAACTAATAGTTTAAAGTATAAACAGTTTTTAGTAAAATAACATAAAAAGACAAGACTGTGTAACTCTACGCCCGTGAAACTTTTCTCCCTCACAGCAAACTAATGTTAACGTTACTTCTACAGGCTACACATACAGGAAACAGCAATATAAACAACAGCTCCATGCTCTCCACGTCGTTCTTGTGAAATAATACAAAATAATAAGTAAACAAACACTTCGTTCGCTGAGAACAACACTTACCAGCAGCCGCGGTATTGAAGAATCCTCTCCTGTCAGTCCACTAGGCACTGGCGGTCTGGCGCGCGGCGCGCGTGAGCGGCGCGTGAGAGATGAGGTCGTCGGGTGAAAGGTCATCATCATGTGATTCATTTTATTCACGGATAAATTATTATTCATTAATTTTACTAATAGTTAGATTGGGCAGGCCTTCACAAAAGGGCCTTTAATTACATATATATATATATATAAAAAAAATGTTTTGCCTTGACAAAAAGGGCACTTTGGGCATCAAGGGGCAAAGAGGCAGGTGCTCAAGCACCCTCCGCCCCCCCCTCTGCACGTGCCTGGTGGGAACAATCGCAACAAACGTGCCCAGTGTGAAAACACCCTTACACCCGGACATTTTTGCCCTATATCTTAAATTTGATGGACATTCTAACGGCATTCTATAGGCTTCATCACACACTGAGTTGTTGCCCTGCATCGTATTCTTCATCAATCATTTGTAGGAAATGTAACATGACCTAAGTAGGTCTGGGGCGGGGCAAGTGTGTTAAATGCGTTAATAATTTTACTGTGTTATTTTTTACCGTAACTAATTAATCTAATCTTTACTGTGACTTCTTATCAATTCAATATATCCTTGTTTATAAAAGTAATAATAAAAATAAAAATAAAATTCTGACCCCAGACCTTTAAATGGTAGTGAATCTTTTACATAACTAAATAAACCACATTATATTTATATAACATTATTATATTTATAAAGATTTTTCCCTTATTTTTGTATTGCGGTGCCAGTGTATATGCAGTCATAAAGAAGATTGATTGCATTGTTCTAACACATTTTTTCTCTACCATCCGTAGCTCTTCTGTCTGCCACAGCCATCAACTACGCTCTTTCCCTGATGTCTCTGGTCTTGTTCTATGTGTATTACACTCACTCTGATGGATGCACCGAGAACAAAGTCTTCATCAGCATCAACATGCTGCTGTGCGTTGGTGCATCTGTCTTGTCCGTCTTGCCTAAAATCCAGGTAATTAATACAACACATCTGAGGGAGTATGTATAACTAGTGTTTGGAGCTGTGATGATCTTCTATGCGTTAAAGGGATGGTTCACCCAAAAATGTAGTCAAGTCAAGTCAACTTTATTTATATAGCGCTTTTAACAATGTAGATTGTTTCAAAGCAGCTTTACAGTGTTAAACAGGAAAATAATGCAGCATAATTTTATTAAGCTGTATAGCCATTTGATGCCATCAGTTCATTTCAATTTCCATACGGTGACAGTGTGGGCTTTAGATCAATAATTAGATCAGTAATTTCGTTTATATGGTTAATTTAGTTTATTAATTAATTTATTTCGATGTTTAGTTGAAAAATGTAGTGTCCCCAACTGAGCATGCCAGTACTCTGTGTACATGTACGTGTACATGTACTCTCCCTCAAGCCATTCAAGATGTAGGTGACTTTTTTTTTTTTCCTTCAGCAGAACACAAAAAGATGTTTAGCTGAAACTGTGGTCTTCTGTGATTTCATATAATGCAAGTCAATGGCTACTGTCATTTTTAGAGTCAAAAAACATAGACAGGCAAAACAAAATTAATACCCATGGCTCCTGACGATACATTGGGTTCTTATGACGCGAAACAAGCTTTCTGTGGAAGAAACTGAACATTATTTACAACATTATTACCTGCAATCTACAGCCTCTGCAAATGGTCCTGAGCGTGTTCATGGCCGTCTGATACATGAGCTTCCTGTCGCATTATGACTCATGTACCACGGGTATTCATTTTGTTGTGTCCATAAGTGATGGTAGCCATTTGCATTATATGAATCACCAAAGAGCACGGTTTCAGCTAAAAATCTTCTTTACTGTTCTACTGAAGTAAAAAAAGACACCTACATCTTGCATGGCCCGAGGGTGAGTAAATTAACAGAACATTTTCATTTTTGGGTGAACTGTCCCTTTAGTATTGGTCATAGTTTTGAATACATGCTTCAGGTGAACATCAAAATTAATTTAATTTCTTCATGTCTCTTTATTTCCTCTCCTCCAGGAGTCCCAGCCCAGGTCTGGTCTCTTACAGTCCTCCATTGTTACCCTGTACACCATGTATCTGACCTGGTCTGCCATGACCAATGAACCTGGTAAGCATTGTGAAAGATTTATCTAAAAGAAGATATTCTGTTGTTCATAAAATCGGTCTAAAATACTGTTTTCTTTTTCCCAAAGAACGCAGATGTAACCCCAGCTTGCTTGGCATTATTGGCCTCAACAGCACCAGCCCTGCTGGTCAGGACCGTGTCGTTCAGTGGTGGGATGCCCAGGGCATTGTGGGGTTGATCTTGTTCCTGATGTGTGTGCTGTACTCCAGGTAAGAAAGTTTGTCATTTGTTAAAAGATGTGTCCTATTTTTGCAGCTATTTTTCAACACTGCAGTCAAATGTGTCTTTTTATTTCCTCAGCATCCGCAACTCCAGCAATGCTCAGGTGAACAAACTGACCCTCACCAGCGACGAGTCTGCTCTGATCGAGGATGGTCCCGCTCCAGAGAACTTTGAAGTGGGCGATGGCACCAACCGTGCCATTGACAACGAGAAGGATGGAGTCACCTACAGCTATTCTTTCTTCCACTTCATGCTCTTCTTGGCTTCCCTGTACATCATGATGACACTGACCAACTGGTACAGGTATGTGCCCGTGTGATGATGGTTTTTATCAGTTTAATTTCGCAATATATTGGTGAAAATTTGGTATCTATGAATGATCTGTCTAGGTTTGATTAGACCAATATTGGAAGCAGATCAAGGGCTTATTTAAAACTATTCAAAAGCCGTTTTTCTGACAGATTTCCTATTGTATATTACAAAGTTTTTGTCTGATTTCATATGTTAAATTCTATAGATGTAGTGAATTGTAGTGGAATATAATATTGACTGTTAAAGGGAAGTGTTAAGACTTGGCTTAATATAACATAAATGATGTCTCTTACTGAAATATGTAGTAGAAAACCCATGAAAGATCCACGTTATTTAAAAAATGGACAATGGGCGGCGCCATTTTGTTTGCGCTCTAAGTTGATGACGTAGAATGGTTGCACTCGGCAATCAACTGGCGCTACCCGTAGCTATTTTTACAACAACACAACTCGAAAAATGTTTCTGAGTTAAACAAAACCAATCAATTGCTTTGTAATTGCATTTAAAAAACACTCAAACACTCTCTCACACACACACACACACACACACACACACACACACACACACACACACACACACACACACACACACACACACACACACACACACACACACACACACACACACACACACACACACACACACACACACCAACAAATCGGCACGTGCGTAAGCCATACAAGTCTTGACACCATGGGATCCCTTTAAAAGACTGACATTTACTGTCATTTTCCCCCAATATCTACTGGCAACCTTGAATAATAAATAATGGATAATAAACTGGAATTGTTTGTTTACCACATTGTATTTACGTTTTTTCCATCTATTTATATATTTGTCTATAGTCATTTTTATAATGACTGTATGATTATATTTATATTATATTTAAATATGCACTACCATTCAAAGTACACTACCAATACACAAGTTTAGGGTCACTAAGATTTAAAAGAAAATAATACTTTTATTCAGCAAGAACTCTTCTTTTGAACTTCTTATTAATCAAAAAATCCTTTTAGTGAACGGTAGTGTTTGTATATTTTTAACTACATTTTTATTTATTTTAGCTAAAATAGGGATGCTCATATTGACCGTTTAACCGTTAACCAATAGTATGAATTTTGACCGATTAATACTATCAGTTAAACGGTTTAAAAAGGTTGTTGTTTTTTTTGCTGCATGGTCACCACATTTTTATAAGAAACAATATCGAGTCTATAAAACATGAAAGAACAATAAATATATCTGTGAGAACACTCGTTTTAACAGCCTATATACACCGGGACTGCATATCACAATTTTCCCAATATTGATTATTCTTGCAATCGTAATGCAGTGGACTGTGGCCTACATTAAACCTTTTAAATAAAAGGTTTACACAGTCATACACAATAAATGAGCTTGCACAGCAACAGGAAATAAAAATTAACGCAAAAAACCTACCTACCTTACCAGAGCATGCGAGCAAAGCAAAGCGGAGCTTCACTCATGAACTGCTCAGCGGTAAAATGAGGTGCGCTCAAATCCCGCTCCGACGTGACATTTCTCTGTACTGTAGCCTACTATACTTGTAGCCATTAAAACACGTAATTAGTTTCAGTTGAAATATTATAATGTTATTTTTTTATTTCATTTACGTTGAAAAGTGAAAAGGACACATAAGATGCATAATGTCAGAAGACGGGGGTCTTCAATAAGTTCAATAACACTTCAATAGGCTTTCAACAAAACAAAACTTTTCTTTAACCCTCATTTATCCTTTGGGGTCAATATGACCCCAATCGACTTTTCTTTAGTTAAAAATAATGGTTCCCTTTATCTCAGTGGAATGAAATCTTGTGACTTTTCCTAAGTTATCTATCCATACACACACAAAAAAACTGGGCTTGATTCGGTTGTTCTAAAGGTATGTAAAAAAAAAAGTCACACTCATGACCTTTGGGGTCAATATGACTCCACATTGAAATGAATGGAAAAATCGAAAAAAATGTGTTTTTTATTTTTCATTTGTCAAAAAAAATCTATAAATCCAGAATAAATCTGAAAATTTCCATACCACAATGAAGTCCTGGTACTAGAGCACAAATGTAATGTGGAACGAACATGATCACTTGCACACACACATGCTCGCGCACACAAACACACACACAGGTGTGACTCCAATTGAAAGCATTTTTTTTAGAAATTGACAAATAAAATCAATAATTCCAGCATAAATCTGAAAATTTCCACAGAAATGAAGGCCTGGTAATAGAGCAAAAATGCAATGTAGAAAAGACATGCTCACTCAAACACACTCACACACACACACACACACACACACACACACACACACACACACATACACACAAACAGGTATGACTGCCACAGCCAAATAAAATCTGCCACAAATGCAGAACAAAGATAAAAGGGATGAGACCTAAAGCACACACACGGGCACACACACGTGCGTACACACACACTCGTGCGCACACACACACACACACACACACACACACAGAAAGAGAGAGAGGTGTGACTGTCACAGAGAGCATCTGTATGGAGTTTGTCAAATGAAATCAGAAATCAGCAAATGAAATCAGCTATCAAAAGTAGAACATGTGTGAGTGAATCAGTGAGACCTAATGCATGCACACACACACACACACACACACACACACACACACACACACACACACACACACACACACACACACACACACACACACACACATGCAGAGAGAGCAAGGGAGAGATGAAAGGCATCTGACCTGTTCAACTTTGAGAAAGTTTACTCTGAGATCTAAGAGCTGCAACTTTGTTGAAAAACAAAGAAATTGTTCCCACAACAAAGACCCTCTTTTATACCTTTCGTGTCCTGCACACAGTTCATTATGTGGCAGTATGACAATGAAATACACTCTCCTGAGACTTTGGATTACCTGCTTGATTCAAGTGAAACTTTAGGTGTTTCTTGTGGCGATTTCTGTGGTATTTTGTAAAAACAGACATTTCAAAACGCATCAAAAACTACCAAAATTCTACTATTTGAATGAATATTTATTTTTAATGTCTTGTATAATGTTTATACATGTATAAATTCACAAAATGTATCACAAAAGTTATGATACGAGCAGTTGGCCACATCCAGTAAAATGAATGGATCTCTATGGCCCTCTGCTGGGTCTCTATGGACAAAACAATTTCTTTCTTAATTTGTAATTCCTTTAGGTTAGTCTTTGACCAACAGATGGCAGAATTGTACAGCTAACACCTAGATAAATATCCAGAAACAAATTATTTTTAATTTAGATCATCATTTAAGTATTTTTTTCATAAAAAATGTATATTTTACACGCAAGCTAATGGTATAGTTGAGGAATTGTGTGGTAAATAGGTACAAAATTACTTTGTATATCCAAAAACACAGCATTACTGTATAGATGAGAAGTAAACAAAAAAAATAATATATTATATGTATTATTAAAAATGTACAGTTTTTTTACAATCATGCTTTAAATTTTGGGGTCATATTGACCCCAAATGCACTGAGTGTAAACAGGAAACTAAGTGAATTTCGTTTTTGTATAAATTGTATCTTAATTTTAATCTATGTTTAATCAACCAAATTGCCGGGATTTAATAAATAATAAGCAAATAGCCTATAACAGACAATGACATGGAGGAGGCGGCGGCGCAGCGTGATCAACGGCTTAAATTAACCACTAGAAAAGAAAAAAAACTTTAGTCAGGGGCAGCCCTAGCTATTTATTTCAGATAGGCTTATATTTTACCCAGCATGTCACAAAGGGAGTTCTGGGTTGAGCGTGCGGTGCTGAGCGGAATGAGCTTCAGAAATGAGCGGAATCGTTTTAAAAACATAATTCAACAAATGAATAATACTTTTTAATGGGCCACTTAAAATGTTTATTACAAATAAATTATTACATTTTAAAAATCCTTTGCAGCACCCCCACTTCCCGTGGATTGAGGTAGGCCTGCTATTTTTATATGATGAAAAAAACGTAGTTTGACAGGAAAAAAACTATCCCGGTTCTTCAAAGCTTCAAATGGATTCAGTGTTTTCGTTTTGTCATCTTAATTTGTTAATTATTTAAGTGAAAAATATTTAGTGTAGGCCTATTTATTTTATGCTCTTTAAAAATATTTTCTTCCGTTTTTCTCTGTTGTCAGAAACGCTGCAGGTGCGTGAACATTTGATTATGTGAATCCAGGTTCTGATGTTGTTGTTGTTGATCCGTATGCTGCGGTTTGCACAGTAAAATAAACCTGTGGAAAAAAGTGTATTTTTAACGGGTCACAGACACTCTTCAAGTGTATATTTATTTAATGCCAATTCAATATTATAATCTTATCAGCTAACGGTTAATAATCGGATAATGAGCGGCGGTTGTCGGTCGGGAAAATGAACCGTTTTGAGCATCCCTAAACTAAAATGAATAACTTGAATGAAAGCTGTTCTATTAATAAATCCATTTGTGAATGAAATGCCATGATAGTTAGTTATTGCTATCTGCCATTTTGGTGTGTCACTGTTTATATTGAAATGGTTACAGGATTATCCTTTAACTCTTCACCCCCCCCTGTTAATTTTATAGCCCTGACTCCACCTATGAGACCATGACCAGCAAGTGGCCCTCTGTGTGGGTGAAGATCAGCTCTAGCTGGATCTGCATCTCTCTGTACGTGTGGACCCTGGTGGCTCCGCTGGTCCTCACCAACCGTGACTTTGACTGAGAGGATAAAAATGAAAGCTTGCAATTAGAATCTGCCATTACTTTTGTGAATATCCACATGTATAGGGATAGGAGGGTTTAAATGTAAATACTGAGTGCTTTGTTCATTCAACTTAACCCTACATGTGTTTTTTATTTTATTTTTTATTTAATCTTGCATGCTTTTATGTAGGTGTTTATTTGTTTCATGTAAAAAGAAGAAAACGGCTTGGGCTGCCTGTGATGTGATGTTAATATTTCCTTAAAGAACCTGTGCTCTTCGATACTAAGGCTAATGTAACCTTTATTAATAATCTCTGTATGGTTTAAAAAAAATAAATCAAATATATCTTAAGTTATTCGTGGAAAGTAGTGAAAATGCAGGTCATGTTTTCCCATAAGTCATGACATTCATAGTTTCCTATAGAACACACAACGTATACAGTGTTGCATAAGCATGTGAAAAATTTACAGGCAGTTGTAGATTTTGGCATACTTTTAGCTTCCCGATGATTTGCACCATGAACATATGACTGTAATACTGACTTTAGCTGTGCTAACCCTTTGCAACTTGCACATGTTAGTTGTTTGGCGCAATATTAATTTTATGCTTGTAGCCAATGTGTGTGTTGAACAACGTTTTGCACTGAATTTATCTTTGCTGATAAAACCTTAATAGACAACTTTGTCCTGCATTGTATTAGGCACAATGGTGATTTTATTGATGCCAGTACTTGCATATCTTTTTTTTTTTTTTTGGATGTCAGTGTTATTTGCCTTTTGACATTGTAAGCACCCAATTTCATCTTATTAAAGGTTTAAAACCCAGATTATGTCCATATTTTTAAAATAACCAACTAAAGAGCTAGGAATGTCTTCCCTGAGGTAATTTTGCCTTGCATGACATTGTTTACAAGCTGTATTATGGATGTCTTTCCACAAGTTGTTCAGTATCTTTCAACATACCTTCTGATGTTTATTCGTGTTTATTTTGTGCTATAGCTAGTAGTAAATAAAAAAATGATGAAGTTAGCTCCGTGATGCTGCTTCGCTAGAACTGAAGCAGCTACAAATATCTGTCGCCAGCCATATTCAGGAGCATCAAAAAGGTATTTCATATTTGAATTTCCTGACAAAAATATAAATATTTTTTGGGAATAATTTCTTATCAAAAGTAACAGCTTATTGTATAAAAATAAAACCTGATTGTTAACTTACGATAGCCTAACTGGCGCGACTTCTCACTAGAACTAGTAACCGTTAAGCGCTTTGAACCGTGTGGAAGACAGTGTGGCAGAAGCTAGATATTTTACTTTATAAAGTTTTAAATACAGATTTTTCTTACAAAACCCCACCGAATCGCTTCAGAAGGCCTTTATTAACCAGAGCTGTGTGGAGTACGTTTTTAATGAATGAATGCAATGGACCCCGTTACTGCCATTATAAAGCTTCAGGATATTTATTTTGTGTTCATCAAAAAGAACAGAGTCATATACACCTAGGATGGCTTAAGAGGGTGAGTAAATCATGGGGTAATTATCATTTTAAAGTAATCCTTTAAGTTCTATTCAGGCATCATGAAAACAGCAGACTAGCCTAAACAGAACCAATATTGGTTAGCTAAAATCGATATTTTTTTTAAACTAATTGAAAACCAAAAACATCAGGATTGAAGTTTGAGTCCCTTTAATGCTACTGCAAAGCTAATAATGAAAAAGCTCACTGTAACAAGAAATCACTGTGTATTGCCCAACATTATGTAACTAACCATAAGTGTTCATGTATATTTACAGTGACATTAGGATATCAGGCAGGCACTTCTATACCATACACATAAAGGATAGTTGTGACATATTCTGAACTGCTCAATAACAACACGGGAAAACACGTGCTTCACAAAACAGCTGCAACGTAAACCAGCAACATAACCACAGGCCAATCTCCTGATGGAGATGGTGGAAAGGACACTAGCTAATAAACACAGCATCTATCTGGTAGTGAACAGTAAAAAATAATAAAAATGAAGGAATGTCAAACTCATGGACAGATGGTACCAAAAACATTCTGGCAAATAAATATGAAGGTCCAGTCTCTGTTTTCCATGCTGATTCGCTTTCAGATGTCAAGCAGTGGCGTGTCGGCACATGGGAGGTCAGAGTTCAGTTCGCACAGGTAAAACAGCGTGGCCTCGTTCGCCTCCGCCTCTGTGAGGGGTTCCAGACGGATCAGAGAGCTGCGAGGCGTCTCCATGACCTCGTCCAACAGGTCTGTTGGTTCTTCAGGGCTTTGGGGCAGTAGAGGCTGGCTCAAATTTTCAGTTGCAGAATCTGATGGGGCCAGAGGGGTGCATCCATCCAGGAAGGCCAGCAGAGGGCAGGTCGTGTACTGGATCAGCTGCTTGTCTGAATAAAGGAACCGACACGCTAGTAAATGCAGCACAGAGATGGCACACAGATGACAGTGGATATTGAATTACAGAGAAACATGCAACAATTACCTATGTTTCCAGGCATAGACTTCTCTTTGTTGACGTTCTCTTTTGTTCCAGTATTCTGCCAACAGTAAAAGAAAAAAGCAAAGCTTTATCAAAAATGACAGAATACAATCCAATACAATTCATCATGACATGTTAAACTATAGCAGCTGAGCGATGCATCACTGAACATTTTTAGATATTTTCACCCCCCCAAAAACAACACAAGGCAAAAAGAGATTACAGACATAAACATACCTCGAAGATATCTGTGTCAATGCTGAACTGTTTTCCATACAGCATGGCCTGGAAGTCTTCCAGACTACAGTCAATACTGTCCAGATAGTCCATCAACTCTACTCTGTAGTGATTTAATTTACAATGAAATATTAATGAAATATGCTTAAAGCAGAAGTTTCCTGTCAAAAAATAATACAAATGAGAGGGATAGACTTTAAAAACAAATGTGAAGCTTGAGTTTTTGTTATTTAGTAGTTTAATTTGAAAGGAATCCCATGTCCACTACACAAGGGGAAAAAAAAATCCTTCTTTAATAAATCATAACTATGATATAAAAAGTAAAAAAATTATAAGATACCAAGTCATTATGAGAAAGTCCAAATTGAGGTAAAAAGTCGAAATTACAGATACTAAATCATAATCATGAGATTAAAAGTAACAAAATGTTAATTGTGATTTATGACTTCCCAAAGCATTATTTTTTTTCTTATGTGGTAGAAATAGGCTTCCATAAATTTGCTCTCAGAGTTTATTTTACTCAAAATGTACAGAATGATGAATAATAAAGGGTTAGTTCACCCAAAAATGAAGATTACCCCATGATTTCAAGTCATCCTAGGTGTATATGACATTCTTCTTTCAGACTAATACAAGTTATATAAAAAAAATGCCCTGGCTCTTCCAAGCTTTTTAAATGGCAGTGAAGGGTTGTTTCTGTTTTGAAGTCCATAAAATTGCATATCCATCATATAACTGCTCCACACGGCTCCGGGGGGTTAATAAAGGCCTTCTGAAGCGAAGTGATATGTTTGTGTAAAAAAATATCCATATTTAAAACTTTATAGACTAAAATATCTAACTTCTGGCGGACCGTCGTACGCATTGTTGTATGGCTAAAGAGTAACCCTTGACACATAAAACGATGCTCCAATACATTGCAATGCTTGAACTGCTCCAATACATCACGTCAGGGATTACTCGTTTGCCGTAAGTCGACTTGTTGTCCACCGGAAGTTAGTTATTTTAGTCAATAAAGTTCTTACAAAAACGCATCACTTCACTTCAGAAGGCCTTTATTAACCCCCTGGAACCGTGTGGAGCACATTTATGATGGATAGATGCACTTTTATGGACTTCAAAACAGAAACAACCATTTACTGCCATTATAATGCTTTTTTTTTATATAACTGAAGAATGTCATACACACCTAGGATGGCTTGAGGGTGAGTAAATCATGATGGGCTAATTTTCATTTTTGGGTGAACTATGCCTTTAAAGTGCCTTTATTATGCCATTTTAAAGGTTCCTCATTTTGTTTTGGAGGTCTACAATAGGTTTACATGCCTCCAAGATCAAAATATTACTTTCTCATAACATACATTGCACAATACCTAACTTCTCTAAAAAGTTTGTTTTACTAAACATCTCCTTTCTGATTGGTTAGATGGCCCAGTCTGTTGTGATTGGTCTACCGCAGCGGGCGGTAACCTTATGGCACACGGAGGGATAATCAATGAAGCAAATGGTTTGTCAGATCTCTGCACTAGCGTAGGTTAAAAATCTCACACTTTATTAGTATTTAAAGCACCTAACTTAATCAAACAGGCTGTGTGACTATGAGGAATGAAAATGTACTTCTGTATGCAAGTTTGAGGGACTAAATCCATACACCTCTTTAGCTATTTTCACATGCCATTGATACATGTGCCATAGATTGCTGACAAGGTCAGCGCATGTCAAAAACAAAGCCTATTACCATGTTTGAATTTCAGCTGTGGAGGCCTCTGGATACAAAATGATACAGACGAGACAATGGCATAGGTTTTTCCCTATCAATTGCAGCGCGAGTCCTCAAGTCATCCTGTTGAAGTGCATGCAAAGTGGATTCACCGCACTGAAAATAGCCTTTTCTCGACATTTCGACAACACGAACCGACCTCGTCTAGGCTTCAGCTAAAACTACAGTGTTTGAGTGCGGGTCAAAGTAGACGTTTGGAGGCAGACAATGAAGACCATAGAGACAGAGCGATACGCGTCATAATCTGAAAATCACGCCCACCGGGGGTGGACAATCCAACGGTCTCCATTGACTTTATATTGCGTAAGGCTGCCTCCTTGTCATTCCTGACAAAACACAGAACAATGTCGAAAAGCTGTTATGTTACATGGTGTACAGAAAACAAGCTAGACACAAAAATAGCCTTTAAGGACACAAAAGTGGATACAAGCAATTGAGACAGAGCGTGACATGAACTACGCCCACTGGAAGGGAATGTAAACAGTAGGTGCGTTTACATGGAGTACTGTAATCGGTTTAAAAGTCCAATCCGAATGAAAATGCTCCATATAAACACCTCAATCGGAATAAAAATGGCCAAACCGAATGACATTGTAATCGGTTTGAGAGGGGTGGGATAAACCTTTTCATGAACTGATCAAAGGAAAAAATACCACCATGTAAACGACCTGATCCGATTACTTGAGTGCACGTCTTTCTGTGATGTGATATATAGCGCGCGCCTCCACAACTGAAGAGCGCGTGCTGCGCTCACACCAGGCTAATGTTGACAAGAGAGGAAAGTTAATTTTTCTGAGGTATTAAACTTTTTATTTCGTAACATGTTATGAACATGATGTTGGAATAATGACACAGACACAGCCTGGTTACACCATCTCATCAACTGCACCTGACAGAAGAATTAACTTTTCTGTGGTGATTCTTACACTTTACAACAAATAATGAATAGCTTTTATAAAACTGTATAAGTCCTGGTGGCCGCTGAGAGTTGCCATTGCAACGGGGAACATTCAAGCTGCTGGAGAGGACGTGTCGACATTTTGTTTCTCAAAAGTTAGATATAAAAAAAAAGTTAAACAATTGCTTCAAATTGGTTAAGTAACATTACCCCCAGTCTACTTTAATTACTTTTGTTAATATTTATACCTCTGTGATTATGGTATCTTTCCTTAATCATCTGAATGCGTTTAGTACTTGTATACGGAGCACGTCTTGAATGTTTTCATTCTTGTTTCACCATACATCCTGTGTTTTTATTAACCCTTTAACTGTCACCCCCTTTTTTGAGAATACACATGAAAATGCACTATCCAAACTTTAAGGGCTGTAATTTAAGAATGCTTTGGAATATTTTAAAGACGACACTCTGCAGATTATTGCTGAAGTGAAAGCAATTCAAAATATGAAAGTATGAAAGAGTTATGGAAGTTTAAATTTATACTGTACTAAATATTTTTTATTTCATATAAAATATATATTTTACAAAAAAGAATTTGCTCTAAAATTACTATAAAATCAAAACATTCATTTGGCATTTGATTTAAAAATAGTATATAAACCAGGTGAGTTTGCAAGTTTACCTAGCATGATGGCTATAATATAATACACACTCATTCCTGAATATGAGTGCTATTGTTTAACGTTTAATCTTCAGTGATGCTGAACTTGCTAAGCCAGCTGTGTGTCATCATCTTACCCAAACATTGGAGTGTCCGTGCTCAACTAAACTAGCCATAAGGCGGAGGCGGTATCATGCAGGTGAACCAAACAATGGTGTAATGATTCAGTTCGACTCCCAAGACAAGACGATGCTCACCCGACTGGCCAATAGGAACGTGGCCCCGCCCATGACACAATTCTCACAGTGAAATCAAAATCTGACACGAGAGCAAGAAATTGCATCGAGAGCAAAGAAAAGCGTTTCGAGAGAAACGCTTTTTTTTTTTAGAGAAAATGTTTTCACACTGATAGCAAAAATATATATATTTGAGAGTTTTTTCAAAGTATTTTGAGAGAGATTTATTTTTCTCAGAAATAATTAAAAAAATTTCAAATGTATTTTTTTTCATGTTCTATGAGAAAATACTTTCTCTCAAAACTTTTTTTTGTCTCAAATATTATTATTTTTTGCTATTGGTATGAAAACCTTTTCTCTCAAATGTTTTTTTTTCTCTCATGAAATGCTTTTTTGCTATCATTGTGATAACTTTTTCTCTCAAACTTTTTTTTTTCTCTCGGATCATTTATTTTATCGCATGTAATAAAGACACAAATCTATCTCCATAGACGAGACGCTGTTATTTTCATCTGGATTGCAGGTCCACTTTGTTCAGCCTTCCTAGGGACGGGGGTGCGTTGCAGTGCGTTTAACATACAACGTTATATGCATGCGTGTATGAGACAGAGGTGAACACGGTCGCATTTGCAGCAGATATATGCTGCCCATCATAAATCAAAGCACGAGACAGACCGGGGTCGGAGGAGAAGACCGGAAAATGTGACATAATGGACAATATTCGTCTGTATTTGCAATACACGAGAAATCGTGGCTCCCGCTGCACATTTCACGGAGGAAAGCTTCCACAATCTTCACGAGTTCAATGCAGGATTCTTACAACGGCTTGTCCTGAAAGATGGATTTAAAAACAGAAGCTGTTTACGGGCCACAACCTGTAAGTATGATTTATTTTTCGTCTATGTGTTTTCCTGTAATAGTTCGTATTGTTAATTGTACGTTGTAGCAAGGAAGTACACAGATGACAACGCTCATTTGGCTCTACAAACCAATTTGTTAAATGCTCATTCATACTTAACGTTGTCCGACAAACACCTAACGTTACAAACTTTTTTTAAATCTCAACAGCGAACTTGACATTAGTGTAAATTATTCTTTGATTAGAGCTTTTATGTATTGTTTATCTACAGGCATGCTAAACATGGTTCTGTGTTTGATTTGGATACTATAGTAAAGCCAATGTTTAGTGTTCGTTCTTGCGACAGATATTTGGCAAATCGTTCTAAAAATACAAAAGTAACAGTTCCATTCAGTAGCGATCACTATAGATCCTCAGTCTTTACTCTTGAGGACTGAACAGGTTCTGCTCGATCATCTTCACTAAAATTGTCTGGGTCTGATTCGGCTCAAATTGGTATGGTTTTATTGAAGCCATTGTACTACCCAAAGCACAGGCTACCGGTAAAGGTAAGGGGCGTGACGTTTCCGACAAACGTGCACTAGGCGGTTAGCGAATCACAACACACTGGGCCAGCTAACCAATCTGAGCCCATTGTGTATTTTTGAGGGACTGGCTTCATACAACCCGGAAACCATCAGAACGTTTTTACAAGGAGGGACAGAGCAGTGTAGAATAAAGGTAAAATATATGAAAAATAATGGAATTTTTTAAAAACGAAGCATGAACACGTTACAGTGTACCCCACAAACACAATCAAGCCTTCGAAAGAATGTGTTTTACCACCCCTTTAATAATTTGGGTGCATTTTATAGTTAATTTTGTGTTTTTCAAAATAAAGGAATTTCATTATTTTTGATTCCGCATTCATCATTCATAGCTGTTGAAATAGCCATTGTATAGGACATAAATTTGTTTAAACTACTGCATGTCCGCCCACAGAAAAATAAATAAATATAAAAATTACCGAATCTGATGCGGCAGACAAACTGTGTGCGCATGTCACAAAATGTCGGCACATGTAAACACCAGATCGGTTTAGATCAGTGTTTCCCAACCTTTTTTCAGTCATGGCACCCTTTGAAAATTTTCTCCATTTTGTGGCACCCCCTCGCATACGTTACGCTAGGGGTGTAACGGTACAGATTGCTCAAGGTTCGGTTTGTATCACGGTTTTAGGTTCACGGTTTCAGTACGGTTCAGTATTTGCTATGTTCAGGGAAAAAAGGACTACTGTCAAATAAAAATAAAGAAAATAATAAGAACAAATAATTTAAATACAAGCAGCAGCACAAATAAATACTATTGAGAAAAGATAGGCCTACTAATAAGATAAACTATGCTTTTCAGGTACGTCTAACATTAGTTTTCAGGTACATAAATTGATCAAATGTAAAATAACATTGCATATTTGACTGTGTATAAATTAAAGATGATTCCTATTCAACTTACAAAAGCTATTCAATCAAGAGCAGGGAGTGATGTCCTTGTCTTTTGTTGTTTGACATTTAACAGACAGCAGTAAAGGCTACTGCCCCTTTAAGACCTAATGCACGGATATGCGTCGTCTTTCTCGACTGTAAAAGTCGAAAGTTTACTTAAGGCATATACAGACCATGTCTGCTGGAATACTCATCAAGATGGACATGTTGACATGCTTTTTGTGTGAGTTTGTCCGTTCAAGAGCAAGACTTGAAAGAGAACTCAATATTTGAGAGCTGTGAGACGTGTGCGCACTTTCGGATGAGTGCACAGAGACAAATTTCCTCACAATGCGTGCGACTTCTCATTCGCATCTTCTGGCACTTCACCCGGGTGATGACGGCGAAAATGACTGGTCATATTCAAACATACGGCAGCACTCGCATGCACCCCGGTTGGGAAACACTAGTTTAGATAACGTCTCATGTAAACAGTCCACCGAATCTTTCAATCGGAATGATTTTAATCGGAATGACAAAAAGTGAGCATGTAAACGTGGCTAGTGACAGGAAATATAATATATAAAACTGACATTTGGATATTTGACTTAACAGTGACAACATATTTACTGCACACATAGGCATTCTGAGTGTCAGGATCCCAAAATTCACCCATTCTTCCTGCTAAAGCTTGTATCCACTTTTTTCTCCTTCGGTAGCTTAGAAAAACTTAGTTCTGGGTTTTTTAGCTTGTTCGCTATACACCTTGACACATAGCAGGTTTTAGACATTGTTCTGTTAGAAAGTCAGAAATGACAAGGAGGCCGCTTCACGCAATACAAAGTCAATGGAGAGCGTTAAACTGTTTCCCACCGGTGTGGGAGTGGTCTAAATGCACTCTGTCTCTATAGGCTGGCATAATGCAAATTTCTTACACTGTTACATAGGTATGTAACAGGAAATGAAACCTGAATTGCTGAATCGTTTCAGCAGTTCAGAATAGATTCTTTCTTTTAGCAGACAATAACTTTATTTGTCATGGACTATGATCTTTGAAACCTTGCAGACCAAAAAAAGCTCTTTAAATCTGAGCTGCCTCTTTATTTTATATGCGCAACTTAAGCCGACTTACTTGCCAAGAAGGTTGATGTTTTGTGAAATGGCACCATTTTCACTGAGAATGGAGTCCATCAGCTTTACTGGATCCTCTAAACTTAGACCTGAAGGTTTGTTCAGTTGCAGGGCGCTGTTAGTCGGTGAAATGTCAGGGCTGCATTTGGGTTCTGCTTCTTGCTGGGCGGTTGAATTTGTTACAGTGCCGTTTGTGCTGTCGTTTTGTATAGGTGGGCTGCTTTCATGCACGGATTCCACGATTTCAGCATCCCTGTAGGAAATCGAAAAGATCACTCGTTTCTAATTTGCCTCCTGCAAAAGACTAAAGAGGTTTGAATCAACCCCTAAATTTTTACCCTTGGTCAACCGGTACAGATACATCATCTGTAAATTCTGGATCTTCGTCTGTGACGTCACAGATGATGACGTCATCAGAAATGTCGGAATTGTTCTTTAGTCCATTCACTGCGGACTAACAGAGAAGGCATGGGATAAGTCTCTGACAAGCAGATCTTCAAGTTTCAATATTAATGGGAATATCATATTTATATAAATAAATCGGTCCCCCACCAACGTGAATTTAACTGACGGCGACTCTCACAATTTAATGTTCATATCCGGGGGCAGGACACTTTCACACAAAGTGAACCCTGCCTTAAATCTCATCGAGAGAGAAAACGCAAGATAATGAATGGCAACATTACGGTAACAAAATAACTGACAACAGCACATTTCCTTTGAGCAAGAGGAGACAAAGTGAATGGAACCCAGTCCTGGATGCTTCTACACATACTTTGCTGTGGTCCATGGGTTCATCAAAGAACTGGTGGATGAATTTGGACTTCTTTCCATTACTGTTCAGAGCAAGTGGCCTGTAATCAGACAGCACGTTTGTTTGTTTATTACATTTTAACATCATGTTAGTATCAAGGCTATTTACATGGCAAACACAAGGTCAATATCATAAGCCATAAAATAAAAAATAATTATATAAATATTATATTTCAACTCGACAAGATAGAAAATCAAAAATACATTTAGGTGACATTCCAAAATATTCCATGTAAACATGTTTTTCATGGCAAGTAAGGTGCATATTAATAATAAGGTAAAGAGTATATTAACATGTTTTTAATGCAGTAAAAATAAATTATTTAAAATAATCCTGTGTCAAAAATAGCAAATGCCGACTTTTAGTTACACTATTACTGTTCAAACGTTTGGGGTTTGTAGGATTTTTACAATTATAAAATGTCATGTCATGTTAAAATAAAAGCTTTCTTTTTGAATACATTTTAAAATGTAATGTAAAAGCTGAATTTTCAGCATTTATCCCAGTCTTCAATGTCACATGATCTTACAGAAAGCAATGTAATATAATTATACCTTTTTAAATTATCATTGTTGAAAGTGTTAATTACATACACATACATATACAGTGAGGAAAATAAGTATTTGAACACCCTGCTATTTTGCAAGTTCTCCCACTTAGAAATCATGGAGGGGTCTGAAATTGTCATCGTAGGTGCATGTCCACTGTGAGAGACATAAACAGGTGCATCTAATTTAGGATAATAAATGGAGTGGAGGTGGACATTTTAAAGGCAGACTAACAGGTCTTTGAGGGTCAGAATTCTAGCTGATAGACAGGTGTTCAAATACTTATTTGCAGCTGTATCATACAAATAAATAGTTAAAAAATCATATATTGTGATTTCTGGATTTCTTTTTTTAGATTATGTCTCTCACAGTGGACATGCACCTACGATGACAATTTCAGATCCCTCCATGATTTCTAAGTGGGAGAACGTGCAAAATAGCAGGGTGTTCAAATACTTATTTTCCTCACTGTATATTATAATATATATATATAATATATATATATATATATATATATATATATATATATATATATTAAATATACACACACACCCACACACACACCTAAAGGATCATTAGGAACACCTGTTCAATTTCTCATTAATGCAATTATCTAATCAACCAATCACATGGCAGTTGCTTCAATGCATTTAGGGGTGTGGTCCTGGTCAAGATAATCTCCTGAACTCCAAACTGAATGTCAGAATGGGAAAGAAAGGTGATTTAAGCAATTTTGAGCATAGCATGGTTGTTGGTGCCAGGCGGGCCGGTCTGAGTATTTCACAATCTGCTCAGTTACTGGGATTTTCACGCACAACCATTTCTAGGGTTTACAAAGAATGGTGTGAAAAGGGAAAAACACCCAGTATGCGGCAGTCCTGTGGGTGAAAAGGCCTTGTTGATGCTAGAGGTCAGAGGAGAATGGGCCGACTGATTCAAGCTGATAGAAGAGCAACTTTGACTGAAATAACCACTCGTTACAACCGAGGTATGCAACAAAGAATTTGTGAAGCCACAACACGCACAACCTTGAGGCGGATGGGCTACAACAGCAGAAGACCCCACCAGGTACCACACATCTCCACTACAAATAGGAAAAAGAGGCTACAATTTGCACAAGCTCACCAAAATTGGACAGTTGAAGACTGGAAAAATGTTGCCTGGTCTGATGAGTCTCGATTTCTGTTGAGACATTCAGATGGTAGAGTCAGAATTTGGTGTAAACAGAATGAGAACATGGATCCATCATGCCTTGTTACCACTGTGAAGGCTGGTGGTGGTGGTGTAATGGTGTGGGGGATGTTTTCTTGGCACATTTTAGGCCCCTTAGTGCCAATTGGGCATCGTTTAAATGCCACGGCCTACCTGAGCATTGTTTCTGACCATGTCCATCCCTTTATGACCACCATGTACCCATCCTCTGATGGCTACTTCCAGCAGGATAATGCACCATGTCACAAAGCTCGAATCATTTCAAATTGGTTTCTTGAACATGACAATGAGTTCACTGTACTGAAATGGCCCCCACAGTCACAAGATCTCAACCCAATAGAGCATCTTTGGGATGTGGTGGAACGGGAGCTTCGTGCCCTGGATGTGCATCCCACAAATCTCCATCAACTGCAAGATGCTATCCTATAAATATGGGCCAACATTTCTAAAGAATGCTTTCAGCACCTTGTTGAATCAATGCCAGGTAGAATTAAGGCAGTTCTGAAGGCGAAAGGGGGTCAAATACAGAATTAATATGGTGTTCCTAATAATCCTTCAGGTGAGTGTATATATATATATATATATATATATATATATATATATGTGGTAAAACGGTGATACTTTTTTTCAGGACACTTGCATCCTTGCTGAAATAAAAGTATTAATTTATCTCTCTCTTAAAAAAAACCCTGACCCCAGACTTTTGAAAAGTGGTAGCGTACTTCTATTGGATGCAGGCACATACTTCTTGGTCTTACCTTTTGCGTTTCAAATTTAACAAACGATTGTTCTGAGCCAATGAGAAGATGAACTGCACCAGCTAGAAGGGGCAATGCAAAAAGTGACATTAGAATTCAAGCCTGTACATTAGTTTCACGCTGATAGTGTGCCCGATTGATTTCCATAGTATAATTTTTTTCAATGTCACTCAAAAGTCAATGGGGCCCATATGGGTTACCCATATTCTTCAAAATATATTTTGTGTTCAGCAGAAAAAAGAAATTCATACAGGTTTGGAAAAACTTGAGGGTGAGTAAAAATAATTACAGAATTTTCATTTTTGGATGAACTATCTCTTTAAGGTTTTAGATCATTTTACATACAAACTAAACTGAAGCGATATATTAAGATTCTTAAATATGCAATAGAAAAGACAAAATGAAAGTATAGAATACGTGTTAATTCATTTAATGTTATAACCCGGATGATTTGTTTGGTGCATTTCATTTGATGCTGCTACGACTTTAACAGTGTGTATAGCCCCTGTATATTTCTGTGTATGCGACGTTCTTGTTCTGCAATAAAAAGTCAAACAATGAACTAATGGGGTTTTTTTTAATATGGGAAAAATGACTTGGACAGGAGTCATATTTTATTTATATTAAGTATTCTCACGTTACATGGAAAATGTTACATCCATTAATGCAAGTGGTTTGACCCAGTATTATACAACTGATGACTAAAGTTAAGCTTTATTTTGAAACATTGCAAGGACTTTCAAGCCATAGTGCTACGGACATCTACAATTACTTAAATCCAATTTTAATTGAAATATACATGCTTTATATTCGTTTTGCACTATGGTATTTTATTTATTCACCTTATTCAGTAAATCTGTTTTTATAACATTAAAGTTATAACAAGTTCCTTATGCATAAATGCATGTATTATAATATTAAATATATCAATATTTATTTACTATGTTGTCATGTTTATCATAATAAAACCGAAAAAATATAGACTTTATTGGTATTCTTGTACATACAGGTGCTGAATTAAGCAGTACATAAAGTTTTGAATAAAAAAAGTATTTCTGTTGCTACATGTAAACATCTTAAACGTCAGTTGATTCGACAAATACATCTACTTCATCTGAAAAAAGACAGCAAACACGGTGTAAGAAAAGGGTACGAATCTCAGTGCTCCATTTTCAACTCTTCCCTCGACTTCAAGCGGCAAATCTCGGCGCTCGGTAAGTTCTTTTGAGATCTGCCAAACGCCTCGCCTTGAATGTAGACAAAAGTATGCAGCTGACATCATCATCGCACTGTATTTGTGACAGATATACAAATACTGGGTGTGCTCCATTCGAGTGGCGCTAGTACTCCACTATGCTGACGGAAGTAAGAATACACCGATTCGTGTCAAAACGGAAGTTGCGTGACATCATGTGAAAAGGGCCTATTGCAGTGGTTGCAAAACTGGTGCGCACAGGTAGAACGTACCTCCTTTATGACCTGCTGTTGCTGTGCATGTTTCTGTCTGAGGTCTGACAGCTCCGTCCAAAGAGCCTCATTCTCTCTGAGGAAAAGACAATAGAAAAGATTTTGCAGTTGCTAAGATATTCTGAGTGTTTTTTTAGCATGTGAACACGGCATTATTAAGCACAACTAGTAATTAATTTGTCTGTTCCCTTAACTTCTGGATAAATGAAAACAGATAAAGACAAGCGGCAACCTCCCACAGTTTCTCTTGAAGCCAATACGGAAGTGACTATCAGTAAGGAATAATTGACGACGGGCCGTTGAATTATTAGAATAATAATGCACACCCGAGGTGGTGATGCGGTCACGACACGAAGCGGAGTGGCCGTTACACCTCGAGTGTGCATTATTTTTCTAAATTCAATGCTTATACTGCGGTTACCACACCTCAAGACATCGATCCGATTATATATTTAAAGGGATTCGTCCGGTTTTTGTACTTAAATCGCTATTGTGAGTAGGACTATTTCTATGAGTAGGACTATTAGAAAGAGAGCAAGAGCGACAGAGACACAGAGAGAGAGAGAGAGAGAGAGCGACAGAGAGAGAGAGCGAGAGCTTGTGTGAATTAGGCTACCTCTGTGCGTCTGTTACAGCGCTGTTAATACCTTGCTAGTGAAAAATGTCATGTGTAGCCTTTAAGTTGCTACACTATATAGGCTAACTGATCAAATCGTCAGGGCAGTGCTGACACCTTTTTGTGCAAACTGTAGTGCATGTGCGAGCGTGTGTGATTTCAGTAATGAGACAGAAAAGCTTGCCTTTGATGTCCGCTTCCGTTTGTTGGTTTTCATCTGGACTGTCTAATACTGCTGCCGCCCAGTTATTGAACGTTTTATATTTGTAACGTTTATATCATTTGACGTTTTATAACGTTTAATTTTGCCCTTCATAACAACTGTGAGGGGGTTGAATTTTTTTTATAACTCATTCGTTTACATTATATAAAGCCTTAAAGTTCTGCATAATTAAGGGGCGTGGCCACTTTGAGTGACAGCTGGATAGCCATTTATCTGCTGTCTGTTAGTCATCGCGTCACCTCAGCTCCGCCCACGTTCCACCTCTTTGCCCATTTTCTATTATCTGGGAGTGACGCGCGATGACGCGCTGCCAAGATCCCTACCTTACGCTTCAAAACCGCTCTTCAGAATACTATGGGTGACACTACGTCCATATTTTTTTACAGTCTATGGATAATACAGGATAATTTAAAGCTGCAGTCTGTAAGTTTTGCCTCTGTGTAGCCACCTCTGTTTGAATCAGGCAATTGTGCGTCAGCGCGGCTCCTCAGTGCAGATGAATCTAATGTTTTGAGGGGTATGTGTGGCTGTCAGTCACTGTACTGGTGTGGATACTGTACTTCAGAATCACAGATTCTATGTCTTGGAGAATAACCTAAATAAGAATTTTCACCGGAAAATGTCATCTGAACAAGTAACATGTCTGCCACTTTTGGGAACAAAACATTACAATAAATCACGCTACCAATGGTAATTAAATCTAACGATCGCTCATATAACATCAAAACGTTTAAATTATTATTATCGTTATACCTTGTTCTCAAATTGTTAATGTTAACAACATTGGCATTGCGTGACTACGTGTATTTAATGTTTATTAGCGTTACCTATAGCAGTCCCTCCAGAAAAACGTGATTATGCGATCGCATGATTTAATGCATAATCAGCCAAAGTCTGCATATTTATGCGGGGACTGCCTTTTTTCAAATACACCACACTTTCGCCGCGTAAATTGCCTATTTCCGCATGATTTCATAATCCCCGCATTTTCGTTGCAAAAAGTCATATATATTAGCAGAAAGTTGAAAAATGTTTGTTTACACACAAGAGCCGCCATTTCCCCCTACTGCCATGGGAACGTTTTTGAAGTGACGTAATTACCCGACGTGAACGTCATCGAAAAGCTGCAAACCCCGTGTTAAAACCATAGATATCGGTGAAACCATGATGAAGCACGCAAATTCCCATTTGCCAACAAAAATAACAGCAAAAGACCGCCCAAAGCAGTTTCCCGGTGTGCTGACTGATTTCAAAAAACAGCATCATGAAGCTTCAAAGCATTATGAATCAGTGAGTCGATTGAGCGGTTCGGATCGCCAAAGTCACGTATTTCAGCAGTTTGACACGCGATCCGAATCATGAATCGACTCACTGATTCATAACGCTTCGAAGCTTCATGATGCATTGTTTTGAAATCGGTCCAAATTGAGCCATGTGTTTATTAAGGTCTTCAATAAAACAAGATGAGAACTTAAATATTCAATTAAAAATATTCGCTTTTTTTCTCTTTCTCATCAAACCACAGTTTTTGCAAGTTTTATCGCATAAAATTGCATAAATATCCCGCATTTCCCATTGCATTTTTTAAGAAAACGTGCCGCATAATCAAGGATTTTTGCCCGCAACAATCACAAAAAAAAAGCCAAATTTTTCTGGAAGGACTGCTATAGATTTCAATTTCCGTACAGTCTGTTTTTTTGCTTTTGACTACGAGTGAATCTCCAGCTGTCAATGATGATGTCATTTGGGCCTTTCTGGATTACAATCCGCCACCAAAATGATAAATTGAATTACTCCAGCTGCTGTGAGAAAAGGCTATAAATGATCCGCTGAAGGATATGTGGTCCGCTCCTCACGTGCGTTACTACTACTAGCCAGACTCTTTCTTTATGTATACAGACATGATGTAATGACGCAAAGACATGCTTGAATTTCCCCGCGGAAATCCACCATACCACTCAAATTATAACATTATTACAAGCTTACCGTTGTGAATGGGGCTAAGGAAAGGAGATAGTTTTGAATACTGGCTTGTTGTGTACTTGCTCAAAAATTGATTTAGGATAAATGTTTACTAAAAAAACGTTACGGACTACAGCTTTGAGGCACAAGCATAGCTCCTACACATTATGCTTCTAAAGGAGTATTTCTTTACCTTTTCAGGGTGGCAAGTCTAGCATCCATGTTTTCTTGCTGCTCATGGACATTCTGAACACTTGTCAGAATTTTAGAAAGATCGTCTTGTCTTATTTTGCTCTCTTCAGGCCGTGCATTGGACACCTATATTAAGAATAACAAATTACATCAATCAACATTTTAAACAACAATACATTTTTAAATCAAACAATGCCAACTGAAATTCTTTTAAAAATATTTACATTTGCTAATTATTTTCAGGTCTTCTATGCATAATGTTTTTTTATTTCTTCATTTACTTCAACATAAAGATGCCTTGCCTTTCTTTTGATGTTCTCCAGCAGGTCATCTTGTCCATGTTTGAAGTATGGATGCTGGAATTCAACTGGTCCATCCCGCTCTTGCTTCACTATGCCTGTATCAATGTGCATCACTTTTCGAAAACCATCTGTTTGTGAGGGAAATGAACAAAGAGACAAAGAAATGACCACTGATCTCAGATTACAGACGAACAATGGAGGACGGAGGAGAACTTGTTGAGAAACCACTTACACATGTTGAGCTGTCGGACAAAGCTGGCCATGTTGTTGTGCTTAAAAAACTTTGGGAGAATCTCTTTTGCAAACCTTTGCTCATCCAGCACAAGGAAACTGTTCCCTTCCTATAAAGAGAAATAAAGAGCCTTAATGAAAGGAAACTTTACAAAGAAAAAAAATTGCATAAATATATCATATTTAAGGTTTATGCTATTTTCATTGTGAAGTCTGTTTTCCTTCATTACTGCTATTAAACCTTAAATTACCGTAACCGGAATTTCCTTACAGTTATATTTTAAATGGGTGGGTAATCAAATTACAGGTACACCCGAAAAGTATTTTAGAAGTGATTACTTTGAATTTTAATGTAATAAACCCTTTTCACAGACTGTGATGACTAGGGGTGGCACGGTACATGAAAAGAACCGAACCGTTCGGTTCGCTTGTCTCGGTTCGGAGTGTGTGCGTCGCACGGTTTCGACGCATGCGCAATGTATCCTCGTATGTTACCTCAGACAGTGGGTGTCCTTTTCGCGCGAAATAAGAGGTGTGTGGACATACAGTAAAATAAAGCAAAAGCGGAGTGCTGCAGGTCACGTCACTTGTAGAAATGCAAGTGGGAGAGATAAGGAAGGCTGCCCGGAGTTGGAGGATGCGCCAGCGTATAGCAGGCAGGGCAGATGCAGTCGGTATGGAGAGCGGGAGCCGCGCGCATTCACACACTGCCAGTGTTTGTCTCACGCAGCTGAACCGTGGCTCATGTATTGCAAATACAGAAAAAATATAGTCCATCCTGTCACATTTTCCGGTGTTCTCCGACCCCTGTCTGTCTCATGCTTTGATTTATGATGGGCAGCATATCTGCTGCAAATGCGAACGTGTTCCCCTCTGTCTCATACACACATTCATATAACATGTTGTATATAAGTAGTTCACATGATAGATGTAACATTTAAAAGTTAAGATGCTTCTAGTTTTAATAATTTAAACATGCCTTTGAAGTTTGGGCAAAACTTCTGGCAGTGTTGTGTTTTCGTGTATTTTTTTTTCTTCTTTTCACAGTGCTGGATGTCATATGGTGAAACACACGGAACACTTCATGGTGAAATTTGTTAATCAGGTCAGCTGAATTAAAGCCACAGTGCATTGTTCTGATCAAAATTGACATGATTAACATGAAAAATGGGTAGACAGCCAGTTAGGAAACAACTTC